>JAKSZT010038899.1:39947-225379 GCA_026826555.1 Tolypeutes matacus | reverse complement strand
GTTGTCTCCTCACCAGGTGACTTGGATGAGTCCATTGAGCTGTAGGGTAGGAGTTGCAGCTCCACCTAGATTTCATGCACACCTGGCACATAGGTAGGTGGGAGGCTTCAGTCTCTGGAAGTATACCTAAGAAACTCCAGCATCACATGTAGGTTTGAATAGAAGGGACTGGTGAACCATGTGCAGGGAGGACTTATTTGAGTCTAATTCTGTCACTCTCAGGAGCACAGATTCCAAAATAGAACCCACTGATAAGGCATCAGTCTCTGGGGCTATACCCCCTTATATAGGACCAGGGTGTCTCCAGAGCTCTCAGGAACCCCACTGAGTGGGGTGATAGGCACTTAGATGTTCTATGAGCTCCTACTGAGGTGTGCCTGAGTTACCTCTGGGATGACCTCCCGACTCTCTTTGAAGTCTCTTAGCCACTTGAACTCATTTGTCTTTACCATTTCCCCCTTTTATTCAAGGTCTTTTTCCAGTTGTGTTGCCAGTTGGCACTTGGGAAAAGTTTTCAATTAGCAATAATCGTGCCTCGGATAAAACTCATTGGCTAACACATAACCATATTCTGTAATGAACCAGTTCATAATTACTGTCACTGCTTTACACAATTAATTTTAGAACTTTTAATAGGAAAATGAAAATATTTTATTAAGACTCATTATTACAGTGCTGGGCAGGGCGGACATGGAATCCATTTCCTGAGATGCCAGATGCGGACTGCATGGGCAATTAGGCTCTGTCCAGTTTCCAGTGCTGGGAACCAGGCAGTGTGGGAACTGAGGCTTTTCCAGCTGCTCGGGCTGCCTTGCCTTAAGGCGAGCAGAAGGGAGGTGAATGCAGTGGCTGTGGACAGTGGGGATGGTCCCTGGGAATAATGAAGCTCGAGTGAGCCAGGAAGGCCAAAGCACAATCCCATTGAGCTGCCTTGGCCTGGGACAAACAGGCTTCCAAAAGTCTCATACTGGTTAGACCTTTGGCTGTTCAACCTGGTGGTGGTTTTCTTCATGTATTTTTTGCTATGATACCCAAATTAAGGCGTTGTCTTCTGAGGTGGATTTTGAAAATGACTACAAATCTTTTGAATAAAGAAGACAGACAGGATTGTGAAGCAGAAGAATTTCAAATCAAGGGACCTTTTCATTTCACACATTCTGTTACTTATTTGGGGGATTATATAAAAAGGGTAATGCTCTCATCCATTCATAGCTAAGTTCTGAAACTAGACTCTGGAATTTAAAAAATTCTTTTCAAATATCTGATGGCTTTACAGAAGCTGAATATGAAATTATTTGTACTTAAAGGTTTCATGTTTTCATTAATATAGTAATGTCTAGCATTTTAAGCACTGGGCAGGGCTTAATATGTAAATAATATGGTGAAATAATAAGGTGAGGTTTTTATAAGTTGAAGAGTAAATTACTGAAAAGCAAGGGAAGGATTTTCAGAGAAGGAATGTAGTGTTTTAAAATTGCATAGAGGCCATAAACAACACAAAAACATTACAGAAAATGCAGACTCACAAGAATTGGCTGTAAATACCCAATTTAATTTTTAGACTGAGACTGCTATGAAAAGTTATGTTATGGTTGAGGGAGAAATAAAAATCTTAAAGTAGACAAAAAAAGGACTCATTATTCCAATACTGATGCTTTATCTTTCATAAAGAAGATGACATTTTCCTACCTATATATTTTTATTTCTCACTGATAAATTCTTAAACGTTTCCTTAAGGCGATGTCTATCAGCAATAGACCACTATATTTTTTCTAAGACAGTCTTTATTTATCCTTCATATTTGAAGGATTCTTTATCTGAATTTAATTTCCGACTATATGATGTTTAAAATTTAACACTATAATATTTGTCACCCTATTCTTGGTTGTGTGGTTGCTCAGGAAATTTTTTCATCAATTCATACCATTGTATTTCAATAGTTAATCTTTATTTTTTAAACCTGATTTCTTTTCAGACTAGTGTGGCTTGAATATAATATGCCTAGATCTATTTTTATTTTGTTTTCATTGCTTTGTTTTCCTTATTATGATTTTGTTACCTTTGTTATTATTTTTCTTGTATTGTCTTTTGTGAGCTTCTTGGATCTGTGGAGTTTAGAGTCTGAAATTAATTTTGAAAAATCCCTGGCTGTTCTTGCTTCAATAATTTTTCCCTTCTCTCTTTCTTCTAATTCTGGTTTTCCAATCACAAACATGTTGCATCATTTGTGATTGTCCCACAGTTTTTGGAGAATGTATATTTTTCATTCTTTTTCCACTTTACATGTCAGTTTGGGATGTTTCTTTTGACCTATCTTCATATTCACTGATTCTTTCCTCAATATTTCCATTCTATTGATGTTCTCATCAAAGATATTCTTCATTAACATTACAGCATTATTATTATTATCTCATTTTGGATTTTACTGTTTTATTGCTTCCTATTTTCAATCTCCATCTTTCATTATCCACCTACTATTTCATATTGTCTACTTGTTCCATTAGTGCCCTTTACATACAAACATGATATTTAAAATCACTGTATGAGAGGTCCAAAATGTGAATTATTTTTGAGTATAGTTCTGCTTGCTTTTTGTTCTCTACATTCTCATTTTTTTCTTGCCTTGCATGTCATATTATGTTTTATTGTAAGATGAACATGAGGTGTTGGTTAAGAGGAACAGAGGTAAATGAAATTTTACCTGTAAATTTGATTATCTAGCAGGAATTGGAGTATATTACATGTATCTTATATTATAGGTAATAGGGAATTAAAATTCTTCTATTGGCCTTGTATAGCTTCTACCTTTGATCCTGAGTTTCCTTAAATTGTTTCCTTAAATTTCTCTTCCTCTGAGAACCTGTGTCTTGTGACTCTTTCAGTTATAGTCCACTTTTATAAGTGGACTGTGGTTAGTGAAGTCCACAGTAGGTTTGGGTGTGAGGTGTGCTAGAAAGAGTGTTTTATACAGTCTATTTATCTCAAGTTATAGTGACTCTTTGCCTTGGGGCTGTGACCTTCAAAAGTGTTTTCCATTTGTATATATTTCTCTCTACTTCTCACTCCCTTTCCAAACTACAAAGTCCCCAGCCTATTTCCTACAATATCTTATCCCTTTTTAAAAAAATCATTATAAACTTTATTTTTAGAGAAGATTTAGATTTCAGAAAAGTTATATCAAAACTTATTTTAAATATGCCCTTTCTTTATGAGATAAAGGAAACCAACAAGAGATCTGGAGAAAGGATATATTTCCTCCCCAACTTGGAATATGTCTTTGGAAAACTGCTGCCCTGGAGAGTTGGTTTTATTAATAAGGAAGGTCTGAGTATATTTCACAATAATTGTTCTTCCCCTCACCCTGCCAGATCAACAAATATACCTTGTAAAACCTCACATTAATACCTTGTGAGATTCTACAAAGAAATTCTACAACGTTTTGTGACCTCAAGTCTGTGGAGTTTCTCACTCTCATATTTGTCCACACTCAGCCTCCCACCTGTCAGCAAAATTACATGTAACTGACCTTACCAGTTTATGGCTCCAGTGGCTACTACTTGAGCTAAATAGATCTCAGCTCTGTCTCTGTGGATGAAACTGTCTCCAAGTCAAGTTAATGGATTTCTTGGTGACTTCAGTTCACTGATGGGCCCAGGAAAATAATTTTATTTATTTTCTTTCCTTCTTTAAGTATATCCAGCTCTTTTCTTTAATAGGCATGATCACCTGACTCGTAAACTTGTATTTGGAAATATGATACACTTATTTCAATATTTAAGCCACAGTAAAATTTAGGAACATCACAACAATAGGACTCTAATATAAACATACAAAATGCTTATTTCTCCCTCAAAATAGAACTATTTGGTCTTCAGCACATGTACTAATGATAGTTTTGTAATTCTAAAGTATTATTTTTCTCATTAAAAACCATATAAGGGACAGATGTGGCTCAAATGGTTGGGCATCTATCTCCCATATGGAGAGACCTGGGTTCGATCTCCAGGACCTCCTGGTAAAAAAACACACACAAAAAACAAAAAACCATATTGTTTCTTTGCCTAAACATATTTCTATCAAATAATCTATACAATTTCTATCTAATAATCTATGCAATTTCAATAATTTTACTGTGTCCAAAAAGAATGTTTTTGATCTTTTAAAAATACCTTCTGAATACAAAGCAGAAGGATGTGAAACAAATATTTTACATTTATGTAAATAGCTATTATTGATAGCAATTCCCAAGTCATATAATTTTCTCTTGCAATAAATTGAAAATATCAGTTATCTTTCAGCCATATTAAAATTATCCATGAACAATCTCTCTTAATTGACCCATTCAGCTTTCAGTCTTCTCTTAATTTATCACTTAAGATGTCCAGTACAGCATTTACTCTATCATTAGTCTCACAGTTAACTTTCCCATAATTCATCAATCATCTCCACATCATCTCTCAATTGTCTCTCAACAGAGCCTATCAGCTACATTCCTTAAAGATACTACTTATTTGACCTTTTTTCCACTTCTACTTAATACTATCTCAGCTTTCTATACAATGCTAAATACCTCTCTTCCTCAGTATTTTTCCCTTTTCACTGATCCTTTTCTGAGGTCGCTGTATCATCTATGTATGTATCTATCTATCTATCTATCTATCTATCTATCTATCTATCTATCTACCTACCTACCTACCTACCTACCTACCTACCTATCTATTATCTATCTATCAAACAATCAATGTATTTATCTATTTATCTATCTATCTCTATCACTCTCTCTGTCTCTGTCTCCTTATATATATGTATGTATATATATAATGGATTCTTCTATGAAATCCTCTGATATTACGATATTCTTATTAACTTTGGTACACCTTCAGCCATATTCTCTTTGAATTATTATTACATTCTGTGTTAGCTGCTTAACCTTACCTAGATGTAAATGGATTGCACTAATCAACCATTGCTGAGCTGTTTCTTACTTTTACTTACTTTTACTCCTGTCTTTCCAACTACACTAATGCAAAGATGACTTTCTTTACTTTGTTTTGGTTTGGAACCAGAAGATTAAGAAAGATGAACAGATTATTATAGCCCTGGATTTCCATCTAATAAAATTATTTATTTATTTATTTATTTTATTTTTTAAAGTTTTCTTTCTTTTTTTTTTTAAAGATTTTATTTATTTATTCATATTTCTCCCCCTTGTTGCTTGTGCTCGCTGGGTCAGCTAACCACACCGTGCGGGCGGGCTTGCCTTCACCAGGAGGCCCCGGGAACCAAACCCGGGGCCTCCCATATGGTAAACGGGAGCCCTACTGATTGAGCCACAGCCACTTCCCTCTAATAAATTTAGAAACAAAGCAATCCATGGACCTGAGTGTAGGACACTGCAATTGTTATTCCCATGTCCCATACAGGAGGCCATGTAATATCTAAGGAAAATTGAGAAGATAGTGGGAATCATCTTGACTTTTCACTTGCTTAGAGATGAGGAAGACACTGGTGGAATTTTACAGTGCATGAGCCTTGAGCTAGAACTCAATTGAGTGAAATGTTTTTCCAAGTGTTTTGATACTCAATGATCTACTAAATGTGAGACTGTGGTTCTCTCTTGCCTGCTCTTTTTTAAAATATATGTTTATTATTTTGGATTTAGAGGGTTGATGACTTCTGGCAATGGTTACATATTTGAAATGGTCAAATATTTAGCCAAATAATATTGATTAACATGTAATTCCTACATATTCAGATTATGTAGTATATGCACTTCCTGAAAACGTCAACTTTCCTTTGAGCTCATGTGTCTTACCTCAGAGATGAACACATCATGGAGACTGAACATGCACATAATCACCTCTTCCTTTCAACAAATAAAAAAGCAAGACAACAATCCAAATGGTGTTGGATAAAAGAGTGGATATTGTTGTATTATTTCATTTTTCTTTATTATATATTCTGATTATAATTCCCTTTTTCTCTGCTTATGTGACTACACCCTACTTTCTCTTGTGCCTTTTTTGTGTGGGTGTTTATGTGGGTCTAGTCATAGTTGTTGAGTTTATTGCTGCCATGTGTACATGTGTACATGTGTACATTTCTCCCTGCTGCTTTGTGAACTGTTGCTTCTTCTCTGAGCAGAATGCTGCCTCATATTTCCTAATGGCTGTCAGTGTGATGGGGGTGGCTAGGCTAAGCAGGAAGCATTCTCTTATCTCCTGACTGAGCCTTATCATTGAGCTTGCCTTGTGAAGATAAGTCTTGGGTATTGCTGTCTATGTGTCCACAGAGGCAGCTCTAGAGCTAAAATGAATTACTACCTCTGACGGAAGAGTTCTGTTTTTCCCATCTCTTTGCTCCCACAGATATATTGGTTTTCCTTCCAAAATAGTTCTCTGCTACTTGCTTTGGTGTCTTTCCTTGGAGATAAGGTTTTTATTCATGAGGGACAGCACAGGAGGTGGTAAGAGAGTTTTAGGGTAGAATCTATTCTCCTCCCAGTTTTCAGAGGATTTACCTGTGCCTATAAGATACAGGTTGTGATGGAGATTAGTATGCTGTGTCTGCAAATGGATAGTCTGAGAGCTGAGAACATTGCCATATAATATTGTCTGAGGCATACAGGGAGGGGAAGGTAATGTGAGCCCAGACTTAAATCTTCCATGCACAGTGGCCTCCAGGGGATGCTTAAGCTCCCACAGCTCCAGGATCATTGGCAGACAAAGGCAAGGGAGGGTATGTTTTTCATAAGGAATTTCAGTTAATGGTCTTCATTCCCCCTTCTCTCCCAGTGAACAGTTGTTCTGACCAGTGGTTAGTGTCCCTGAGGATCCATGGAAAGTCCAGTAGCTGAGAGCAGAGTAAGCAGTTTGGATGCCCATGGGCTCTTTTGGAACCCCAGGAGCCAGACAAGGGGCTGCATAGCTGACCAGCTATGACAGCCATACTGACCACAATTTTAGCTCAGCCATCCATGGCCAGGATGCCTGCCAAGGACAGTTCTGGCTTCCACTTACAACCAACAACACAAATGTTCAGAACCAGACAGTGGGACCCAGAATGCAGGGAAGTCAGAAGGAGCCTAGGCCCTCAGCTCCCAGCAGGACCAGCAGGACTGACCCCTGGGGTTCTGAGGAGCACTGAGCAAGGGGTCTGTTTCAGGGGCAGATGAACAGGCAGGGGCAGGAGTCACTCAAAACCATGAAGCCTTGGGGCTGGGACCAGGGACAGGTGAGGAGAGACTTAGGATCACCAAGCACCAGGGCCAGGTTGAGAGGCAGGTATGTTGGAAAGATAAGGGAGCTTCCCTGAAGCATCTAGGCTTTCTTCTCATGACTTTTCTGTTCAGCTATGTTTGAAGGCTTAGGTTTTTCCCCATTATGCTTTTTTTTTTAGGATAGAGAATCAGTGGAATTTCATTAAATCACTTCTATTTGGTCAATTCCATTGATAAATAAAATATATAAAGTTATGTGAAACAAACAAGCATAGGAGTTTATTCACCTGAACTGATTTAATGAAATATCAATATCATGATGAATTCAGAAAACAAGGAGATGTAGTAATAAGTCTCCAATGAAAATTGCAATTTGACCTTCAGCACATTGTCTTCATAGTGACATAATTTATTCCTTATGTGGATTTTATTTTTCTCCCTGAACATCCCCTCACAACACTTCCCCCCCTGGACTTTGTGAATGCCTCATGCACCAGGTCCTAATCTTGGCACATGCTGTAGGATGTTCTCCTTAATGCCCTAATTCTGCCATAATCATTGGTGACTTTAGTGTCCAGGCCAAGTCCTTCCACCTCATGTTGCTACCTCAGCCACAAGGAACATGACTAGGGATGAAGGTCTTAACAAATTTATTATTAAACCAACAACTGATATTATTAAATTGCCAGTTTGCAATATGCTGTATTCAAGTTCCCTCTATGATATGATGAAGTAGAAAGAGATATTTAGAGATCAGATGAGTTACATCACTCAATGCTCAGGTGTGGAGACTGAGGGTGAATAGGGATGACCTTCCTAGTTACACAGATATGGCAAGTCAGGGGCAGGACTGAGGCAGTTTTTCCCTGGGCAATTCTGGTGTCCAAGGTGAGGTCACATACAGGTCCTTTCTTACTCACATGGCTGGTAATACTAATAATCACAGCTATGAAAATTCCCATCAGCACTGACAACTTACTAAAATTACAATCCTTAAATTACTAATGAAGAATGACATCAGGAAAATGGAAACATGGCACCAAACACTGTACCCTCAATGATATTTCAAAAATCAACCAGAATCAATTAGAGCCAACATTGTCAGGGAATATATACATACAATATATTCCATTTTTATTCCATACGTGTATATGCACATATATGCCCTTATATAATGGCTGGGGAAGTGGCACAATGATCATATTTCAAAGCCATGCTTGATCCTTGGTTGCAACAGAATCTCTGACCACCTAATTCAACACATTTCCTTCTGAAAGTAGAGGAAACTGGGCTGGGTGAGGGGGCACCACAGGGAGAGGACTGTGTTCCCCAACAGCTCAACCAGCATCTTCCTCTCAGGGTGCCCCTAAGACAAAGACCTCCCCTCATCCCCTTTCATTTTACATACACAGTTACCTCCCAGATGCAAATTACCACATGGGCAGGCAGATGAAACCACAGCACAAATTTACTTAAATTTAGGTTCCTTCTATGTCAAGAAACACATTTTTCCAGGCCTCATGGACCTCATGCACAAGAACATGAAAGCCTTGTGGTTCTTCCTCTTTCTGGTGGTGACTCCCAGATGTGAGTGTCTCAGGGATTCAGACATGAAGGTAATGGGGATGGTGCTTCTGAGCACAAGACTCACAGTGGTTCTCCTTCTCCTCAGGTATCCTGTCCCAGGTGAAGCTGCAGAAGTCAAGACCTGGCCTAGTTAAGTCCTCACAGATGTTGTCCCTCACCTGCAAAGTCCCTGGAATCTCTTTAACCACAAACCATGTGGGCTGGGTGTGCTAAGATCCAGGAAAGGGACTGGAATGGTTTGGCAGCATAATAAGTAGTAGAAGCACAAACTATAACCCAACTATTCAAACCTGACTCAGCATCACCAGGGACACCTCTAAGAATGAAGTTTATTTAAAGTTGATCAGCCTGAGTGTCAAGGACACAGCCACTTATTACTGTGCAAGAGACACAGTGAGAGGAAGTCAGGGTGAGCCCAGACAAAAACTTCTTCTCATGGCACAGGAAGGGGCTTGGCTGCATCAGGCTCTAGGGTCTACCAGCACGTGCTCGGGGACCAACCCCAGCAGCAGGTGCAGAGAGGGGCTGGGGACGAGTTTCCTTCATATGCTAGATTCAACCTCAGAAATGTTTTTATGTTACTAACTCTGCGTGTAAATACTGACATGCATACATATTATTTTAACATTATATATCATATGTGAGGCAGGTAAGGTTATCATAAAGAACATGTCACACCCCTAATTGTCCCTGTATAACCATAGGCTTCTGAAGGCAGAGCTTACCTACCAGAACTCACAGGGATGCAGACCTGCTCAGATGTGTGCTTGGAACTCATATCCAACACACCCTGGGAAGCTGAGCATGGCTCTTACTGCCTCCACCTTGCCCTGCATCTCAGTGTGGGAAAGCTTTTTCTCATTGTGCATCTTGTGTCTAAGGAGTAAGAGTTCCTTTTTCCCATTGTGTAGGGCCAAGTGCACATATAGGTTCCAGGCCAAGGGTAAGCCCACCCTTCCTGATCACAACTCTCACCTGAAGCATACCTCGTTCTTTACCTGTTGTAATCTCTGACCTAAGTTTTCTGGGGAAAGGCTGGGATATGAGAAAATGGACAGTGTTCTGAATAACATCCAGGCTGCCCCTCTGCCTTCTCCTAATGGAACATTGCCCTATCATGTATTAGTGCACCCTCTTTAGAGTACAGTATATTTTTCCAGTTGTTTCCTCCCAAGCTGCATTGGTTTTTCACCAGTGTCTTCAACTACTTATTTTAAAGTCCTTCATGTCTATAACATAACAAGGCTTTCATTCCTCATTGAGGATAGGGGAGGTGGCTCTGGGCATACTTTCCATGATAGTGTCTGTTTCCTCCCTCTTTCTATTGAATCCCAACAATGGCATAGAATACTGGCTTTGTATGTTTACCATGTGCAAATGAATTCTTTGTTCTGTAGCAGAGCTAGGGATGTTGTTGTGGTTGTATTTCTACAATAGATGCTGGCCCTCTCCCCAACACCACTCAGGGAGGGGAGTTTTGTTTGCTTTGTATGTTTCAGGCTAGTATTTGTGTGTGTATGTGTATGTGTGTGTTCTCCTTAATTCTTCAGGAAAATCATGCAATATAGTAGTAAACTGGACCCTGTGAGAGACTCACTTTATCAAATTTAACAATACTTAAATTTGACTTTATCAAAATTAATAACTGGTGATTTAAGAGAGTCACCATTAAGATTATAAAGATAGAACCCATCAAATGGGGAAAAGCATTTATAAACCATACACCTAATAATGGACT
Source organism: Tolypeutes matacus (assembly GCA_026826555.1). NCBI lineage: Eukaryota > Metazoa > Chordata > Mammalia > Cingulata > Chlamyphoridae > Tolypeutes > Tolypeutes matacus. Next base: position 214,835 of record JAKSZT010038899.1, on the reverse strand, counting down.
TGTATATAGAATATGTTAATTACTTACATCTCAAAAAAAATGGCACAAAGAAGATATACAAATAGTTAATAAATAAATGAAAACTAGTGTTACATTATTTGTCACCATGGAAACTACAAAAATACAGCACAATATCATTTAATATACACGAGGAATGGTAGAATCTAAAGTGAGGGTAGCAACATGCATTTTAGAGGATATGGAGAAATAGGAACCTTATTACCATGCTGGTGGGAATGTTAAATAATCCTCTTTGAAAACAGACCTGCAGGTCTTCAAATTATTACATAAAAAATTATCATATGAACCTACAGTTCTGCTTCTAGGTATATATCTGAAAGTATTGAAAACAGATATTCAAATATATATTTATATACTAAGATCATAGCAGCAGCATTTACAATAGCCAAAATTTGTAGGCAATGCAAATTTCCATCAACAGATGGATGGATAAACAAATGGAAAAACACAAAGAATCTCAGTCACTTGCACAAAGGGAAGACACATGGAATAATAGGGATGAACATTGAAATATGTTTTTTAATTAAATAGGCCAAATACAAAATGAAACATATTGCATGGTTTCACTTACATGAAATGCCTAGAATATGCAAATTCATAGATTTAAGAAGTAGGTAAGATTATATCCATATGGTTGATGGCTCACAACCTTCTCTTTGCTTTCTTTCCCTTGTTAACTAATCTTTCAGACCATGGTTCTCAGAGACTGCTCACTTTCCTCAATACAAATCAGTGAGGTCATATGCTGTTCATCCTTCAATGCCTGGCTTGCTTCACTCAACATAAGGTCTTCAAGATTCATCCATGCTATTCCATGTGTTAGCACTTTATTCCTTCTTACAGCTGAGTAATATTCCATTGTATGTATGTACCACATTTTGTTTATCCATTCATCTATTGATGGGCACCAGGGCTGATTCCAACTTTTGACAATTGTGAACAATGCCACTATGAACATTGGTGTGCATATATCTGTTGGTGCCTTTGCTTTCAATTCTTCTGGGTATATACCAAGGAGTGAATTGCTGGATCATATGGAAGATCTTTGTTAGTTTTCTGAGGAACCACCAAACTGTCCTCCACAGTGACTGGATCATTCCACAGTCCCACTAACAGTGGATGAGAGTTCCTATTCCTCCACATCCCCTCCAACACTTGTAGTCTGCTTTTTTTTAAATAGCTGGGTGTAAGATGGTATCTTATTGTAGTTTTTTCCCTAATAGCTAACGATGTCGAGCATTTTTTCATGTGCTTTTTTTTTTTTTTACCATTTTATTTATTTATTTTTTAACTTTATTTTGTACATTTAATAATTGAAAACATAAACAATTAAAAGCTAAAAAGTAAACACAGATGAATAAATATATACATTTCTCAATTAAATGTAATGGATACATGTAATTTTTTTTTTGAATCAAACAATATATTACACAATATATTTGGTTCATAGTAGAAGCAAGCCAGACACAAAAGGACAAATACTGTATGAATGCATTCATGTGCTTTTTAGCCATCTGTATTTCTTCCTTTGAGAAGTGTCTTTTCATGTCACTTGCTCATTTTTAAAATGGTTGTTTGTCTTTTTATTTTCAAGGTGTAGGGTTTCTTTATATATGCAGGATATTAGGCTCCTATCAGATATATGGTTGCCAAAGATTTTCTCCCATTGGGTAGGCTGCCTTTTTATTTTCTCAATAACATCCTTTGAGGTGTAGAAGTTTTTAATTTTCATAGGATCCCATTTATCTATTTTTTATCTTGCTGCTTGTGAATTGGGTGTGAAGGTCATGAAACCATTTCCTATTATAAGGTCCTGTAAATGCTTCCCTATATTATCTTCCAAGGTCTTTATGGTTTTGACTCTTATATTTAGGTCTTTGATCCATCTTGAGCTGATTTTTGTATAAGGTGTGAGATGGTATTTGCCACCTGAGAGCCTCCTTGTTGCTCAAATGTGGCCTTTCCCTAAGCCAAACTCAGCATATGAATGCATTACCATCCCCCCAGCATGGGACATGACTCCCAGGGATGAGCTTCCCTGGCAACAAGGGATTAATACCAACTGCCAACTGGCAATATGACTGGAAAAAGACCTTGAATAAAAGGGGGAAAAGCTAAAGACAAATGAGTTCATGTGGCTAAGAGACTTCAAAGAGAGTAGGGAGGTCATCCCAGGGGTAATGCTTACTCACACCTCAGTAGGATCTCATAGAACACCAAAGTGTATATCACCCACACAGAGGGGCTCCTGAGGGCTCTGGAGACACTCAGATCCTATATAAGAGGGGATAACTACAGAGATTGATGTCTTATCAGTGGGCTATACTTTGGAATCTGTGCTCCTGAGAGTGATAGAGCTGGACTCAAATAAGTACCCTCTGCACATAGTTCATCAGTCCCTTCTATTCAAACCTATATGTGAAGCTGCAGTTTATAGGTGTACTTCCAGAGACTGGAGCCTCTGACCTGTCCATGTGCCAGCTGTGCCTGGAATGTCAGTGGAGCTGCCATTCCTACTCTAATGCTCAATGGACTCACACAAGTCACCTGGTGAGGAGATGATGATGGACCCCAAGAATGGAGAGAGCCTTCAGGTGTAGGCTGGATAATCCCATTCATCATATCCATGGGATATAAGCCCCCTCTTACTTGGAGGTGGAGTGAACATCACCATCCCAAACTCCTCAGGATTGGGGGAAGAGCTATGGACTAGAGTGGACTTAATGTATTCTATTGTAGACATATTGTGATTCAAGCAATGGAAGAAATTATAACAGTGAGGTGGAACCAGTGGCCACTGGACACTTTGGGGCAGGGAGAGGGACAAGCAGTTGTAATACAGGGTCCCTTTCAGGACTTGGGAATTATCTTGAGTGACATTACAATGACAGATATAGGCCATTTTACATCAGCATATAACATGCAGATCTGTGTGGGAGAGAGTGTGGTCTACAATGTGAACTATGGTCCATGTTTAGTGGCAAAGCCCCTGGATGTGTATATCCATTGCAGGTGATGTGCCACACTAATGGAAGATGTTTATGTGGGATGTTATGGGAGATGTGGGAGGTTAGGAACATGGAAATCCCTGTACTTTTTGAGTAACATTTATGTTATCTAAGCATCTTTTGAAATAAAAATAAATAAATAAGTTAAAAAAAGAAGTAGATTAGAGTTTACCAGGTTCATGATTGTATTAGGAGGAAATTCTTACTAGGTGCAGGCTTTCTGTTCAATGTGATGAAAAATTTAGGTAATGTTTGGTGGTGCTTCTTGCAAAAAATTGTGAATTTAATGAATATCCCAAAATTGTACACATGAAAGCAGCTAAAGTGAGAATTTTCTGTTTTACATATGTCACACAAATAATTTTGTTGCAAAATAGATATGAAGTATTGATACTATTGCATGGTTGAACCTTGAAAACAATATAAGTGAGAGTAGCCAGGCATGGATTACAATATAATTTATTCATATTTATGTCAATAATAGTGATAAACTATAGAGAGAAAAAGTAGATTTATTGTTTATCATCTCTAAATGGGAGGTAAAAGTATATGAGGATGTTTAGGAGAGGGTAGGCTTATTCTTTATTAGTTAAAGCATTTTATCATTGACTTTGGTGATGGTAGCACATATTTTTGCATAAAACAAAAACCATTGAATTATGTGCTTTGAATGGATGAAGTTTATGGTATGGAACTTATACCTTAATAAAACTATTTTTTAAAGAAGAAGATTGTTCTGGAGAGAAAGAAAGGTGGGAGGCAGAAATTATAGAGTAATAAGTGAAGACATTTGGGAGTTCACTATTGGGGTGGTGATGGTTACACATGTGTACAAATATATAAATACCAAATGTTACACTTAAATGTAGTGATTAGGGAAGCGGCTGTGGCTCAATCAGTAGGGCTCCCGTTTACCATATGGGAGGCCCCGGGTTCGGTTCCCAGGGCCTCCTGGTGAAGGCAAGCCCGCCCGCACGGCGTGGTTGGCTGACCCAGCGAACACAAGCAGCAAGGGGGGGATAAATGAATAAATAAATAAATAAATCTTTAAAAAAAAAAATAAATAAAAAATAAAATAAATGTAGTGATTATCATATATCAACTATGAGTCAATAAACTGACACAAATAAACAAATGGATAGATTTGAATAAGATGGAGAGTTAGAGAGATAAACCTTGACCCATGATATGCCAAAAAGCACTTTAAATACATCTGCTAAACACTGGTTCTCTCTACATTTTAGGTCAACAATAAGGACACAGCAACATCACACAATGTTCTCAGTACCCAAAGGAGGATGCTACAAATTTATCTAGACATGCCCCACTCTGTCCTTTAGTTGGTTCAGGGGAGCCATGGAGTCTAGTGTTGAGGAGCACAGGCCAGACACTGGGGTCACTATCAACAGACATAGGCTTTGGACACATTGTCCAAACATTTTAAATTCCCTTTTAAAATTACACATTTGTACAATGGAATTGACACTGATATCTTCTTCACAAAGTTTATGTATTTATGTATAAATGAAATAAGATCAAGGGTTCTAAGTGTTTAGTCAAGAACAATCAAATAATAATAATATTGCCCCAAATGTGGTCATTGCCATCCAACTACCCCTGGACACTCATCCCTGCTGTGGGGCACTTCCCTTTTCCAAGGCTCCACCCTGAGAGCTAGTGGTATAGTAGGAGGACTTGTCAATAGTTTTCCTCCCTTTGCTGATGTAAACCAGCCCTGCCTTGATCCTGTAGCTTTGGGAGAGGAGCCCCAGCCCAGGGATTCCCAGGAATTCTGATTTGGTGGTCAGGAATGAACACAGATGAACAATATGGACATTGTGCTGAGCTGGGTTTTCTCACCACTATTTTAAAAAGATAAATTTACAGGAAACCAGAGACATTAGTATGTGAGTTGATATGATAGAGAGAAGCAGTGGATATGCATGGCTATTTTCTTGACCAGGATGTCTGTACTTGCAGCTGTTCAGTTGAGAGAATCTGGGTGAAATTTCAAGAAACCCAGGGCATCTCTGACAGTATCCTTCAAATATTCTGGATTCACCTCCAGTAGCTACAAAATCAACTGGGTCCCACAGGCTCCAGGGATGATCTAGAGTGTGCTCAGACATAAGTAATGCTGCCATTGCCACACACAGTGATAAACTCTGAATGGCCATGTCACCATTCCAGGTGGCTTGTCATGAACACTCTGTGTCTGCAAATGGACAGTGAGAGCTGAAGACACAGCTGTGATTGCTGAAGCAGACACTGTGAGGGGAGGCAGGGGGAGCCCAGACTCACTCTTACCCTGCAGGGGACTGGAGGTTTTGAGGATGTAGGGTAGTCAGCACCCACTGAGTACAGCTCCTACTCCCAGGAACAGGGAACACGGAGGTTAGGGATTGTTTCCCCTTAGGTCTGGGGCTTCCACTATATATAACTTTTCTTCCTTGGAACCTCTCTAGATTTAAGGTTGTACATTCAGACTCAAGAATAGACTTCTGTGGATTCCCCAATTAGGAGAGTTTTTGGGTTCAGTTTGGAACCAAGAGGGAGACTATGCCAGGGCCATATAAAAAATAACAGGTTTCACATGAAATTCTCCTCCTCACACAAAAGTGTTCATGTCACACTCAACACTGGTATATTTGTCTCATTTTTCCATAATCCATTTTATTCTTCCTGTTTTAGGAAGTCTATTGGGGTGTAGTCAGGCAAAATTTCATGTGAAATGAATCCTGTGTCTCCCAGGACCTGGTCTGACTTAGTATTGCCCCAAGCTTGGTCCTTGGCCCTTGGGTCTCCTGCCTTTGACAAAAACATCGGGATGCCCTTAGGCTGTGCCCTTGGGGCTTTATGTCCCTGCATGTGGAGGAATGGGAGGTGCATTCTCAGGGCCAGAAGAGTGTGTACTGATTTTAATACAAGAAAATGTGATTTAATTTTATTATCTTTGATGATATAGAATCAAACATGTGGCTGCAAACAACTTTAAGTATTTACATTAACCTAATTTTATTAGTCATTGATAATGTGGTATTTGCTGTTACAAATGTCTGTCGCCTTAAGGATTGCTAAATGTAAAGTATTAACATGTTTTCCCAATTTCATTGATTTCTCTCTCTGTACAGAGATCTTGGAGTAAAGTGAGATAGTCCCTTGCCCACACTGTCCCTTGCTTCCCCATCAGAATAGCAGAGATTTACCTAACTGCTCTCTGTGGGGAAACATGGATCTTGGAAACCTTGGAGTCTGCAGAGATCACCAGCTGTGGATGAATAGAGTCAGGGCATTCCTCATGTTGGGAAAACTGGAGCTGCCGCTGCCATTCAGTGATGCTCATATCAATCTAATGAAGGGCTCAGAATTAGGAACTTCATCATGCTGTCACACTTCAGCTCTTTCTGCAACTCAGAAGCCTAGGATATAGAAGTAATTTAATCTCCATCTTCCTAACACCTCTTTCTTTTTCTTATTTGCTACAGTTTGGTTAGAAACAAGTGCTGGCATATATTTGTCCCCCTCTATCATCAGAATCTTCAGAATTGATGTAGTAAAATCACCAAAACAGTGATTTTTAAATATACTGTAATGCGTATATTTGAGAATGTCAGTGTTTGTATAGAGTCTCATTATATGGTTCCTTTCTTTCATGCCAAAATAAGAAGTCATTCCAACACGGGCATTTAGGTTATAATTTTTCTTTTTGAAAATAATGCTAGTGCCTTCAATTTTATTTATCTCCCCTAAAGCTTCATGAATACACTCATGAGAAGCAGATAGGTAAACTATTTCCTGGGATCAGTTCACATACACTCCAGTCCCTTGATTGCAAGGAAGATCATATGATGGATTATGCCAAATGGAAAGTGCACAGCTATAACCTATGCTGCTTGCAGGCCTGGTCAATTAGAACACACTCAACCTGGATTCCCAAAGAATCTCCCATTCTGAATATATATTTCTGTCCAGCAGTTGAGGATGCCATGTTACAAATTGGTGTGTCTCTGGGTTCCTGAGTAATTGCTTGAATCATATCCCAGTCTTAAGAAAGATTTCCCACCTGAACACCTTATAAGTAAAAGTGAGCAAGCTGTAGAACTGTCATGTTATACTTTCATTACACTGGTATTTGAGGATGTTTGTTACAACAATTAGAAAACTATGATAGGTAGAGTTGCACACATTTAGGTGGACAATTTGAACACCATAGAGTCAGGCTGAAGGTTTATGGGACAAGCTGAAAGTCAATCAGGAGGAGAATATCCAAACCTTTAAACCAACACCTGTGCTTTGTCAGAACTAGCAAATTTAGAAACAAGGTATTTAGGAACTGGTAAATATGCTATCTTTTGTGATAAATCTGAGCTTAAAAGTGAATTAATAGCAGCTATGTATGGCAGGGAAGCACAGAGATTGAGAGTTGATGAGTTTTGTTTGTTTTTGTTTTTTATTATTATTGGAATAATGAAAGTGCTCTAAAAATGAAGTGATGAATGCACAAATATGTGATTATACTGAGTACCATTAATCACACACTTTGGATGGGTTTATGCTTTATTAATGTATAAATAAAATTTATTTGTTTAAAAAACAAAACAAAAAATAGTTACTTCATGCTTACCAGTCTCTGACACAGAAGTTTTATATAAATCTGTTGCTATCACTGTCTCTGGATAAGACAATTAAGCACTTGTGAAAACAGGCAGATTTCATTGAAAAACTAGGCCTCTGCACAGGAAAATTAAATATCCATTAAAAACTGAGAAAAGTAAAAATAAATATATGGATTTTAGTGTCTACAGATACACAATTGGGACATGACCTGTAAAGGAGGGTGTGCAGGTCTAGTCTAAGCAGTGGGTAAATGGCTGCTTCTCAGAGGAAGGTGGTTGTGATTTTGACAAGGCACCTAGGGGACACCTGGGGGAGATGGCTAAGTTCAATTTCCTGACATTGCAGGACACACAAGTTTGAAAACCTTATAGCAATTCACTAAGCTGTATAATTAATTGTACATTTGTGCTAATTCACAGTAAAATGTTATCACATACACACACAAAAATAGCACAAGGGGCTACAACATTTGTCAAGAGTTATCCATTGATTCTCCCTCCCTATCAATATTCCAGCCCCACCCAAGATTCATCCCAGCCACTCTGTAGAAAAATGGATTTAAAACATTCTCAGCAATGCTGGAAAAATCCAACTTTTATAATCATGCCATATCATTGTCTGTTAATTAATTGTATAATTCTTACAGAAGTTTCAGTGCCATAAGTCAAAATAAAATATGAAGATATAATTTGAGGTGTATTTTATAGCATTTTGATAATTCTGTAATTCAAGACTGTGTCAGCCAGGTGATCAGTTTCCTGAACATTTTGAGAGACCAGGACACCTGCCATATGCACTCTGTGTAACTGGAGGGAGTGAAATCTGTGCTAGCTATAGAGAGGGGGAATAAGGGGTCCAGTCTGCAGGGAAGTGCAGGCCCCTCTGACCACAGGTTCAGCCCCAGGGGCAGGTGCAGAGAGATCCTGGGGAGGGCCTTCCTCTCAGGCTCTGCAGCTTCCTCTCCTTGTTTCCCAAGGGAAGTGTCCTCACTTTTTTGACATTACCAGACAAGTGCTATTTTTGCCACTCAAACTTGCAGGGCATATTAAGAAGCCTGCCTAGGACATAGGATTTGAGCATGTGTCAAGTGTAAAGTAGGTGCTGAATATTATTCTTAGGTCATTTATTTTATTTTTCTTCCTCTAAGAATAAGTGAAATATTCTAATCTAATATTTTAGTGCTTTCCCTGTACTTTAAAATTAGCAATTTAAATATTCTGAATTCACTTTCAAATAACACCATCCAAATACCTCTATAAGATGCAGATATCTTATAACAAAGTATTTCCAATTCCAGTCCCTTATAATGTTCACTTACATACCTATCCATAATGGGATACTATGCTCTCAGGCCTTAAACAGTTATATTTTAGATCAATTAAAAATAGTATTAAAATATTTTGTTTCACCCTTATTTATTTATTTCTTCTCTTTTGTTCCTCCTTTGTTGTGGAGATGAAAATTTCTGAATTATATAAATATCCTTCTCCTTGAAGATTTTATTTTAACATTTCCTTATGGACAGTTTTTTTAGCAATGGAGTTTGCATATATTGATTTATGGATGTAGTCTTTAGGAAAATTTTGAATGACATTCTCACTAAATATAGAGTTTTATATTGTTTTTTTTTTTTTTAATTACTTTCAACATTTTAAATCTTTCAACACATTGTATTTTTGACTGCATGGTTTTTGATGAGTTGTGTCACATCTTTCTTATCTATTATATAAGTAAGTTATTTTTATTCTTTGTTTACCACAGGCTTCTTTTAAGTTTTTCTGCAGTTTTCATCTGATATGTCTAGGTATTTTATTAAGCCCACTTGGTAGTCTCTAGGAATTTACTCCATATTCAGTTCACATCCTAAAATATACAAGACACTTAATGTTGAGTGACACAGTGATGAGGATGGTAACATGTTCGTTATGCTCAATGACATGCAATTCGTGAGGCAGAGCACATCTGGGTAAAAGAACTTAATTTATGCAAATTATGAAGCATGAAGTAGACTTCATTCAGAGTATTAAAGGACACTGTGATCCCGACATCCTGGTACTCATGTCCTCATATAACACAGAACACACACAAAAACATACATGAATATAGGCAGGAGCTGTGAATCCATTGTAATCAATGACTATGGCAAAGGTGAAGGGAGATCACTACCAAGATAATGTTTTGTTATATAACACTCAATTTTGATAGGAGACTCATTCTTTTTTCCCTCCCTTCATTGCTGGCTTGGAGTTTTCTCTCATGAGTTTCAGGGTTGACTAAAGCCTATAACCTCTGTTTGACTTCCAATTGATTCCTTCTAGAATGGCAATATCTATCCTATGCTGGTCCCACCATCACATTTAGAAAACTAATAAATTTTTTCTAGTTATCACATGTCAACAGATACAGAGAAATTTTCCTTAGGTTGGAACACACACATAACTGATTTTGATGACACATAATAGGTACTGAAATGAAATGACTTAAGGCTTTTATGAAATTCAGATGGAGTAAATGTATTTTACATGAACTAAAAATATGTCTGTGGCTTCCAGGGAGCAGAATTTGGTATTTATTTGTTACTGACCAAAGGTATAACTTAGAATTAATTTGTGTTCCTGTGGGTGTAAACACATTTATAAATGGGGCCCTTTGAAGATGTATTATCAGTTAAGGTGTGAACTCATATTTGAGAATAGGATCTTCTGAGTTACAATTCATGTGTGGGCAAACTGAATGAGGTTATCCATTAATCTACATACCTGAAGGCATTTTTAAGAACAGAAATTTGGATCAAAGAAAGGAGTGAGAAATTGGAAGTCAGGGGAAAATGGAGAAATTGTAATGCAATGGGAGGCAGAGATACAAGCCAAAGAATCACAAGAATTGTCATTATTCAGAAAAAAAAATGCTAAAGATGTTAGGAAGAAAGCATATTCTTGCTGGTGCTTTGATTTTGGATTTCTAGCCTTTGAAATATGTGTGCTGATACATTCCTCTTATTAACCCAACCAGTGTATTTGCAATAATACCATAGCAATTTAAAACAATGTTCCCTAAACCTTATGAAAGAATTTCCAAATATGAAATGAAGGACAAACATCTTTACCTCACCAATCTTTAGAAATACTTTTTGCATTGATTCTCAATTGTGATAGCACTCCTTTCCCTGAAATGTGACATGGACCTTTTGAATTGATGACCCCCTTCCCCTGCTCATGTGGTTGACCTGCCCAATTCCCATAGGTGTGATATATAAAGGGGAGGAGCAGTTCAGGTGTTCCTCATGCAGTCATGGTGATCAGAGGTGAGGGCTCCCATGGGGGATAATACATTTAATAACAGTTAATGAAGGAATATTAAATTTATACTGTTATCTATAGTACATAATTAACATTAGTTGAATTTTTCTCATATGCAATCCTATTATAAACATCTTGTACTAGTGTCATGTTTGTTATAATTCATGAAAGAACATTCTTTTACTATTAACCCCAGTCCACTGTCAACCAACAAGGTTCACTGTGTTATATTGTCCCATATTTTATCTTCTAACTTTCATTCTGGTAACATATACTACCCTAAACTTCCACTTTCAACCACATTCGCATACATAATTCAGCACTGTTATTGCTATAGGTGGAACAGGCTTTGATTGATTTTATGTCTTTCTTTTATTATTTGATTACTTAATAATATATTATTAAATAATAATATTTTAAAAGATTTATTTTATTATTTATTTATTTATTTATCCCCCCTTCCTGCTGTTCTTACTGTGTCTATTTCCTGTGCATTTTTCTTTATCTATTGGTCTCCCTTTTTTGCATCATCTTGCTGGTACAGGAATAATAATAATATTATTAAGAATAAATATTATTTAATATTTTATTTATTAATAATTCATGTATAATATATACATCTACTACCTGCTTTTGTTACACCTAAACAAAATATTTTTGGTGTATTATCATTATTATTTATATCCACTTCTTTATTGTCACTTCTCATAATTTTAAAAATTATTTTATTATAGCCATCTAGTCAATGTGAAGTAGTAAACTGTTGTGAATATTATTTACATTTCTCTCATGACTATAAATAGTCTCATAAACATTGTCAGTCTCATAAATATTGTTTGGTGAAAGTGCATTCAATAATTTTACACCATTTTTAAACATAGTTTTACACTTACTTTTTATTTATGGGAAAGTGTACCTTATTTTATTTTAGATAGAAGTTCTTTATCAAAATATGACTCACCAATACTTTTTCCTGATTTGCAACAGGAAATGGATTTACATTTACTTAAAGCTGTTTATTTTCATAGTAATTATTTTTAATTTTATTGAAATCCTTCTGTTCTGAAGACTTGTGAACTAAAAAGATGAGTCTTCTCATCCATCTACCAAATTGCAGTGGCAGAACAGGGGCACCATCATCCAAGAGACAGCATCATCCAAGAGGTAGGACCAGGAGGCCTGCAAAAGATATTGGCCCACAGGGATTCTGACCTCTGGCCAAGCTCACTGTTCTGGGACCCCAGTTTCTTGATTAGCACCTGCTTCTGCTCCTGGGAGGGCTGCCCTGCACTGAGCTCCCCCTGAAAACAGTGACTTGCTGGGCTGTATATCCAGGGTGTCCACTCATGCATTCAGGTTGGGTCAGTGTTAGCTGTACTGACTGTGCCTGCATCAGCCATGTGCTCCTGACCCCTGGTGGGCAGGCCTGAGCCCTCTCATGGGGCATCTGCAGGGCTCCCAGGCAATGTCATGAAAGGCAAGCCAAACATGCATGCACAACACAATTCTCAGATTCCTCATGTTTGCTTTTTCTGCTTGACAGAGGAAGATACATTCACAAACCTAGGGTCACAATAGGGGGCAGTATCCACATGCTGGACACAGGGAAGAGGGACAAATTTGGGTTCATTTCTCAAAAATCAGACATGGTATGTGTACATGTATGTATGTGTGCAGGTATGAGTGTATATTTGTGGATGTATGTTGGGATCCTATGTGTGTTTGGGTATAGCAGAGGTGTAAGTCAGTTTTGAACTCCATGGTTCTGTGTGTGAAGTTGTTCTTTTAAGTGAGCTTCAACTTGAAGAGCCCAGAGGTGAGAGAAGCCTTGAAAGTCCCTGAGAGTCTCTGGATTCACCATGCCTCTGACTCTGTCTGAGCACCTGGCAGGGTCCTTAGAATGGGGCCCTGGAGGTTCCATAAAATCCTGTGTTGGATCTCCCGGAAGAGTATGTTGGGTTGCCAAGGACAATTCACTACGTCAATTTATGGTGTCACTTGAGTGTGGTATCTCTAAAGAGCAGTCTGAAGACAAAGGCACGGCCACGTAACACCAAGCAGAGATATTGCAAGGGGAATGACCTGTAAGCCCAAAAGGAACCTCCCTGCAGGGAAGAAGCTGGGCTGCAGGGGACACTCAGGTCCCATGGAGCACAGAGCCCAGTTCCAGAGCATGTGCTGGGGCCTCCAAACAGGGGCTTCCTCTCAGGGTCTGGGTTCTCCTTTTTGAAAACACAATCTAAAATAAAAATTTAAACATGACTAATGTGTCTAATCATATTCCACTTCTTTAGGAGCCTTTGCATATTTCAATAAGGCAAAAGGAAGCACATTTAAAAGGGGTGTTTCTAGGTCTTATAAATTCCTTAATAGTGAGGAGTTTTAGGAAAAGGATGGCTTATTAATTTAATGCATCCATAATTTTGTTAGACACAATTATCACCTGATAACTGTTATGTTTCTCTTTACAGTCCATGCTCCATTTCAAACAGTGTCTTTAAAATGACATTCAATTATCCTCAGATATCTGGACTCAATTTCCATAAATGCACTCCCTAATCTTAGTTCATGTTCTCTACATTTTACAGTGAAAAGTAAAATCAGCTATCAAAAGAACCTTCCCTTGTGGAGCATGTGTATCTCAGTGGTTGAGCAAGTGCTTCACATATATGAGGTCCTGGTTTCAACCCCTGCCTTAAAAAAAGAAAAGAAAAAAAAAAAAAGAACCTTCCCCATTCTCCTCAACATGAATGCCAAATTATGTGGTGGACATACAATAAGAGAAAGTCTGTGTGTGAGCCCAGACACAAATCTCTATATGCAGAGAGAATGCTGGGCAGCAGAGGGCTCTCAGAACACACAGAGCACAGGGGAGGAACCAAACTTCAGGAGTAGGAGCAAGTGGAAGCTGTGGAGGGGGTTCCTGTATGGAATGGGGTTTTCTTTGTTCCTCAACCTCCTGAGACCTTCTTCTACAATTTAATGATTTTTAATTAGCTAAAATTGTATTTTTCAAATAATTCTTAGTGTATTATAGAATTAAAATTATATGTGCATTAATTAACATTCAAAAAATTAGGTAGATATTGAGTTGATACATATATGCAGATATCTCTGATGCTTTGATTTTTTTGAACTTACATCTCTATCCTGAGATGACTTATTCTGCCTCAGCCTGGAGAGGTCACAATGGTGCTTAAATCTAGGTATTCATCATTATACTCTTGGCAGTGTCTCTGTGTTATGATTATTGATGGAATAAATTTCTGTTCAAATATTTTATGTCTCTTGATTCCTGGATATTTTCAAGATCCCAATTACCAGTGTCAGATTATATTTCTTTGTATTCATTTCATTTTTTATAATAATGAACTTTATTTTTAGAGAAGTTTTAGATTACAGAAATGTTACATCAAATCTTAAAAGTATAGGGGATTCCCATATAATCTACCCACTGTCCCACCCACATTGTCCCCTTTTAATAGCATCTTACATTCATGTGGTACATCTGTTACAATTTATGAGCTAATATTAAAGCAATGTTATTAACCAAATTCTATAATTTACAATATAGTTTACACTTTGTGCTGTACAGTTTTATAGGTTTTAACAAATGTATAATGCCATGTATACATCATTGCAGTGTCATACATAATAAATCCAGAGCCCTAAAAATGTACTTTGTTTTACTTAATCTTTCCTGGTCCTCAAGTCAGAACATCTTGCAACCACTATTCTTAATTCAGTATTACACATTTTTTTTCTGTTCCCACATGCATATACCTACAATAACAATAAGTCTACTTTGGTCTGTGGTTGCTCCCTTATATTTATATTTATTATATTTATTCATTCCTCAATCTTATATTTATTCATTCCTCAATCTTGAGGAATTTTGGGTGATGTCTGTTCTGCTTCAGATTGATAGTGAGCTTAGATGTTATGGGGCAGATGGAAAGAACTGTTTAGCTTACAGTTATAGATATTCTTTGTTTTTTGGGATGGGGCTTGTCCATCAGCATCATTTTCTTAGTTGTCCTGGGCAAGTCTGAAGAACTGGATAGTAGGTGTTGGCTGCAAATCAGCTGAGATTCAGAGATGAATAGGTCAAACATTTAACTCTCTTCAACATACATATAATTTGTATAATGACAATTGTAGGTTCAAATAAAAAAAGGATAGAAGATTAAAGAGTAGGGAAATTATAAATGAGTCTAACTCTGTTATATTGGGGAAATTGATTATCATATATTACAAAATAAGACCTGGCAACAGGGCACTGGCTTCATGAGGTTTTGTGACTTGCTTATAGTGTCTGAACATCCCTAGATCCCTTCCACTTTTGTTTGAAGCTGTGTTTACTGTGAGATATCCTTTAGACCTGCTTAAGCATAACTGGTGGAATGACCTCCAGACTCACTTTGAAATCTCATAGCTGTAAAAATTCTTTTGTATTTAATGTTTCTCCTTTTGGTCAAGGTGTTTTTCCAATTATTTTCAAAATTGGTGACATTTTTCAAAATCTGAATGCATGTTATTTCTAATAATTTTCTTTTTTTTTAGGTTTTCACTATTTGTTAATGAATTACTTATGGCTACATTATATTGATTTAACATGTAATAATACTTAACCAGAGAATTGCCCTTATCACTTCATGCTTGATATAAACATACGAGAAGATTGAACACTGAGCTTAAACAGTAATATTTATATTTTTTTGCCCTTTACTTCATCAATAAGGTAAATATTTTCCAGTGTGAGGTCATTTGAATAAGAAACAACTTTGAGGTTGCTCAGCATGTAGACCCCCAGCCTACATTTAAGGGAGGAAAATCATAATTTCTGCATAATTTCTGCAGAGATATTCCATGCATGTGCATGGTTTTCAATTATGTACAGAACAAATCCTATTCCCTTAAGCAATTCCCCTGCATGCATGGCAATGGCTAATGGAGGATAGTTGATTATTGTTATAAAATGCCTCATGCTTAGCAAGTGTTCTCTAATTTACCTACATCTTGAAAGCATGTTAAAATAATTTTATCCCCTAATGCACTTTGAGTATTACAAAGTCATCCAAATTGTTTCTATTCTATAATGTGAGTAATATTTAATTTTCAAAATGTCTTCTTAATATTATCTGGACTTTTATAGAATAAAATGCATCATTATACCTCTTATAATGGTTATCTACATATATACAGAGTTCAGAGCTAATTAAATGTTATAACATCTTCTTTGCCTTTAAGCAAATGGTCAAAATGAAGGGATAGCTAGTCTCCTTATTTGTCAATTTGTAAAATCCTGGTCTTTTTTAATTAATTCAGCAGATAGATTATTTCTTCCAAGAAATTAAAATAAGAAGCAGAAATATAGTGTATTTCATAGCACATTTCATACCCAGACACTTTCCCATGACACTAATCCCTGGTTTGCATTTTAAAGAAAACTACATGTACTGGATTAAGTAGTGTCCTGTAAACATTCATGTCCTCTTAAAACTAAGAATGTGACCTTATTTGGAAATAGGGTCTTTGCAGATATAATTAGTTAATTGAAGGTGAGGCCATACTGGATGCAAGTGGGCCTTAATCCAATGACTGATGCCTTTATAATAAGAGTAAACAGATAATCAGAAGGAAGATGGACATGTGAGAAAGGAGGGGGTGCTTGGAGTCTTCTAGTTAAAAGCCAAAGAATGCCAAGGCTTGCCAGCAGACACCAGAGGCCAGGAGAGAGTCCTGGAACATTTTCTCCCTCAGAACCTTCACAGGAACATGGACATGTGCATACCTTTTTTATGACATCTAGCCTCCTGATCCTGAGAGAATAGATTCCTCTTCTTTTGTGCCACCAAGTTGTGGCACTTTGCTAAGCAAGCCTAGGAACCTAAGACACTACAGTTCCCAGTACTCACACACCCAGATAATTCAGCAAATATTTTCAGCTTCCTAATGCTGTTGAGGTAAAAGTTTATATTTGGAGAAGAAGCCATGTCTGAGTGGCATGGTGGTTCTTGAGGAGGTAACAGATGAGATTCCTTGAGGTAGAACTATTCTGGGTACTCTAATGGCACTTAGAAACCATCCCAACCTTGAATGACTTTCAGCATTGTTATAAAGAAAGAAAGCAGCCTCATCTAGGACAGGTCCACCAAAAAGTCCAGATTAGATTCATGAGAACAGGAATTTGTATTATACCTAAATGAAGCCTAGGTCTGGGATAAATGTTAACATTTTGACAGAATTTGTCCAATTTCTGATGTGTGAGTAGAAATTCCTGTTAAAGGAACTTCATAAAGTCATTTTACATGCTGTGGAATATTAGAAGAAATATATATTCTTCCTTTACTTAATCTAAACACTGTGAGATAACTTCTTATGATAAAGAAAATTATAGTGCCAAAAAGAAAGAAAGTGAACAAGTCCAATGTGAATCAAAGGGATCAGGATCTAGGACCCACAACACTTAACTGGAAGCTGCATGGACCTGAAAGACAGCTTTGAAAGAAGCTCACAGCCCATAGTCACCAATCCCATCCCTCAGACCTCAGGGCATCCACTGCAGCTCCATGATCCCAGGAAATACCTGGCATTTCTATTGGGAAAGTGTCTTTGAGTGGCTAGAATCCTTAACATGCTAAGAAGATAGAGAAGCTCCCTCACAATCTATATCTTCCACCAAATCTTCAGAGGAAAAACTTGGTACCCAACCCTGCAGGTGCCTTGGACTGCAGACTCAGACTTTTTCCCCATCCTCATCACTTTTAGGACTATGAAAGTGCCTTGAAGGTGATTGAGGCCCCAGCTCTGTGCAGTCCAGGCCCACAGTGCTGGTATGTAGGGGGAGGATTATAGGGACTTTTTGTTGACCCTGCCTGGAGGATAGAGACAAGTGTCTTTCCCTGCCCTTAGCTTTTGGATTATGAACACTGTAGAGTCTCATCTGGAGAGTAGAAGGGAAATATGCAAACTGATGGGAACTTCCCCTTTAAATCCACTGCTACCCTTGCCCTATGGAGTCTCCCCCACAGGCCATCTGGTGTCCTCAGTGCTGTCCTTTTCCATCAACCTTCACAGATGGGGTCTGCCACCATGCTTGCCCTCCTCATGGCTCTTCTCCCAGGTCAGGGATGACCCAGGGCTTGGGGTCACAGAAGAGGGTGGGGATGATGGAGCCTCTGATGTCTGACTCCTGGGTCTCTCACACAGATGTCATCACTGAGGAGCAACTTGTGCAGTCTGGGGTAGAGGTGAAAAGGCCTGAGGAGCCTCTGATGAGCTCCTATAAGGACTCTGGGTATAGCTTTATGAGCTACTACATCAGCTGGCTGCACCTGGAACCAGGGAAAGGACTGGAGTGGGTGGGAAACACTTATCCTGATAATTTCAGAACACACTACAGACCATCCTTTCAAGGTCAAGTCACCATATCCACAGACAACTCTCCCAGCACAGCCTACCTAGAGTGGACCAGTCTGAAGGCCTCAGACACAGATGTGTATTACTGTGCAAGAGACACAGTGAAAGAAACCACATCCTGGGAGCATCAAAAACCCTTAGCAAGCCCACAACTCCAATGTAGTCTTCTAGGAGTCATTCTCCACCAAGTATCTTTCAACTACACCAACCAGGGAAGTAATGAACTGACTGGGTCCTCAGGAGTGAGAATGAGAAGAACACCATCAGAAGTAGACTCAGCATCTTATGCTGAAAACTCAGGAGATCAGCTCCTGGGGGACACTGATCCCTCTTGTCTGAATGAGGTTGCTCTAATTTGTCCTCTGGCTCACATTTTGTCCTCCAGCAAGGTGACTGCATGAAGCTTGTTCCATCTTTATCATACAAAAACAAAACACAAAAAACTGAAACTGTGTTATCTACACATCTTTTATGTGTCAAAACTTTTCCTTGGTGAAAATTCCACACATTCTATCATTGTCTTCCTTCCTTCATTCTTTCCATCTTTCCTTCTTCTGTACATTTCTCACTTTCATCTTTCCTTTATGATTTAAGACATTACTTTTCCCCCTTTTTGTTGTCTCTTTGTCTTAAAGGTGTCAGTTTAATGCTTTTCAAATAAATTTAAGCATCATTTTATCATCTATCGATCCACCCATCTATATTTAAATGGTCATTTCTTTCCTACCAATTCTGTCTACACCTCAAGTAAGGTCTCCTGTTAAATCTGTTCCAAAGAACTAGAAACCCATCTGCTCTGCATGCCTTGGGCCAAGGTGGAGGATGGGGCAGCTAGGAGTGCACTAGAGTATGTACACAGATGAAAGTGCCCAAAAGTGGACTGTTAATGGAAGATGTACATGTAAGAGAAAAACAAGTTGGGTCTTCAGCCAAAAGAGAAGCAATCACTGAAAAAAAGCTTTAGGTAACAGTCAGGAACAAAATAAAATAAAATATTAATAAAGAACACAAAATTCCATAAAACTGATTGGTTTGCCAAGAGATAAGAAGGGAAACCAAAGTTAAGAGAGACATTAATAGAAGAAAGCATATACTATCATACATAGTTGAATAATACACTCCTGTATTTCCAACTAGCATTAGTATAGTATGATTGTTACAATTATAGAAAAATACTATTATCTTTGTACTATTAACTACATTCCATAGCTTGAAATAAGATTTCCTTAATTTTTTTTTCTTTATTTTTAAAGGACCTTTAGATTACATAAATGTTACATAAAAAAAATAGGGGTTTCCCATATGCCCCACCCTTCCCCCTCCCACATTTCCCCCATTAGCAACACTGTACAGTCCTGTTTTTTTCCTAATTATTATTCTACTGATATATGTACAACCTAATATTTATTTTTTAAACCATATTCAAATATATAATTGATTGCTGTTAGTTATGTTCACATTGCTATTCTATCATTACCACCATCCAATGTAGAAACTTTTCCAACAACACAAATAGAAACTCTGTAAAATTTAAGCATTAATTTCCCCATTCACTATCCCCACACCAGGCCCTGGAAAACTATATTAACCATTTTGAGTGAAATATTCCAGACAGAAATGGAGAAATATTGTATGATCTCACAAGTGAAAGAATTAGAATAAGCAAATTCATAGTCTGAAAATAATGTCAAGTTTTAAGGATAAAGGTAAATCATATATGTTTCTAGTGGAATAAAACACTCAGTGCACTTATGCTACTCAGACTGATTCTGAGGTTAATGTGAGACTAGTTGTTATTCAGCAAAGTATTAAACCTGAAGATGGAAAGCTGGATGAGAAAATGAAAGTGTGGGCTTTCATGGAGAAGGAGATAAGGGATAACAAACACAGATATTTTCAGAAAACAGGAGAGGACCTCTTCTCCTGTCTGTCCAGACTTTAGGATGCAGGAGCAATGAGTCCCCTTCGCAATCAGGCTGAGTAAAACAAAAATTGGTGACCTGGGATCCTACCCCATCTGCCAACAGACTCCAGCCTATTAGAGCTAAGAGAGGAGGAAACATAGTGTGTGGAGGGAGCAGCAGTTCACAGCAAACCTGAGCCAAGACTGACAATAGTTGATTCCTAACCTTTTTTTTTTTAATGGGTCCTAAAGGGACTTAGATGAGCATACTCCACTTTGGGTGACCTCCCCTTAACTCCAACAATCTTTGGAGTAACAATGAGAAACCTTTAGTTACACAGAAGCAATTGGGCACAGACACAAGAATATTCCATACCAGCCAGTTAGAAGGGACCTCCTGGAGTGGGGAGATAAGCTAATGTTTTCTACTCAACATACTGCTTCCATGAGAAGTATGGAATTAGAGATGCAATTGTGCAAGTTTATTTTACTCTCCCCACTTGGGAGAGGTGCTCCCATGTTAAAGAAGTGGCCAAGATGGTGACAAGGAGGGGAGGCAGGGCTTACAGGCCATGGGTGCATTTCCAGTAATGCTGCATGCTCTCACATCCACTGGGCACATCTCTGGCCACCTGGGCTGTGGCAGAGGAGGGACTCATGGCCCACTAGTGACCCCCACTTGTTGAAGTATGTTTTCATGCTTACTAGAGAAAAGGATCCCCAATGATACCATGAAAAAATCTCCTGTGGAGAACATTAGGAAAAATACAAACTGGAAGGAAGGCCATGGTCTCAGCAGAGACAGTCTTCCTCTACCCAACTGCTTCCAATAGCCCTCTGGACCTTGTGGTGGATGGGGAGTCAGACTTTGCAGACCTCTCCCATTCCTTCCACACTGATTGAGGAATCAGGTCCCTAGGAGGAGCCATTAAGCCATGATTTGACATAATTAAAAATGGCCCAGCTGCAGGGTCAAGGTATCAGCCCACCCCAGGGACTGAAGGGGTTATGCCCCAGTGCATGTGCAATTTGGGGGCAATGAATGAAACTCTGTGGTGCTTTTGTTTATAGGTTACCAGACAACAATTATCTGGGAAAAGCAAAGAGGAGGGGACCGTGAAAAGTGTTAGAAGGTTTAGGCATTCCATATTGGTATGGAGGCTGGATTTTAATGCCACTCTGGGTTCAATGGCTCTTTAATCACTTCTGTGGCCAAGTTTACTGCTGAAGAAGGCACTGCAGTAGTTGATGTCCTGCACCACTGCACTTCCTAGCAGTTACTGTGGGGATAATCTCCCCAATTCCAGCAAATTCTCACCATCAAATTTGTGTGTGACTGGCTATGCACTCCCACATCTCCATCTCCTCACTGCATTGTCCAGGATGGCACTATTACCTCTATGGTGGGGAAAAGGAAACTACTGAACTCACTAAGGATTTTCAATCTGCCAGTGTAATCTACTCTACTATCTCTGCCTAAAATTGCCCAGTGTGGCCAGTGAAAAAGGTGACTACAGATGATCAGGGCTTAAATGCAGAAGTGCCCTTTTAACAACCCCATATATTGTGCTATTTTCATATTGACCTCATCTCAGCATTCTCCTGGCAGCCTTATATCAGGTGACAGAGAAAGCAGGCACCTTTCCAATGGAAACATAAAAGGAGCATCCCACAAGGAGGTAAAACAGGCCATTTCACCTGCCATACATCTGGGAAATTTAGAGCTTGTATCTCCACTTGAGTTACAAATTTCTGCCACTGGAACCTCACCATCTGGTTTCTGGCAGAAGGAGAGAGCAACAGGATCACATACTCTTTGGCTTCTGGACCAAAGTTTCCAGATGCAACCCAGTGTTGCAACCCCCTTTAAGAGGCAACTTCTTACAGGATTTGGGGCATTGGTGGAAATGGAAAGGATCACCAAGATCTCAGGTCTGGCTAAGGCCAGATATCCCTATCATGTCCTGAGTCCTGGGTAATCAGAACACTGTGCCAGGTAGTGCCAGCAATTGAGCATCATCAAAAAGAATCATGCCTTCCTGGGACCTTGGGAAGTGATGTGCCTGTGTGAGTGTATAGCAGAGTCCCCCATTGATAATCCTGTTGCAACACCACATGAGGGCCCTTCCCACCCTACCTTGGCATTATGGAGCCCTAACTCAAGGATGCCTCACCAGATGCCCAGCACTGGTTCACTGATGGATCAGCCATGCTGAAACTGCCTGGCATCTGTTGAGCAGCAACTGCTGTTTCTCTTGCCTCACTGGAAAAAATGCCCAATGGACTAAACTGTGAGCGTTCCTCTTAGCCCTGTAAAATTCAGACCCAAGCACCCTCATGTACCTTTTACTGACCTGTGGGCCATTACCAATGACTTAACAGTGTGGTCAGTTTGATGGAGGATAAACAATTGGAAAACAAAAGGTGCTCCTGTGTGGAGAAGTAATATTGGATGCAATTAGCAGCATGGAAATACACCATCTATCACACCCATGTTGATACACATGGCAAGGGCCAATATCACAATGAGCATCATTAGAATAACTTAGCCAATAAAGGATGCCCAGAACTGGTTTTGGCAGATCCTCCTGTGAGACAGGCAGGGGATGAACCCTGCCTAACACATGAATACAATGAACATATCCTTAATGAAATTGAAGAAGTTGCTCAAGTTTCCATGGATGATTATATTGCTGGGTGGATTCACCCCTGAGCTGGATTTGGAAATTCCAACACAATTAAATTATGGGACCAGGAACATGGAGTATCTCTTTTATTAAAAATGGCATCTTCTGCCATTTACTAATGTGAGAGAGGTCAATTACAAGCCAGAGCCTGAAATGGTTTTGAGCAGCTGTTCTAGTAGTGGCTGCATCAAGCTGCTCATGGCAAATAGACTGCATCAGCTTCTCTTGCCATCCCAATTTCCTATATCTTGGTTGCTGTGGACACCTATTTTAGGCTATGGCCTTGCCATCCTAATTTATCATGAACATGCATTACATACATGGATTACCTTGGAAAATTGGTTTTGCCATTCCTTAAGGTAAGAGGTGACATCTCCTTGGAAAGGACCCCACTTTACTGCAAAATCTACTCCATTATTGGCCCCAACTCATGGAATAAATGGATCTTACATGTCACCTACAAGGCACAGGTAGCCCAAATTTTGGAGAACATTAATGGCCATCTGAAAGAGGAACTTTGAGCTCTACACTTGGATAACTCATGGCTTGAACTGTTCACCTTAATCTGTCCCTTTGGAGAGAATTCAGCAATTCCCTAGAAGGGAAACTCAGCTTTATCTTGCTTACTAGCTAGAGGAGGAGACACAGGTGGAGGAGGGCCTAGGCTTAGCTTCACATTCATGCTTACACCCATCAGGATGAAGATTGCCTACAAAAGGAGGAAAAAGGACACACCACTTTGGACTTTCTTTTTCCACCACTGTCAGAGGATTGTCCTGCTTTTTACCCCATCATACCCTCCATGATTCCCAGTATGGTAGGAGGTTAGTGCCAGCAGGTGTAGGGGTGGGTTTTCAGGAGAGTCTAGAAGGGCATATCATACATGAGCTGAAAATCCAAAGGAAGGGACCCACAGGACATGACCCACATATATTGTAGTATAGTGAGGAATGACTAACATTGATTAGTCCAGTATTCCCCTTGGATATAATCATGGGATACCTTGGAAGAATCCTGACACCTCCCACACCAGGAAGGTGTAGAAATGGACTGGAAGGCATGGGTAAGACACTCAAATTAATGGAAAATTGTTGACATTATAGCCCATGAAAAAGAGAAGACAGAAATGGTCTTAGAGGGAAAAATGTTACTGCAAATAGGCTGAGAGAAGTGTCTCCCACAGGAAACAGTTGAATGACTACTTTTTCAGAACTAGTTACTATTCCCTTCTCTCATTTTCTACAGATTTGACCCAGCAGTGACCTGGAAGGAAGACTGACTAAGGCCATGGTGGCAGCAGGGAAACTGACTAATGGCTGATTCTGCCATCTGACCACTCACTCTCTCTCTCTTGCCTTTTTGCTAAGATGAGATTGATGGATAAGAAGCTTATCTTGCTTTCCCACATTTGGAGTGACACCAGGGTGTCCCTGTGGCAAGACTATGACACACACATTAGCTGTGCATTTGTCTTCTGCAACCTGTTGAGATGCACCAATACTTAATGTAATGAAACTGGCAAATGTTTTGCACATCTTTCCTATTTGTTCACCAGTGGACACATGACATGCAATCTGTCAACCACTTTGGTTGGCATTGCTGAGTCCACAGCATGTGCCCTACAAGCTAAGCAGAAATCATGTTACTCTCTACCATGTCTTGTAATCACATGACTTTAAACTTCCTTATAGCTTAAAAAGGAGGCAGATGTGCTATTGTTAACACCTCTTGCCATACATGTGTTAATATCTCAGGGGAAGTTAAATAGGAGATAACTAAAATCCAAAGGAAGCCTACCAGCTACAAGGTGTGTATACACAAATCCTATGTGGGGATTCTTTTGATGTCCCCCAGGGGTATGCAAGTCTGGATGCAACCATTAATTAAGACAGTTTTAAGAACCCTGCTTGGAGTATGTGTGCATAGGTGAAGACCTCCAAATCTGATACACCTTCTGGCTTTCCCAAACTTCTGTTGAAAACATTGTTGAGAGCCACAGGCTAGCAGACCTGAACCTTCTACACCTTCATGCCTCAGGTGGTAATTGGGCTATCTCACACTAGCAATTTATCAGATTGCTATACTTATATTATAATAACAAAAACTTTCTTTTGTACTGTAATGAATATTCTAGGAACTTTTCAGGATTCAACAACTCTGTTCATGATCAGCACCCAGCAGAAGGCAATGGAGTTAATCCCAGGGAAGAAAGAGGACTTAAAGCATGAAGCTCAACTCAGACAACTCAAGGAACTAACTTGTGGAGATCCCTCATTGGTGACTGTAATACCATGATGGGTCAATAGGCCACTGACTAAGTGGGCACACCTTGGGGTGATGAGAAGCATTGCAATGGGTTGGATGGCCATGGGGCTGGAACAGGAAACCTGTGGTTAGGCCTAACTCATCTTTGTCTCATGTTTCAATATGAAAGATGAGGGAAGAAAAAGTCAGGTATTCATTATATACTAAAGTTTCAGCTCCATGCTGGTCCTACCACAGGGTGCCTATCCCAATGGGGCTTTCTTTTATGTAACATCTTGGCTGACAACACAATTCCTGTTTCTAAGCACTGTCCCATGCATTGTAATTCATGGGTTTCAACTTCTGTTTTACCTCCCTACATCTTGATTTGTGATTATCATGAGCTTCACAGTGTAGTTAAGAGTTATAGGAAGGGTAAGGCCACAGTTTCAGATACCAGTTCTCCATTATAGGTCCTGATTCTACTGGGAGCACCAAGGGAATATTCTTATAGTGACCTGATGAGCTCCAGCATATCCTCCAGTGGACATCGTTACTGTCCTGGTTCTTCTCAAACTCTTCTCACCCAAGCCACAACTCCATGCACTTCCACCATCATTCTTCTTTCTTTCCACTTTCAGGAAATAAATTACATGATTATCTATCTTCATATATCCATAACTTCTTATATTCCTTTCCAGTACCATAAAATAATGTCAGCACAGCCTCTTTTTAAGGTAATACTGCTCTTATGCTCCATGCTTAAGAAGGAAATGGTGGAGGTCCTTTTTTTTTTGGCTAGATTTTAATGGTTTTGATTCTTTTTTTATTTTTAAAGAAGCTTTAGATTATATAAATGTTACATCAAAAATTTAGGGGATTCCCATATACCTCACCTCCTCCCCCTCATACAATTTCCCACATTCACTTCTTCATGATTGTGGTACATTTGTTAAAATTGATGAACGCATATGGAAACATTACTACTAACCATGGACTATAGTTTATGTTACAGTCTACACTTTGACCCACACAATTTTATATGTTTTGATAAAATGTATAATGGCCTGTATCTGTCATTGCAATGCCATGCAAGACAATTCCAATATCACAAAATTGTCCTCATGTTACATTTATTCTTCCCTCTCCATCCCCTCAGAACCTCTGGTGGTCACTGCCTTTATAACAATGATACAAGTTACTCCATTGCTAGAATAATAATAAGCCTATAATAGAATAATAATGTGTATTTTAGACTAATATTCATTCTCCAATCGTGAGGAACTGGGGATGGTGATTCCCAATCTGTTTCTGATTGAGAGGGAGCTTAGATCCCATGGGAGAGATGAATGGAACTGTCTTGCTTGAAGTTGTTTATGCTCTCTGATTTTTTGGAATAGGCATTGTCCAACATCATTCTTTTATTAGTTGTTCTGGGTGAGCCCAGTGAACTGGAAAGGAGCTGTTATAATAATGCTGAGATTCCAGTCTCAACTGGCATATTACCAGACTGAAATTTTAAGTCTCTGAGACATATAATTAAAAATTATGCTAATTATAGTTTCAAATCAAAGGGGCAGAAGAGACATGTGTAGGGGAATTATAAATGAGTCTAACTTGTTTATATTCTGAAGTAAGGCCCACTGAAAGGGTGCTAAATTCCTGATATTGTCTGTCCTGCCTATTGTGTCTAGATGCCTCTAGAAACTTCAGGATCCCTGCTGTTTGAGGCACTGTACACTGTGGCAGTGAATGAGATCCTGTTGAGACTTGCATAAGGAAAACCCTTGGATTGACCTCACCATTCACTTTGAAATCTCTTAGCCATAAAAACTCATTTGTATTTGATATTTCCCCCTTTTGGCCAAGGTCTTTTTCCAGATGCATCTCTAGTTAGTGGTTGGTAATAATCCTTTGGTGCCATATAAGTCATCCCTAGTGGTCATGTCCCACCCTGGGGGAAGGTAGTGCATGTATATGCAGAGTTTGGATTAAAAAGAACCCACATTTGAGCAACAAGGAGGCTTTCAGGAGGTAACACTTAGGCAATATATAATACTAGACTAAGTTTCAATTTCACAAGAAAAGGTTTTGTGAGTACAATCAACAATATCAAGGGTCTGACATAATGGTGTGTCCTGCTGGAGCTCCTTTTAATCATTTCTCTTTGATGCTCTTCTAAAATAAATATCCTACAACCACAGAAATTTTAATGGTTGTCCTTGACATATGCCATGCAGCTATGTCCCATGACTTTTCAGTTTTCTATCAACTTATTTCAAGCCTACCCTGATTTTGAGTTGCCTTAGAAGAGCCAACTTTTAATTTTCTAATTAGTCATCAAATTCTGTTGTCAATATTAGTAATGCTTGTGCTCAGTTTGAGTTTTATTCTTAGACTCTATACTGTTACTTTTCTCTTTTCCCCATGGAAGTAACCTATGTCTTGTATTAGTCAGGGTTCTCAAAGGAAACAGAACTGATAGATATATGTAATATATAAATATATTAAATATTAAGACTTTTTTCAGAGGAATTGACTCATGTTATTGTGAGAATGGGCAAGTCTAAAATATTTAGATCAGGTTGCAAGCAGGGAACTCCAAGGAAAGCTTTCAATGAATTCCCCAGTAGAAGCTGGCTGGCTAAAGTAGAAATAGGAAATTCTCCCTTCTGACTGCAGAAATCATCACTTTCTTTTTAAGGATTTCAACTGATTGGATAAGACTTCTCTCATTGTTGAGTGCATTCTCTTCAGTTAGTTGTAGATGTAGTCAGACATAGAATCAATCAAAGTAGTGATGATGTAAATCCATAAAATATCCTCACAGGAAAAATCAAGCCAGTTCCCCAATCAAAAGATACAGGCTGACAGAATGGATAAAAAATCATGAGCCATCCATATGCTGCTTACAAGAAACTCACCTCAGACCCAAGGATACAAACCAGCTGAAAGTCAAAGGTTGGAAAAAGATACTCCACATGAATAGTAAACAGAAAAGAGCAGGGGTAGCTATACTAATATCAGACAAAACAGACTTCAAATGCAAAAAAAGTGATAAGAGATATGGAAGGCCATTATATATTAATAAGAGGGATGATCCTCCAGGAAGATATAACAGTCATAAATATCAATGCACCTAACCAGGGTGCCCCAAAATATATGAGACAAACTCTGGCAAAACTGAAGGGAGAAATAGACATTTCTACAATAATCGTTGGAGACTTCAACACCCCTCTCACATCATTAGATAGAATAACTAGACAGAAGATCAACAAGGAAACAGAGAAGTTGAACAATATGATAAACAAGTTAGACCTAACAGACATATACAGAACACTGCATCCAAACTCAGAGGGTTATACATTCTTCTCAAGTGCCCATGGATCTTTCTCCAGGATGGACCACATGTTAGGTCACAATACAGCTCTCAATAAATATAAAAAGATTGAAATTATACAAAGCACCTTCTCAGATCATAATGGAATGAAACTAGAAATCAATAACAGACCGGAAAAAAGTAAATTTGCAAATGTGTGGAGACTGAACAACACACTCCTAAATATTCGGTGGGTCAAAGATGAAATTACAAGTGAAATCAGTAAATATATTGAGACAAAAATCAAGCCAGTGTTTCCTGGACCAAACCACTGGATACCATAACCTGACCAAGGTGACACATGAATCAAATCATTTGTGCCATATCTCTTCTTTTCCAGTGATATCTGCTCCTGTAAAATCATGTCAAAGCCATCTCACTCCAGGCCAAATCATATAATTTTCACCAACACCTATGTCCCTAAATGGGGGTTCTTCTCTTTGATCACAAAATTGGAATACATCCAAGTCTACTTTCCTCTCTCCTGCTCACCACACATTCATTTTGAAATCATCTGGATCTCAGGCTAATATTCTAAACTGTTACTTTATCTTAATACCTCTATAGTTTTATACTTGGCTCTTTCATTAGCTAAATAAGTAGACAATTCACTATTGAATGAAACAAGTCAACTGAGTGTGAGGGAGTTTAATCTGGTGAATCCAAGCATGCATGTATTCAATTTATTTCCTAAATTTTCCTTTCTGATACCTTGAGCATAACAGTGTTGTCCTCCAGCTGATTGCCATTATGGACTTTCATGGTGATAGCAGCACCAAGGATCACATACAGATATGAAAATGAACTTGTTATCTTAGGGGACATTTCTTTTTAAGTGCTCATTTGAAGCAATAAGAATGCCTCCAACAGTTCATTTTTCCTGCTTCTTTGGAGCTATGTCAAATGTTCCTGAGAAAACAATCTCTTTTGGAGAAAATGAAATGGTGTCAATAAAGCTTACTATATTTTAATTTCTGACCTGACATTAATTAGCTCCTATGAGGGGTTATTTTAATTAATCTGTGGTTTAGTAAGTAATGGCCAAGGGACATTATGCTGTTTAGATAAATATTGGCTTATTTTAAATTCTGTGCCTCCTTTCAGATCACTATTCACATTTTCAATAACAGATTTTCTATAAAACAAAATTGATTACACCAAATTTTATGGATTCAAAAATTTCCTAGATATAGAGGAGTTTCTTCTAAGTCCTATTGTTTGAACCTAGACTTCCAAGAGAGGCTAGAGAATATGAAAATGAGGAGAGTGATGCCCTGTATATGGAGCAGTACCAAATTAAACTTAATTGGATATTACTGAGGAACACTGCTATGCTTTTCTCCTAAGTTTATGCTGCCAGATTTTGAAATTACTACACTAACAGTTCATAATTATCCTCAAACATTTGGCCTCCACTTTCATTTTGTTCAAACACCACACTTAGTTCT
Organism: Tolypeutes matacus; assembly: GCA_026826555.1. Classification (NCBI taxonomy): domain Eukaryota; kingdom Metazoa; phylum Chordata; class Mammalia; order Cingulata; family Chlamyphoridae; genus Tolypeutes; species Tolypeutes matacus. The sequence continues at coordinate 184,807 of JAKSZT010038899.1, read as the reverse complement.
TCTTTGCAGGGGAACAAGAAGCCATCATTTAGGCTTCAAAATGATACCCAACTGTAAAAATTTATCCTCCTTCTTGTCATCATGGTTGGTTCCTCTTTATATGTTTATCTCTGGAACCTTCAAAGGCATGTCCATGAAACATTTACTATTTTATTCTCCAGCCACAAATTGTTTATTTACTTTGTGTCTTCCCTCCAATCCTTTTACATTTTCTAGGTTTATACCAATTTTGATATTAATAATATCACAAAATATAAGCTCTTTTTAGGCCTGGGACCTAATATTTCTTTCATTATGGGGCTAAATAGATCAAAGAAACTCATCTAAATATTCCCTCATGTTATTCAATAAAATAACATATGGCATTATCTCTCAAGGTTTATCAGTACCTACAACCAGGAAGACTCTCCTGTATCTGAGCAAACAGGCTCTGTATGTAGCATGCCATCTCTTTCCCTCTTTTGTCACAGAGTAGTTCAGCCCATTTCCCCAAGGTTGTAAGAAATGGTTTCAGAGCTGTCAAGTTATTCCAGCTCATCTTACTTCTTGTGACTTTCCTATAACCTATGATCAGATATTAAATCTATAATTTAGATGAATATTATTGACTACCCAGTTTTCTATATGTAAATTTAAGTCTGTGTCAAAGAAATAAAATAGAGTGAAGGATCTTCAGAGATAAATGTATCTAAATAGGTCATTGCACAGGTGTTGACACTGAGGTCTTGAGGTTGAGAGGGATTGACCTTCCCCAGTGACAATTTTGTGTCAAATTAAGAGCAAAAAAAGTGAGTGATCCTCATGCAGATGAGGGTTCTTAGAAATCCATTCTAGTTATGGGGGGATAATAGCACTAATAACTGTGATGATAACATATTACAGGACTGGACACCTATAAATTCATAGATAATGTTATTTCCAAAATTCCCAAAATACATTTTCTCAGCCTAAAGAACAGAAAAGTGGGGTCATGTATTCAGTCCTGAAGCATGAGGAGGGGATGGAACTGTGCTTTGAGCTCCACCACTATTGACTTAAGGATCTCAGGCACAATCCTAGGATTCAGTGACACAGGGTCCTAGGAGGGCAGCTCTCAGGTGATTTTTCAAGGAGACTTGCTTCCTGGACAATGAGATTGCCTCAAGCCATGGTGAATTCAAACTTTCTGCATACCATACACTGTGCAGCTCTATTGCCAAGAGTCATATGTATCATTTCACCTGAAGGAATGGGAACCATTTCACTGGACCCAAAATTTAGTAATCTAGAGTGCCAGCACTGGACACTTTCAACATACCTGAGTGGTTCATAAAAAACAGTTTCCTGAAGCAACATGTGTGAGCTGAGGGCCTTCCACTAGATGTCACTACTGTAATACTGAGGAGAGTATGAGGAGTTGTGGAAGCACAAGGGGAGAGCACTAGGTCCAGATAATTCTCGCATATATGCAGTTGCATGAGGAAAAACATGATTAGGAGGCTGTGTGTGATTTCAACAAAATTGAGAATGATTACTATATAGGTATAAATGCTTATCAGGTGTCAAAGAACTTATTGATAACCTTACATTATTGAATTCATCTGCACAGTAGCCCTTGAATATGCACATGAATGAAGATGCTTGGGTTAATGTTAGGTTCTCCCAAGTTAGTGATTCACTGAAAGCCACTCCAATTCACAGCAAAAATGATTGCCCACAGTTTTGTCTGAATCCACTGTGATTGCTACATTTTTGTGCTGCCTCAAAATTTTGGAATATATAAAAAACTTGAGGTAACAGAAGAGAAAAATTTTCAAAATGCATTTCTCAAATTTTTGAGGACCTTGGATTTGAGGTAGGTATGGGATATTTAATAATAACCTCTAGGATTAGAGGCATATTGGCCATATTCTCAATTTCATATTTTCTCCTCTGCCAAATCTGTTTCTCTGATCAGATCCTACAGCAAATTTCTGGCTTGGAATGAAATGATCCTAGGTTTAGTGAAAGTGAGAGAACTCCACCTATCTAGCATCTTCCTCCCAAGTTAGCACTAGGAAACTCCCTCACTCCCCTTTAATCTTTATATAAAAGATAACTCACACCTTCAAATCACAACTTAGGTAATCAGATGAAACCACAGCAAATGTGTACTTAAATTCAGGTTCCTCCTTAGTTGAGAATACATTTTCTGGGCATCATGGATTTCATCCACAAGAACGTGAAATCCTTGGTGTTCTTCCTTTTTCTGGTGGCAGCTCCCAGATGTGAGGGACTCAAGGAATCAGACATGAAGGTAACGGGGAGATGGATCTAGACACATGAATCAGTGTGGTTTTCCTTGTCCTTAGGTGTTTTGTTCTAGGTGAAGCTGCAGGAGTTGCTACCTGGTTTGTTGAAGCCCTCACAGACCCTGACCCTCACCTACACTGGCTCTGGAATCTCTTTAACAATCCATCATATGAGCTGAATCCACCAGGCTCTAGGAACTTACCTGGAGTGGGTCAGTGCAACATGGAGATGTGGAAGCACAAAAAGCACAAGTTTTTATTCATAACTCAGCATGACCAGGGACAAATCCAAGAGCAAAGTTTATTTAAAATTGAACAGCCTGAGAGTGGTGAACATGCCTTGTATTATTATGCAAGACACAGTGTGGGGAAATCACTGTGAGCCAAGTCTCAAACCTCTTTATAGGGCACAAGAGGTAGCGGTTCTGCAAGGGGCATGCCTGACAATAAAGCTTGATCATAGGCCAACATCAGGGACAGGTGAGGAGAGGGGCTGAGGAAGAGTTTCCTGATGTTGCCTAGGGTTTCCTTTCCTTGCTCCACAACGTGTAACCCCCAAACAGCCATTTCATCTTTTCTAAACAGTGCTATGATGTATTTATATATCCAAGATAGAAACTAAGAACATATTATAATGTCATTACCTGTTTGTGGAAATAGATATAGATATAGATGATATAGATATAGATATATAGATATAGATATAAATACAATGTGTGATACAATGATCATGTTGTATGTAAGACAATGATAATTAATATTGCCTTATAATTAATTGGAATTAATTGGAAGTGTCCCCAGATGTCAGTAGACAGTTATTAGTACAACATGCACTTCTATAACACTGCTTGAGAGACACAATCTAGTTAGTCAAATCTCCCCAATATGCCATTTTCAAAATTATTCTTTATTAGCATTTAGGTGTGATTTATGACTATATCTTGCACATACATAAATAAGAGTTGTTGGATGCATCTGTCATCAATGAGTATCTATACATAACACAAATGGTCCTTTTCTGGAAAGTACAAGAAGGCATATCAAAATATAGACCAAAAAAAATTCCAATTCAAAACACTGTAATCACAGATAATAATATCTGCTTAAATGGCCAATCATCACAGATTACATGTCCTGCATAGACCATATGATTCTACATGAAAGTTAAATTCATAAGAGCTATTTTTAATCACTATAAGTCTGCATGAGTTAAAAATAATTTGCACTCTGCTTATATGAAACTGATAACATAGATTTGTCACCAAATAACTGCCTATAGATTTTGAATCCCTCTGAAAATATTCAATCAACCCATTAAATAGTACCTTCTATCAAGACCCTGATACACTCATCTATACTAGCCAGAGTAGTATAAATTTGATATACTTTATATTAGTATTGTATAAATGGCACAACAAATAAGAGCTTTCAGGAAGAACTTGCATAAAGCCTGCATGGGAGGCAAAAACTTAGTGGAGATCTGTGGGGCTGCCCTGATGTTTGCTGCAGAGAACAAGGGGTCGCTTTCCTCTATGTGTCCTAATCTCTATGCAAGCCCTATTGTGTTGATGTCTGCCACTACCTCAGAACTGACATGATGAAAAATCCAGGAAAACTTGAGAAGATTTATTTCACAGGACAAGGTCATCCAACTGCATAATACCTTTGATACTCCCAAAGCAAATGTCAAAAGTGAACATAGAATGAGTAATCTCCTCCAGGTAACTGAGGTAGCAACAGTCTCAAGGGATGCATGTTTGGTCAAACTGTACTGCTCCTTGGGGTTCTTGGTACATCACTGGCAAATGTCTGGGTCAAAGCAGTTTCTTGAGCCACCTGTGGATGAAGTGTCTCTGGGTCAAATTCCAGGCTGTTCAGTACCCAGCCTAGTACCTGAACACCTTGGCCTTGGTGCATGTTTCCTGGGACTCACAGCCTCAGAAGAGACTTAGCACCGTGAGTAATGGGCTTGACAAAACTGGAGTGGACACAAGAGTGTGCACATCTTAAGCATCAAAGGGTCTGCTGAGGGTGCCTGGTGTTATACAATCCTCATTTTGTAAAGAGAACACATACTTGTCCAAAGAGCATGGATAAAAGGAAAGCCCCAGTGAAGCCAAGTTGCAACCATCTGCTGTGACCATATAACACCTATGGACATACTGACAGAGAAAAAAAGTGCTGTCTCAAGACTCTGAGCATCCTAGCTTGGGTGGATCACCTGGTCACATGAGAGGATGATGTCACATCTACTGGGTGGGGCTGTGGGTGCACCTGGAGAGGAATTCACTAGGTTGAGGTAGGATAGTTGAGAGGGTCAGGCCTCTGGGAGCCAAACTTGCAGGAAATGGAAAATAATAGCACAACACACCCCTGACACTTTCTCCACCCTAGGACCAGAGGAAGAATATGTGGAAAAGAGACAGATGTGTCTATCTTGGAATACTGGAGACAGACCACATACTGACTCACAAACTTTTATGGACTGTGATTAAGTTCCCCTCTGATCTCTGGGAGAGATTTTGGTATTTAGTGTCAGGTGACACTGCATAGACAGAGAGGTGAAGGCATAGCTTTGCAGGGTAGGATTTAATTCATGACCAGCTGCTATAACATTTCTGCAGGCAGAGTTTTCAGAGGTGTTACTGTGGTCAGAATGGGCCATGCTGGTGTTTCTAAATCTTTCTCCAGTAGTCTTCTATGTAGTAAATCCCCAGGCCAGAATTAAGGCCAACCCAGAATCTTCCTAGCATTGATATTATGACCACATTTTGGCACTTTCATTGGTAGATTAATATTATATGCAAAGAGAGGACCAGAGAATATATTCTATAATGAAATGAAGTAAGCAATGGTATGAAGATACCATTCTAGTAAGAATATTCATAAAATTTTTACATAAAAGATTACATAAACTTTTTTGCATATTGTATTTTAAATTAGATGGATTCTGGAGGATAGTAAATAGAATGATGCTTAAGTTGGAAAATTGTAATAGTTTCTGGAATGTTGCAATTCCTCAGGAGAAGTCATGATTCCTAAAGCTATGAGAAGGGAGAGGAGAATAAATTTACCTTAGCAAGACCTGTGAGTTGTAAGATTGACCAGTGTGACATAGAGGAAGAGCAGCTGCCTGATCTGATTCCATTTCCCTAGGTTTACTAATGAGGTGGTCTTTGGGGCTTTCACTGTGATGATGGATAATGAGAAGAACTGAAAGAAAACTGAGGCAACAAAGATATGTGTTTTGAAAATAATGACCTTATATTTCTGGGATATCTAGCTATGTGCTTTGTAGGTAATTGTGATTGTCATGCTGAATTAGAGGTGTAAATGATGTAGATACCAGTGTTAAGTTATTTTGATTTCATCAGAGCATTTGGGTGTAGGCCATAAAATATGGAAAACAATAAATGATGTACTGAAAATATACATCTATTTATTTTTGGTAAATTAAATGCTGGGGAAAACTAAAAATAATGAGTATGTAAATGAATTAACACAAATGAAATATACACTCACTCATGACACAATTCAATGTGGGCTAGCACATCAGTCTCTCTGGGTAACTACAGTCTAGGCCTGCATGACTTAGATTATGACACACAGCTGTGGCTCTGTCCCAATCCCTGGCAAAGGAGAAAGTTGGAACAAGCTTCATCGATCCCTGGGGCAGTGAGGACAGCTTGAGTCTCCAAAACTCACAGCACCAACTACATTGTTGGCTCCTACAACACAATCAGCAAGGGAGAAAGGGCAAGAAAGCCCTAAACTAAAGTAAGAAACTGCACCCAGAATAAATATATCTAGTAAACTAGATGTCAAGACACCAACAAAAAAATTACAATCCATACCAAGAAACAGGAAGATATGGCCCAGTTAAAGGAATAAGATAAGACTCCAGATGACATAAAGAAACTGACAATGACAGAGACAGGACTTTACATATCTTGCTATAACTTACAACATTGTGTGGGAGAGAGTGTAAACTACAATGTAAACTATAATCCATGGTTGGGGCAATGCTCAAAAATGTTTTCATTGATTGTAGTGAATGTACCACACTAATGAAGGATGTTGCTAATATAGGAAACTGTGGAAAGTATAGAGAGCAGGTCATATGAGAATCCTGTATATTTTTATGTAACATTTATGTAATCTAAATATATTCTTTTAAAACAAATAAAAATTTATTTAAATATGGAGTTGAGACAACTAATCACTTATGTTCAAACAAAACTCCTTAATAAATTCAATGAGATGACTAAAGAGATTAAGGATATTAAGAAAACATTGGGACCCCTGTAATTTTTGTGTAATATTTATGTAATCTAAGCATCTTTTAAAATATATATAAAAAAAGAAGTAATCTTGAGTTAGACTTTTTAGAGCCTTGTGACTGTAAGCTTCTACCCCAAATAAATACCCCTTATAAAAGCCAAAAAAAAAAAAAAAAAAAGGACATTGGATGCGTACAAAGAAGAATTTGAAAGCATAAATAGAAAAATAGCAGATATAGAAATAAAAGCTGCAATAAATGGAAAAAGAGCAGTTCTTATGACAATGAAAGTTGCAATAAGTGAAATTAAAAATACACTTGAATCATACAATAGATTTGAGGAGGCAGAAGAAAGGATTGGTGAGCTTGAAGAAATGGCCTCTAAAAGCAAACATCCCAAAAGATCAGATGAAGAAAAGACTGCAAAAAAATTGAACAAGGTTTCAAGGATCTAAATGACAGCAAGAGAAATGCAAACATCCATGTCATAGGTGTCCCAGAAGGAGAAGGAAAAAGGGACTGAAGGAATATTTGAAGAAATAATGGTAGAAAATTTCCCAACCCTATAGAAAGACATAGATATCTAAGTCCAAGAAGCACAAGGCATTACCATCCATATAAATCTGAATAGACCAACTCTGAGACACATATTAATCAGAATGTTAAATGACAAAGACAAAGAGAGAATTCTGAGAGCAGCAAGAAAAAAGAAATGCATAACATATAAGGGATACCCAATAAGATTAAGTGCCAATTTCTCATCAGAAAACATGGAGGCAAGAACAGTGGTATGATACATTTAAGATACTGCAAAAGAAAGACTTCCTGCCAAGAATCTTTTATTTGGCAAGATTTTGTCTTTCAAAAATGAGAGTTTAAAGTATTCACAGATAAAGAGTAACTGAGGGAGTTTGTAACAAAAAAAAAAAAAAAAAAAAAAAAAAAACCCCCCGCTTTGAAGAAAAAAAGAAATGGTGTGGTACATTCTGAAAAAAAAAAAAAAAAAAAAAAGACATGAGAGAGAGGCTTGGAAGAGAATCTAGAAATGAAGACTATATCAGTAAAATAACTAAAAGTCTCAAAATAAATATGAAAATAAAATATGACAGATAAAACCCAAAGGTCAAAATGGATGAAATAAGAAGTACCTTTATGGTAATAATGTTGAATGTTAAAGGAATAAGCTCCCAATCAAAAGACACAGACTGGCAGAATGGATAAGAAAATATGAGCCACCTATATGCTGTCTGCAAAAGAATTACCTTAGACCCAAGGATATCAATAAATTGAAAATGAAAGGGTGGAAACTGATTATCCATGCATGTAGTAACCAAACAACAACAACAACAACAAAACAACCAAGTAGTATATGAAATATACTTTAAAAGACACTAGTAATGCACAATATGAGGAGGAATTCAGGAAAAAATTCCATTTACAATAGTGACTAAAAAATCAAATATTTAGGAATAAACTTAACCAACTATGTAAAGCACTTGTATTCAGAAACCAAAAACTCATTTTTAAAAGAAATTTTAAATAGACCTAAATAATTGGAAGAACATTCTATGCTTATGGATTAGAAGACTAAGTATCATGAAGATGTCAATTCTACCCAAAAGTTATACAGATTCAATGCATTCCTGATAAAAAAATTCCAACAGCATTTTTTTAAATAAATGGAAAACATAATTATTAAATTTATTTTGAAGGGTAAGGGGACTTGAATAGCCAGAAACACCTTTAAAAGTAAGAGCAAAGTTGGAGGACTCACACTTCCAGACTTTAAATCATATTATCTAGCTACAGTGGTAAACAAAAGCATGGTACTGGCATAAAGACAGACACATAGACCAATGGAACTGAATTGATGGTTCAAAAACAGACCCTCATATCTATGGTCAAGTGATTTTTGACAAGTCTGTCAATCCCACTCTGCTTGGGCAGAACAGTCCATTCAACAAATGGTACTGAGAGAACTAACTGAATATCCACAGCCAAAAGAAGGAAAGAAGACCCCTATCTCACACCTTATACAAAAATTAACTCAAAATGGATCAAAAAACCTAAATATAAAATCAAGAACCATAAAGCTTCTAGAAGAAAATGTAGGAAAATATCTTCAAGACCTAGTGGTAGGTGATGGATTCTTAAAGGAAATAAGAGGAGGACTGAGATGGACTACTGATGTTTAATGTATGTAGAAGTTTTAATTAACGTTCCTGTAAAAGTGTGGAAAGGTATAGAGTTGATGGTAACATATTATAGTAACAGCTGGTTTATAAACGGGAATGTGGCTGAAAAGTGTAGTCTAGGAATGTAAATGCCAATTGAAAGAAAGCTAGAGAATAATATAGGGACTGAATAACATAGTAAATGCAGAGGTGGATGAGAAATGTGGTTGATGGTACAGATGAAGAGTGTCCTTTGTTTGCTAGAGCAGATATACATCACTATTCCAGGGTGGTGGGAATGTGGAGAAGCATGGGAAAAATACAACTGGAGTGACCTATGGACTGTGGTTAACAGTATTAATGTAATATTCATGCATCTATGCCAAAGATGTACTGTGTTGATAATGGAGTATGGAAAAAGTGCACCAAATGTACACTATGGACCTTGTAATAATCAGATGATATTATCTCATAATCTGTAATATATGTTCCACAATGGTGTGGTGTGTGGATAGAGGGGTGTTGTATGAGAATTCTGCACTTGTGCATGATGGTTTTGTAAGTTTACAACTTTTGTCATAAAAATATATATTTAAAAATAGTAATATGGTGGGTTGGGGGGAAAATACACCAAATATAAGATTAAAACTATATTTACTAGTAAGGTTTTGACTATATTTTTTCATAATTTGTAACTAATGTCTCACAACAATGCAAGGTGTTGTTGGTGGCTGATCTATGGGACCCTTGTATGATGTTATGCATGTTTGCTTTGTAATTTCACAACTTTTACTATGCACTTATTGTTTATGTATGTTCATGTATAAATGATATAAAATAATAATAATAATAGGGTAGGTTGGGGGAAATATACCAAATATAAGATATTTTGGTTAGTAGTAATATTTCAAGGGTGCCCTTTCATCATTAATTAAAAATGTTTCATAACCATGCAATGTATTGGTAGTTGGGTGAGGTATGGAAACCCTGTATGATGTTTTTCATGTTTGTTTTGTAAGTTCACAACTATTACTCTACACTTATTATTTAGGTATGTCTATATATGAGTGATATATTTCAAAATTTAAAAAAAAAATTTTAAAAGTCTAGGGATTTGTACTCTGTTGCAGTTTGCTGCTTTTGATCAGCTAATTTAGATCCCTGAGGAGGTGGTAATGCTGTTCATTGTATCAATCCCACTCAAGCAAAAGTGGCAGAGGAGTTAAAAAGTCAGTATCTCTTTTTTTTATCTATCACTTTTCATGTTTCCATTACCAGTTTGGTAGCAAAACCAATATGACTAGCCACTAACTGACAGCTCTAGCCCTTATCAAGAAACTAAAATAATTTGATTTCCATAGTAAAAATATAATATAAAGAATATAGATGGGAAGCGGCTGTGGCTCAATCAGTAGGGCTCCCTTTTACCATGTGGGAGGCCCCGGGTTCAGTTCCTGGGGCTCCTGGTGAGGGCAAGCCCATCCGCACGGCGTGGTTAGCTTACCCAGCAAGCACAAGCAGCAAGGGGGTGATAAATGAATAAATAAATTTTTTTAAAAATCTTAAAAAAAAAAAAAAAGAATATAGAGTTCTCAACAGTAACAACAAATAAATTTTAAAAAAAAGAAACAAGAAAACATGTTATATCCACAGGAATATAAAATAACTTGACAGAATACATCCCTGAGAAAGCCAATATATTATGACTATTAATCAAACATGTTAAATCAACTTGAAATTTTCAATGAGCTAAAGGGATCCATAGAGAAAGAACTAAAGGAAACTGGGAAAACATGTTCTGAACAAAATAAAGAAATAGGGATGAACAAGAAATAATAGTTAATTTTAATTTCCTTGAAAAATAAAGGAGAAATTAAGACATTACCAGATAAACAAGAGCTGAAGGATTACATTACCACAAGACCTGCCTTACAAGAAATACCAAAGGTGGGCCTTAAAGCTGAACTAAAAGGATCCTAAAGGGTGATATGAAAGCATAAGAAGAAATAAAAGCATTGGTAAAGATAGCTATATAGGTAAATATAAAAGCTGTGGTATTTAACTTTGGATTTTTAACTGCTTTCCTCCCCACATGACATAAAAGGCAAATATGTAAAACAATAACTAAAATCTATGTTAAAGAGCATATAATAGGGTGGGCCAGTTGCAGCAGGCAGACATGCAGTCTGGGTGCTTTGGTTATGCCTGGTAGGGCCACACAGCTGCCCTGTGGCCCACATGGCCAACCCCTGGAGACAAGCCAGTCTGTCCATGCCATTGAAGTGCAGGACATGTTGCACTTGAGGCTGGAGCTGACGATGTCCATGCTGTCTGTGGCAGGCAAGGAGCTGGTGTGAGCCAAAGTAGCACATGGAGCAAGCTGCAGAAGCCTACCAACTACTTCCTAGTGTCTCTGGCAGGAGCTGATGGCACCATTTGGGTTGCTCCCAATCCATTTGCCATCATAATCAACCTGTGTTCTTCCATTGACTTTTTAATATTTTATTTGATTTTAATTAATTTAAATTATGAAATTCATACATGACTCAGTTATTGCAAACTTTTTAAGTGGGTATGAAAGAATGGATATGTGAATCTACTTTATCAACTGCAAATTTTATGAAATCTAAATACAGATCAAGCACATCCAATAAAATTTTAGCATTTGAATTGAGATGTTCCATAAGTATAAAACATACATTGGACTTTGAAATTTTAATATGAAAAATAATATAAAAAACATCAATAATTTTCATTAGCATATTAATTACATGTTGAAATGGCAATATTTTGTTTATATTGGGTTAATTAAAATTAATCTCATCTCTTTTTACTTTTTAAAAGATAACAACTATAAATTTTTAAAGTCCATTATGCGGCTCACATTAAATTCCCACTGGACAGTGCTGGTCCACATTAAAACATTTTTCGAAGAAAGGAGGTAAACAGATATGACAATGCTGTGGCTACCCAGTTAAGGGAAGGGAAAAAAAGGCTCTGGGAAGTGTATCTAGTTCATCTTAGAGGAGTATGAAATGACATTAGCTGAAAGAATTGAATTTATTTCCCCTCTTAGGAAAGGAGGAAGGGAATTATCCTCTTGGTCTTGTGAAGGTAATAATGGCAACTTCATTGCTGTTTTTTTGTTTTTCTTTTTTACTTTATTTTGTACATTTAATAATTGAAAATATGAATAATTAAAAACTAAAAAGTAAACAGATGAATAAATATATACATTTCTCAATTAAATGTAATGGATACATATGGATTATTATTTTTAATCAAACAATATGTTACACAATATATTTGGTTCATAGTAATGCATTCATACAATATTTGTCCTTTTGTGTCTGGCTTGCTTCGCTCACATTATGTCCTCCAGGTTCATCCATGTTGTCATATGCTTTACGACTTCATTTTTTCTTACAGCTGCATAAAATTCAATTGTGTGAATGGACCAGTTTATTTATCCATTCATCTGTTGATGGACACCTGGTTGTTTCCAACTTTTGGCAATCATGAATAATGTTGCTATGAACATCAGTGTGCAGATGTCTGTTCGTGTCACTGCTCTCAGTTCTTCTGGGTATATACCCAGTACTGGTATTGCAGGGTCACATGGCAAGTCTATATTCAACTTCTTTAGAAACTGCCAAATAGTCCTCCAGAGTGGTTGTACCATTCTGCATTCCCACCAACAGTGAAGAAGTGTTCCTACCTCTCCACATCCTCTCCAACACTTGCAGTTCTCTGTCTTTTTAATAGTGGCCATTCTGATAGGTGTGAAATGATATTTCATTGTAGTTTTGATTTGCATTTCCCTAATCATGAGTGATGTTGAACATTTCTTCATGTGTTTTTTTTTTTTTTTTTTTTTTTGCCATTTGTATTTTTTCTTTGGAGAAATGTCTATTCAAGTCTTTTGCCCATTTTTTAACTGGGTCATTTGTCTTTTTATTGTTGAGTTGTAACATCTCTTTATATATCCTGGATATTGAACCCTTATCAGATATGTGATTTCCAAATATTTTTCCCATTCAGTTGGCTGCCTTTTCACCCTTCTGACAAAGTCCTGTGAGGTGCTAAAGTGTTAATTTTGAGGAGGTCCCATTTATCTATTTTTTCTTTTGTTGCATGTGCTTTGGGTGTAAGGTCCAAGAAACCACCACCCACTTCAAGATCTTGAAGATGTTTCCCTCCACTTTCTTCTAGTAGTTTTATGGTCCTAGCTTTTATATTTAGATCTTTGATCCATTTTGAGTTGATTCTTGTATAGGGGGTGAGATAGGGGTCCTCTTTCATTCTTTTGGTTATAGATATCCAGTTCTCGCAACACCATTTGTTGAAGAGACTGTTTTTTTTTCCCATTAGCCTGGGCTTGGCAGGTTTGTCAAAAACCAGTTGACTGTATAGGTGAGGGTATATTTCTGGATTCTCAATTCTATTCCACTGATCAATGTGTCTATCTTTATGCCAGTATTATGCTGTTTTGACCATTGTAGCTTTGTAATAGGTTTCAAGGTCAGGCTGTGAAATTCTTCCCACATTGCTCTTCTTTTTTAGAATGCTTTTGGCTATTTGGGTGCACTTACCCTTCCAGATGAATTTGGTAATTGCCTTCTCTAATTCTGTAAAGTAAGCTGTTGGGATTTTGATTGGTATTGCATTGAATCTGTACATCAGTTTGGGCAAGATTGACATCTTCACGATATTTATTCTTCCAATCCATGAACACGGAATGTCTTTCCATTTGTTTAGGTCTTTTTAAATTTCTTTTAGCATTGTTTTGTAGTTTTCTGCATATATGTCCTGTACTTCTTTGGTTAAATTAACTCCTAGGTATTTGAGTCTTTTTGTTGCTATTGAAAATGGAATTTTCCCCCTGATTTCCTCCTCAAGTTGTTCAGTACTAGTGTACAAATACATTACTGATTTTAGTGTGTCGATCTTATTTCTTGGCACTTTGCTGACTAATTTATTGGTTCAAGTCGCTTTACTGTGGATACTTCAGGATTTTCTAAGTACAAGATCATGTCATCCACAAACAGTGAGAGTTTTACTTCCTCTTTTCCTATTTGGACACCTTTAATTTTTTTTCTTGTCTAATTACCCTAGCTAGAACTTCTAGTACAATATTGAATAACAATGGTGAGATTGGGAATCCTTGTTTTGCTCCTGATCTTAGAGGGAAAGCTTTCAACCTTTCCCCATTGATTATGATGTTGGCTGTGGGTTTTTGATATATGCCTTTTATCATATTTAGGAGTTTTCCTTCTATTCCTATCTTTTGAAGTGTTTTTATCAAAAAAAGTATGCTGGATTTTGACACATGCGTTTGTGTATCTATTGAGATGATCATGTGATTTTTTTCCTTCAATTTGTTAATGTGGTGTATTACAATGATGGATTTTCTTATGTTGAACCAGCCTTGCATATGAGGAATAAATCCCACTTGGTCGTGATGTATAAGTCTTTTAATATACTGTTTGATTTGATTTGCAAGTGTTTTGTTGAGAATTTTTGTATCTATGTTCATTAGAGAGATTGGTCTGTAATTTTTTTTTCTTGTGGAAGCTTTATTTGGCTTTGGTATTAGGGTGATGTTGGCTTCATAAAATGTGTTGGGTAATTTTCCCTCCTCTTCAATTTTTTGGAAGAATTTAAAAAGGATTGGTATTAATTCTTTTTGAAATGCTTGGTAGAATTCATCTGTGAAGCCATCTGGTCCTGGATTTTTTTTGCTGGGAGATATTTTATGATAGATTCAATCTCCTTAATTGTGATTGGTTTGTTAAGTTCTTGTATTTATTGTAGCATCAGTGTAGGTTGGTTGTGTGTTTCTAGAAATTTGTCCATTTCATCCAGTTTGTCTAGTTTTTTGGCATATAGTTTCTCATAATATCCTGTTATGATTCTTTTTATTTCTGTGAGGTCATTTGTAACTTCCCCCCTTCATTTCTGATTGTATTTATTTGCATCTTCTCTCTTTTTTTCTTTGTTAGTCTAGTGAGGGGTTTGTCAATTTTATTGATCTTCTCAAAGAACCAGCTTTTGATTTTCTTTATTGTTTTTCTCTTCTCATATTCATTTATTGTTGCTTTAATCCTTATTATTTCTTCTTTGACTCACTGATTATTTAGGAGTGTGTTGTTCAGTCTCCACACATTTGCAAATTTACTTTTTTCAGGTCTGTTATTGATTTCTAGTTTTATTCCATTATGATCTGAGAAGGTGCTTTGTATAATTTCAATCTTTTTATATTTACTGAGAGCTTCATTGTGACCCAACATGTGGTCTATCCTGGAGAAAGATCCATGGGCACTTGAGAAAAATGTATAACCCTCTGAGTTTGGATGCAGTGTACTGTATATGTCTGTTAGGTCCAAATTTTTTATCATATTGTTCAATTTCTCTGTTTCCTTGTTGACCTTCTGCCTAGTTGTTCTAGCTAATGATTTGAGTGGGGTGTTGAAGTCTCCAATGATTATTGTAGAAATGCCTATTTCTCCATTCAGTTTTGCCAGAGTTTGTCTCATGTATTTTGAGGCACACAGGTTAGATGCATAGATATTTATGACGGTTATATCTTCCTGGTGGATCATCCCTTTTATTAATATATAATGGCCTACTGTATCTCTTATAACTTTTTGGATTTAGAGTCTGTTTTGTTGGATATTAGTATAGCTACCCCTGCTCTTTTCTGGTTACTATTCGTGTGGAGTATCTTTTTCCAACCTTTCACTTTCAGCCGGTTTATATCCATGGGTCTTAGGTGAATTTCTTGTAAGCAGAATATGGATGGCTCATGTTTCTTTATCCACTCTATCAGTCTGGATCTTTTGATTGGGGAGATTAATCCATTCACATTCAATGATATTACTGTAAATGCCCTATTTACTTCCTCCATTTTATTCTTTGGTTTTCATATGTCATCTTGTTTTTGTCTCTCTTTTTAGTCTTTTGATTATCTTTTCTGCTATTTTTTCTTCTATACTCTCCTCCAAGCCTCTCTCTCCTGCCTTTTTCTTTCGGGTTCTAAGGCTTCCTTTAATATTTCCTGCAAAGTTGGATTCTTTTTGCAAACTATCTTAGTTTTTGTTTGTTTGTGAATATTTTATACTCACCTTCATATTTGAAGGGCAGTTTTGCTGGATAAAGAATTATTGGCTGACAGTTTTTCTCTTTCAGTTTCCTAATTGTACCATACCACTGTCTTCTCACCTCCCTGGTTTCTGAGAAATCTGCACTAAGTCTTACTGGATGTCTCTTGTATGTGATCGTTTGCTTCTCTCTTGTTGCTCTGAGAATTTTCTCTTTATCGTTGACATTTGACATTCTGAGTAGTAAGTATGTGTCTTGGCATAGGTCTATTTGGATTTATTCTGACTGGGCTATGGTGTGCTTCTTGGACATGTGATTTTATTTCTTTCATGAGAGTTGGGAAATTTTCAGCTATTATTTCCTCAAATACTCTCTCTGCCCTTTTTCCTTCTCTTCCCCTTCTGGAACTCCCATGACACATATGTTTTTGCATTTTGTGTTGTCATTCAACACTCTGAGCCCCTGCTCAAGTTTTTCCATTCTTTTCTCACTCTGTTCTTTTCTCTCTTCAATTTCAGCCACTTTGTTTTTGGTATCACTTATTCTTTCTTCTATCATTTTGAGTCTGCTGTTGTATGCCTCAAATGTGTTTTTGACTTCACCTATTGTGTCTTTCATTCCCATGAACTCCATTACTTTTCTGTTCAGGATTTCAAATTCTTCTTTGTGTTTGCTCAATGTCTTCTTGATGTCATATATCTCTTTCATCTCATTAATTTGATTTTGGCAATTTGTTCTCATCTTGCTGATTATTTCTCAAATTCTGCATCTCTTCTTGGACTTTGATGTATTTCTTTTCTTGAGTCATGTCTTCTATTTTCTTAATATGGCTCATAATTTTTGCTGGTGTTTAGGCATCTGGTTAGGATGTAGTTTATTCAGATGCTCAATCTTTTTCTTTTTCATAGGGATTTAGTGGCAGGATGCTGTGAGTTACCACAGCTCTTTGATTTTTGGCTCAACCTGGATTGTTAGGATTGTCCTGTTGTTTGCTCAAAACTGGGCATTGGACCCAGTAGTTGGTTGTAGAGTCATTTCCTAGGGCCTTGGGCAGGGAAACTATAGAGGCCAGGAAAAGCCTCGCCTACTTATTTTTAATTTTCTTATGTGCACTTCCTTGGTCTGCCAGGAGATGGTGCTCTTTGGTAGCTCTCAATTCAATGCCTGGATGGAGTTTATTTGTTGTGACACAGATCAGATCAACGTGATAGAACTTCCTGTCTGGGGGCTAAGAGACTTGTAATTCAAACTTTCTGAGACAGTTCTCCAGTCTTCTTTGGCAGCCGCCTCTCTTTTCCCAGCTAGGAAATATTTCCACTCCCCTCTGAGTCCTTAACAATCAGTCCCTGTTAGTAGAGGAGGAGTTTGGGAGGTTTTTATATCTTTAGCCCCTTGCAGGCTCCAAAGCAAACAATGGCACAGCCCCACCTGGACTGGAAGAGCTCTCAGGACAAGGCAGATCAAACCTGTGAGTCAAAAGCTGAGTCAGCCCCAGGCTCACTGTCCTCTCTCCTGAGGAGTCCTCAACAGTTAGTCCAGGCTAGAAGAGAGGGATATTGTGAGGGTCGGGTTTCTCCAGTTCTTGGTAGGATCTCAGGGAAAACCACGGTGTGGAAGTGTCCATGGGACTCTGTAGCCCAAATTTGCAGGTCAGAACCTGAGTCAGCCTTAGTCTCTGTCCCTCTCTCTCCCCTTTCCTGGAGTGGTAGATCCCTGCAGCCCCCTTTGTCTGTAGTCACAGGCCCAGAGACCCTAGAATTCTAAAGTGTGGGGGTGGAGGGTGCTGGCAGCGGTAGTCACTGCTGGTTTGTACTCACGGTTTTGTCATCACGATTTCCCTCTTTTGTCCCTCTCCCCTCTGGGTGGTGTGCAGCCTTCACCTACTGTCCTAAGCCCTAGAAGATCTTTTTCGGGGCTGTTTCAGCCTGTCCTCTAGCTATTTTTCTGGAGAAGAGATTCCCATATCTTACTAGCCTGCCAACTTCCCAGAAGTCCCCATTGCTGTTTATTAATTATTTTTTTTGGATGTAAGTCACTTATTTTTCCCCACTGCTCAGAATCCAAGAGGGTTCCTCTTCCCTGTTAGTTTTTCCTGTCTTCATACCCTGGATTCATACATTCTTGGAAAATACAAGCAACAAAGTAATCATTTTGAAAGGCCAAAGTCCATTCTCGGGTAATAATTCACCCTGGAGGTGTGAAGGGGCAGCGAGGGGTGGGGGGGCAAGGCAGGAAATTGCCCTCTCTGTGCCCCTGCAGCCTGTGGGCTCTACAGGGCCATGAGGAGCTCAAGTAGCTCAGCTCCTGTCCTACAGGCTGCCGCAGGCCCAGCCTCAACCAGAGGCACCACAAGAAAGCCAGGCCCAGGTACCATCCTGCCAAGACCTTCAGAAGACCGGGGCCCCAGCCCAGAGCCTGTCCAGAGATTGTCAATCACCCAGCGTCCCCGCAGGGCCGCGTCTGAGGAGCAACGGTTGACTAGTTGTCCTGTTGCAGTCTTGCGCAGAAAGCAACCTCCTGCCTCAGGATGGAGGCGAACAGCCATACGCTCAGCCTGGTCACAACACAACACAACACGCTGACCTGGTGTCTGCAGGCGGTGGACGCAGAGAGCGTGGGCTGCAGCTGAGCACGAGTCCGAGGCTGCTAGGACTGTTGACATATCCACATATCCACACTGGGCCTGGTGTAGATGACATCCATAATCTTCCCCAGGAGGAAAGGGACGGACAAGGTGGTGACGCTGGACACGGTCAGAAAGCCGGAAGCAGCTGCCAGCTTCCAGCGCTCAGGGTCCCCAACCCCAGAAGTTTCCTTTCTTCCCAGCGCTGCCATCTCCAGTCATCGCCCTGATCCACGGTGGCCTGGGGAACCGCAGACTCGCCCCCGACCGGGAAAGAGGCGGCGAGGGCGGGAGGCAGCAGGCAGTTTGCCCGGCGAGCGCTGCACACTTGCCCGCGCCGAGTCGGAGGGTCTCGGCGAGGCCCACTGGGCTCCCGGCAGCGCACGGCGGCGCCAGCACGAAGACCCGGGGACGCCTAGGCCTGTGCGGGCCCTAGCGTAGGGCAGCCGCTCTGCCAGCAGCGCGGGCGCACGGCCCTGGGGCCCAAGGCAAGCTCAAGCAATGGGGGCCGCGGCACGGGCTCACAGGCTGCCGCCAGACCCCACACGGAAACCACCACCAGGAATCTCTCTGGCTGGGCCGCCCCGGCCCAGGCTCCGGCACAGGCAGAGAACAGCGCACCCTGAGAGCCCACGCTTCCCTCTGCAGCCCAGGCCATACAGCGCCTACAGCAACGCTCCTGACCAGGCAGCGGTGCTGGCTGGGACTCCTCGCACCCCAGTGCGGGCTGTGGACACTGCCTTTTCCTTGCCTGATTCATGCTCTTGTTCACACACAGCTCAAATTCAGCTTCCTGGCCATGCTCATTGACAGGAACCTGCCCATCTGTGTCCAACACAGGTAAAAAAGATTGATCACTGGGACCCGGGAAAAAGTGCCATTTCTGTCCTCTGAGTTCGTGTCTTTGGCACTGGACTAATACCACTCTTGGTGTGAAAGAGCAAAGATAGTGCATTGAGCGCTGGGAAGGAAATATGAATGAAAGTTGCTGCCTTGTAAATTATCACTTTAAGAATGTTCTTCTCATGAGCTAAATTGTGTATATAAATATATATATATATTTTATTGTGGGTAAAATTCAAATTTTTCACAATACATACCAATATTTGTAAAATGATATATAAATATATATGCATATATGTGCATTTGCTTACAAAAATGTTATATATATATATATATATATATATATATATATACACACACACACATATATATTTTTAAAGGTGCTTAGATTACCTAAATATTACACAGAAACTACAGGGATTCCCATGTTCCCCACCTCCCACACCTCCCACAACATCCCTCACAAACATCCCCCATGAGTGTGGCCCTTCACCCTCAATGGACCAACACATCCTGGGGCCTTGCCATCAACCATAGACTACAGTTCACATCGCAGACCACACTCTGCCCCACACAGTTCTGAATGATGTGTGCTGATTTAAAATGGCCTACATCCATCACCACAATGGCACCCAGGACAATCCCCAAGTTGCGAAAAAGCCCCTGTATTTCAACTGCACTTCCCCTCCCTGTCCCGAAAGTGTCCAGTGGCCACCGGCTCCACCTCACTGTTTTGATTTCTTCCATTGTTAGAATCATGATATGTGTACAACAGAATACCATTAAGTCCACTCTAGTCCATAGTTCTTCCCCCAATCCTGAGGGGACTGGGATGGTGATGTCCACTCTACCTCCAAGTGAGAGAGGGCTTATAGCCCATGGATATGGTGGGTGGGATTATCCTGCCTGCAGCTGCAGGCCCTCTCCATTCCCTGGGATGGCCATTGCCCATCATTGTCTCCTCATCAGGTGACTTGGATGAGTCCATTGAGCTAGGGTAGGAGTTGCAGCTCCACTGAGATTTCATGCACACCTGGCACATAGGTAGGCCAGAGGCTCCAGTCTCTGGAAGTACACCTAAAAACTCCAGCATCACATATAGGTTTGAATAGAAGGGACTGATGAACCATGTGCAGGGAGGACTTATTTGAGTCCAATTCTGTCACTTTCAGGAGCACAGATTCCAAAAGAGAGCCCACCTGTAAGACATCAGTCTCTGGGGCTATCCCTCCTTATATAGGACCTGGATGTCTCCAGAGCCCTCAGGAACCCCTCTGTGTGGGATGATATACACTTTGGTGTTCTATGAGATCCTGCTGAGGTGTGCGTTAGCATTACCTCTGGGATGACCTCCTGACTCTCTTTGAAGTCTCTTAGCCACCTGAACTCATATGTCTTTACTTTTTCCCCCTTTTATTCAAGGTTTTTTCCAGTCATGTTGCCAGTTTGCACTTGGTATTAATCCCTCATTGCCAGGGAGGCTCATCCCTGGGAGTCATGTCCCACATTGGGGGGAAGGTAATGCATCCATATGCTGAGTCTGGCTTAGAGAGAGGCCACATTTGAGCAACAAGGAGGCTCTCAGGTGGCAACCCATAGGCACCGCATAACAGTAGGCTAAGTTTCAATTACAAGAGGAAAGACTCATAAGGCTCGTCATCAATAACAAGAACTCATCCGTGGGCCATCCTCTTTTGACAGATATTGTCCCTGCACTCAGGGGACTGTTGCTAATCCCTTGAAGAATGTGGCAGAGCTCTCTAGGCTGGGAATTCAGATTCTCTCATTTATTGAGTGATTGTCCACCCACCGTGACCATGCCCCATCCTTTGATCATTTGAACAATTTTGTATAGCTTTCATGTATATTCAGATGAACTTACTCCCATGAATCCACCCTCCCAGACAACCCCCACCAATAATCCTCTGCAGCCCCCATTGTAACCCTTCTGTGATCTAAATCTTCCCTGAACATGTAGCCCATATAATAACCAAATACACTTAATAGGAAAAAGAAACAACAATGATAAACTTAAATGCTAGTGATAAACACAAGGAAACTCAGGAAAAACAAAAAAGAAAAAAACAAACAAACAAAAAACAAAACAAAACAAAATATACTTAGTGGATTAGGACATTCAAAAAAATGGGAAAAAAAAAACAAAAGAAATTCCTTTTTTAAAAAAATTATTCTTTTTTCCTTTTATCACTGTATGATTGGATGTCCAGTGTACTGTGACACCTTCCCCCTCTCATTCTGCAGTGTCTCCCAAATTTTCATTTAATTTTCAAAGAAGTTTTAGGTCACAGTAAAGTCACACACAGAATACCAAGACTCCCACATACCAATTCCCCCCCTTCCCCACCCCATATTAAAAGCCTTTTTTTTTAAATTTTGGATGTTAGCATTGTTATAACTGTTATACAGAGAGCAAAATATAGCAACTAAACATTGCCAATGGTTTACAGTATAGTTAACAATTTAAATGATAAACTTTTTTTTTAAATTTATTTTTATTGTGGGTAAAAATCAAAATTCTCACAATACATACAAACATTTGCAAAATGATATATAAATATATATGCATATATGTGTATTTGCTTACAAAAATGTTATTTATATATATATATATATATACATATATTTTAAGAGGTGCTTAGATTACCCAAAATATTACATGGAACCCACTGGGATTCCCATGTTGCCCACCTCCCACACCTCCCACCACATCCCACACAAACATCTCCCACAAGTGTGGCCCACCACCCTCAATGAACTTTCACATCCTGGAGCCTTGCCACCAACCATAGACCACAGTTCACACTGTAGACCACACTCTCTCCCACTCAGTTCTGAGTGGTGTGTGCTGATATAAAATGGCCTACATCCGTTGCCACAACAGTACTCAGGACAACCTCCAACTCCCAAAGAAGCCCCTGTATTTCAACTGCTCATCCCCTCCCTACCCCAAAAGTGTCAAGTGGCCACTGGCTCCACCTCATTGTTATAATTTCTTCCATTGCTAGAATCACCATATGTGAACAAGAGAATACCATCAAGTCCACTCTAATCCATAGTTCTTCCCCCAATCCTGAGGGGACTGGGATGGTGATGTCCATTCCAACTCCAAGTGAGAGAGGGCTTATATCCCATGGATATGGTGGGTGGGATGATCATGCCTGCAGATGCAGGCCCTCTCCATTCCCTGGGATGGCCATTGCCCATCGTTGTCTCTTCACCAGGTGACTTGGATGAGTCCATTGAGCTGTAGGGTAGGAGTTGCACCTCCACCTAGATTTCATGCACACCTGGCACATAGGTAGGCAGGAGGCTCCAGTCTCTGGAAGTGTACCTAAAAACTCCAGCATCACATATAGGTTTGAATAGAAGGGACTGGTGAACCATGTGCAGGGAGGACTTATTTGAGTCTAATTCTGTCACTCTCAGGAGCACAGATTCCAAAATAGAACCCACTGATAAAGCATCAGTCTCTGGGGCTATCCCTCCTTATATAGGACCAGGGTGTCTCCAGAGCTCCCAGGAACCCCTCTGAGTGGGGTGATAGGCACTTAGATGTTCTATGAGCTCCTACTGAGGTGTGCATAAGAGTTACCTCTGGGATGACTTCCCGACTCTCTTTGAAGTCTCTTAGCCACATGAACTCATTTGTCTTTACCATTTCCCCCTTTTATTCAAGGTCTTTTTCCAGTTGTGTTGCCAGTTGGACTTGGTGTTAATCCCTCATTGCCAGGGAGGCTCATCCCCGGGAGTCATTTTCCATGTCCTGTGTCCGTTAGTGTAAAGTAATGAAAAACCTTTCCCATGAGCACTAAATACACCCTGTTTGTTCATTTCTGTTCTTTCTACCCCTCCTCCTGGGGCATTTGACACTCCCCTCTCTTGACTCACGGAATGACAAGATTCATGGTTATATACCTTTGGTGTCCAGCCTGCCATTCCTAATCTACAGACATTTGATCCCTGTACCACCAAACTCAGTAATATCACTACCCATCTGTCCTATCCTTCAATATGCAACTGTACTCTATCCCTTTACCATAGATTATGTCCATATGGGTGATGGCTCACAGCTTACTCTTCTCTTTCTCTCCCTTGTTAACCTAACTTTCAGACAATGGTTCTCAGACACTGCTCAGTCTCCTCAGTTTAAATCAGTGAGGTCATATACTGTTCATCCTTCAATGCCTGGCTTGCTTTACTCAACATAAGGTCTTCAAGATTCATCCACGTTATTCCATGTGTTAGCACTTTATTCCTTCTTACAGCTGAGTAATATTCCAATGTATGTATGTACCACATTTTGCTTATCCATTCTTCTGTTGATGGGCACTGGGGCTGATTCCAACTTTTGGCAATGGTGAACAATATCACTATGAACATTGGTGTGCATATATCTGTTGGTGTCTTTGCTTTCAGTTCTTCTTGGTATATACCCAGCAGTGGAATTACTGGATCATATGGAAGACCTATTGTTAGTTTTCTGAGGAACCACCAAACTGTCCTCCAAAGTGGCTGGACCATACCACAGTCCCACCAGTAGTGGATGAGTGTTCCTATTCCTCCACATCCTCTCCAACATTTAGTGTCTGTTGTTTTTTTAATAGCTGCCATTCTGATGGGTGTAAAATGGTATCTCATTGTAGTTTTCATTTCCATTTCCCAGATAGCAAGCGATGTTGAACGTTTTTTCATGTGCTTTTTATTCTTTTGTATTTCTTCCTTGGAGAAGTGTCTTTTCAGGTCACTTGCACATTTTTTAAATGGGTTGTTTGTCTTTTCATTTTCAAGGTGTAGGATTTCTTTATATATACAGGATATTAGGCTCCTATCAGATATATGGTTGCCAAATATTTTCTCCCATTGGGTAGGCTGCCTTTTTATTTTCTTAATAACATCCTTTGAGGTGCAGACGTTTTTAATTTTCATAAGATCCCATTTATATATTTTTTCTCTAGCTGCTCGTGCTTTGGCTGTGAAGCTCATGAAACCATTTCCTATTACAAGGTCCTGTAGATGCTTCCCTACATTATCTTCCAAGGTCTTTATGGTTTTGGCTCTTATATTTAGATCTTTGATCCATCTTGAATTGATTTTTGTGTAAGGTGTGAGATGGTATTCTTCTCTCATTCTTTAGGATATGGATATCCAGTTCTCCAAGCACCACTTGTTAAAGAGGCCATTCTCTCCCAACTGAGGGGGCTTCATGGCCTTGTCAAATATCAGATGACTGTATATGCGAGGATCTATATCAGAACTCTCAATTCGGTTCCATTGGTCAGTAGGTCTATCCTTGTGCAATACCACACAGTTTTGATCACTGTAGCTTTATAGTATGTTTTAAAGTCAGGCAGTGTGATACCTCCAACTTCATTTTTCTTTTTCAATATGTCTTTGGCAATTTGGGGCCTCGTGTCTCTCCAAATATATTTTGTGGTTAGTTTTTCCTTAAAAAATACAGTGTTGACTTTTATTGGAATTGCATTAAATCTGTAGATTAGTTTGGGTAGCATAGATATCTTGTTGATGTTTATTCTTCCTATCCATGAAAAGGGAATATTTTTCCATTTATTTAAGTCTTCTTTGATTTCCTTTAACAGTGTTGTGTAGTTTTCTGTATATAAGTTCTTTACATCTTTAGTTATATTTATTCCTAGGTATTTGATTCTTTTATTTACTATTGTAAATGGTATTTTTTTCCTGATTTCCTCCTCAGTTTGCTCGTTATTGGTGTACAGAAATGCTATTGATTTTTGAGCATTGATCTTATAGCCTGCAACATTACTGAACTCTTTTATGAGTTCAAGAAGTCTTGTTGTAGATTTCTCAGGGCTTTCTGTTTATAGGATCATGTCATCTGAAAATAATGGAATTTTTTTTCTTCTTTTCCAATCTGGATGCCTTTTATGTCCTTTTCTTGCCTCAGTGCTCACGCCAGTACTTCTTAGATAATATTAAATAGGAGTGGTGATAGTGGATATCCTTTTCTTCTACCTGATCTAAGAAGGAAGGCTTTTTGGATTTCACCAATGAAAATGATGTTAGCTTGAGTTTTTCATATATACCCTTTATCATATTCAGAAAGTTTCTATCTATTCCTATCTTTTGTAGTGTTTTTATGAGGAAAGAGTGCTGTATTTTGTCAAATGCTTTTTCTGCATCTATAGAGATGATCATGTGATTTTTTTTCTTTCAATCTGTTTATGTGGTGTATTACATTGATTAATTTTCTTATATTGAACCATCTTTGCATAGCCGGGATGAAACCCTCTTGGTCGTGGTGTATAATCCATTTGATATGTTGTTGAATGTGATCAGCAAGTACTTTGTTGATGATTTTAGCATCTAGGTTCATTAGAGAAATTTGTCTGCATTTTTCCTTTCTTGTGGTATCTTTATTTGGTTCTGGTATTAGGGTAATATTGGCAACATAGAATGACTTAGGCAATATTCCTTCTACTTCTATTTTTAGGAAGAGCTTACACAGAATTGGTGTTAGTTCATTCTGGAATGTTTGGTAGAATTCAGCTCTGAAGCCATCTGGTCCTGGGCTTTTCTTAGTTGGCAGGTTTTTGATGACTGAGTCTATCTATTTACTTGTAATTGGACTGTTGAGTTCATCTATTTCTTCTTTCATCAATGTAGGCTGTTTGTGAGTTTCTAGAAACTTGTCCATCTCCTCTAAATTATCATTCTTGTTGGCATATAACTTTTCAAAGTATCCTCTTTTGATACTCTTTATTTCTGTGAGGTCAGTAGTGATATCCCCTTGATCATTCCTTATTTTATGTATTTGCATCTGTTCTCTCTTTTTCTTTGTTAATCTGGCTAAGGGTTTGTCAATTTTATTGATATTCTCAAAGAACCAGCTTTTGGTTTTGTTTGTTGTTTCCAGTGCTTTCTTATTCTCTATTTCATTAAGTTCTACTCCAATCTTTGGTATTTCCTTCTTTGTACTTCCTTTAGGTTTAGTTTGTTGTTGTTTTTCCAATTCCTCCAAGTTTTCAGTTAGGTCCTCAATTTTAGCTCTTTCTTCTTTTTTAATATATGAATTTATGGCTATGAACTTCCCTCTCAGGACTGCTTTTGCTGCATCCCATAGGTTTTGATATGTTGTGTTGTCATTTTCATTAGTTTCAAGGTAGTTACTGATTTCTTTTGAGATTTTCTCTTTGACCCACTGTTTGTCTAAGAGTGTGTTTTTTAACTTCCATATCCTTGTGCCTAACCTGTTTCTCTGGCCCTTAGTTATTTCCAATTTCATTCCATTGTTGTCAGAGAAATTACTTTGTATTATCTCAGTCTTTCTGTATTCTTTGAGAGTTTTTCTGTGGCCTAGCATGTGGTCTATTTTTGAGTATGATCCATGTGCACTCGAGAAGAATGTAAATCTTGCTGTATTTGGGTGTAATGTTCTGTATATGTCTATAAAGTCCAGGTCCTGTAATGTATTGTTGAGTGCCTTTGTTTCTTTATTGATTCTCCCTGTAGATGTTCTGTCTAATGATGTTAATGGTGTTTTGAAGTCCCCTGCTATAATTGTAGAGGCATTTATTTCTCCACTTAGTTTTTCCAGTGTTTGCCACATGTATTTTGAGGCACCCCGATTAGGTGCGTAAATGTTGATGATTGTTCTCTCTTCTTGAGAGATTACCCCTTTTACTAATATATAGTGTCCATCTTTGTCTCTTACAATAGTTTTGCATTTAAAGTCTATTTTGTCTGATATTAGAATAGCTACTCCTGCCCTTTTTTGGCTATTGTTAGCTTGTAAAATGGTTTTCCAACCATTCACTTTCACCTTCCTTGAATCCCTGGGTCAAAGGTGGGATTCTTGTAGACAGCATATAGATGGATCATATTTCCTTATCCATTTTGCCAACCTTTGTCTCTTGATTGTTGAATTTAATCCATTAGCATTCAGTGTTATTGCTCACAACAAATTCCTTACTTCAGCTATTATTTCTTTGGGTTAATGTATGTCATATGTTGTTTTGTTTCTGTTTTTGTCTTTTCAGTTGTTTTTAAACTCTCCTCCAACTCTCTCTCCCTTGTTTTTTCCTTGCACCTTGTAGAGATTCCTTTATTGTTTCTTGAAGTGCAGGTTTCTTATTGACAGACTCTCTTTATTTCTGTTTATCTGTGAATATTTTGAGCTCTCCATCATTTTTGTATGCCAATTTTGCTGGATAGAGAATTTTTGGCTGGATGTTTTTTTCTTTTAGTATTTTGACTATGTCATACCACTGTCTTCTTGCCTCTATGGTTTCAGCTGATAAATCAGCACTTAATCTTACTTTGTTTCCCTTGTATGTGATGGTTCTCCTTTCTCTTGCTGCCTTGTGTATTTTCTCTTTGTCTTGAGCATTGGACATTTTGACAAGTATATGCCTTGGAGTTGACCTTTTGGAATTTATACTATTTGGGATGTGCTCTACTTCCTGGATGTGCATATCCATCTCTCTCAATAGGGTTGGGAAGTTTTCAGCCATTATTTCCTTCAACACTCCTTCTGTTCCCTTTCCTTTCTTTTCTCCTTCTGGGATGCCCATAATGTGTGTGTTTGTGTGTTTTGTGTTTTCGGTTAATTCCCTGAGTCCCTGATGGATTTTTTATATCTTTTTGTCTATCTGTCCTACTATCTCTTTGATTTCAGCTCTATTGTCTTTCACATCGCTAATTCTTCTGCCTGTTCATATCTGCTGTTATGTGAATCCAGCATCTTTTTGATTTCTTGTATTGTGCCATTGTTCACCATCATATCCATTTTCTTTTTAGGCATGTTTGCAATTTCTTCAGTATGTTCTCCCAGTGTGTTCTTTATATCCTTAATCTCTTCCTTCACTTCTTTATGTTGGTCCATAATATTTGTTTGGATAGCTTTGATTAGTTGTTCAATGTTCTGCATCACTTACTGGTTTTTAGTTTGTTCATTGGACTGGTCCATATATTCCTGTTTCTCAATGTCATTTGTAATTTTTTGTAGCCCTCTGGTCATCATGTTAGCTTGATGCGTTTATTCAGTTGATTAGCTTCTCTCTTGCTCTATAGTTTTATTTAGCTGGTGGTTCTGCGTGTGTGTTAAGTTTTCTCTTTGACACCTTGTCTTCTTATTTTATTTCCTTGCTTCTTTCTATGTTCTTTTGAAGGCAAAAAATTAGGGCCAGAGGAATCAAAAGATGTAAGGAAGGAAGAAGGATAATAGTAATATTGATAAAAGTAAAAGTGGGGCCAAATGAGACTTAATGAAATGAATTTTAAACTCATGTAGGCAGTGTATAGCAATAGGAAAAAAAGGTGGAGTTCCTACAATGGACTGGGAAACCAAACAGAGGAATATATATATAGTGATTTTAGAATGCTAGAATTATGAGGAGGGAGAAAATAATGAAGAGAGGGCTGAAAGGAAAGAGTTAATAATAATAAAAAAAAGAAATAAACAAAATAGATGGAATAGAAATTGACACCCTTGAGTTGTGGGCATATGAAAAAATATGGTATATAAGAGCCACAGCTGAAAGCAGAATGCAGAAAGATGAAAGAAGGATAAGTGATAGTTTGGAATACAAAATCAATATAGACAGAGAATGGAAAATTACTGAAGAAGAAGCACAGCAAAGAAGCGCAAGCTAGCAGCACCGTTCCATCCACGCCGTCGACCTGCACTAATAGATGTCCCAAGCTTCTCACACCACGCACCCATAGCACAGACCCCCGGGTAGGACCCTGTGTACATTCCGCCTTGCTCTGGGAGCTTGCAGTGAGTGCCTGCCTAAACTAATGCCATCTTGGAACCATCCTCTAGATTTCTCTTGAAATCACCTCTTTTCCTTCTCTCTAACAGGAATTTCTGGACCTGTGATTTTCAATGACTTTCCAGTGGAGGGCATGGATTTAGCCAATGGTAAGACCATGGTCCCAGCTTGTAGATCTTCCTAATAGGCCTTAACTCTATGGGTAGCTTTGTTTACACAGCACTCCACAGCTGAATATCTATTCTCATGGCAATTCACCCTGTGAATCAGCATGTCCTCCAAGGCACACTTTCCAGTCCTGTCATCCTCTTACAATGCCCTGTGCTTTGTCTTCCTCCCGAAGGTAATTCCGTACACCATGCTCTTCCACTATTAACAGAATGCATTTCTCATTATAGAAACCACTTCCATCATCAAGAACCTTCATATACCCTTCAGTCTTTACTCAGATTCTAGTCCAATTCCTCCAAGAAAATTATGTTCTCATGCCCCAAGCAAGAGAAGGAATTGGTAGAATTCATTGTTTCATGCTGAGGCAATTACAAAATATTTATCCAATAGCTCCATGGTCACTAATGTAAGTTCCTGGCTCACCCCATGCATCTATGCCCCTCTGTCATTCTCCTATCACACAGCTTTCTTTCCCAGGCTTGCATGATTATCACATGCAATTCAGATATTGTCCTTAATTCCCACTCTTCCATCATAGTGGGAGGTTTCAGTTTCCTAAGATATCTGCCTTATATCTTTTTCCTTTTAATTCAATTAAGTAATATTGAATATCATTTTGCAATATTCTGCATTCAAGTTCATCAGTTCTAGGTACCGCTGTGATGTATTCAACTTCCAAGCTCAGAACATATTTTTATTGTTATTCCCTCTGTGTGAACATACATATATACACTTGTATATATTATAAAATTGTATATATATAATGTGGGTGTTTTTCTCCTCCTGAATATGCCCCAAAGTATGAATAGAACATACATTGACTGTCTCTGTAAAGGTATTTATCTTAGCTCAAGTCTGAGAATTCCCCGACCAACCGTGACCACCCACCATCATGTAGAGGCCCATGTTCTCAGGAAAAAGGAGGAAATGGTTAATCCTGGCATGGACATAGGTACATCATCCAGGGACCTTGTTTTCTTCCCTCTCTCTCATGTGGTATCAAGGAACAGGCCCATGGACTTACTTAAAAACCCTTATATATTATGATTCTATGTAAAGGCCATTAAATTTATGTCATGCTTGTTACACACACATATTCATGCAGGTCTTCAAAAATGTATAATAGATATAAAAGATGAAAATAGCAGAATAATGTATGATTTTTTAATCCAAAATGCATTCATGATACCATTTATATTTAATTTAGACATTTCTTCTAATATTTCAAGCATGTATGAATCATTCATTAGCATATTATTTTTCCCTAAAATAGTCAAAATTTTAAATATAAATACAACACGAAACTAGCTTTCATAGTGTACTGTGATGCAGGTACACCAGATAAAGATGGTGTCACACTCCTCATCCATGCTGGACAACTACAGGTTTTTGAAGGCTGAGCTTAACTGACAGTCTTCACAGAGAGGCCAGACCTGCTCAGAGATGTGTGTATGTGTGAAGTCCAGCATGCCTCCAGCTGCCTGCACCTTGCCCTGCTTGCCTGTGGGAAATGGCTTTCTCATCAGTATTACATGTGCTTTCGGAATGTGAGTTCCTCTTACTGGTAGTGAAGGCCCAAGTGCACCTTTAGGGACAAGCACAAAGACAGGAAGACCATCCAGAACAGGCTTTTAGACTGCTAGATATTCTGACTCCAGCTTCCTGGGGGGAAGCTGAGATATAAGGTAGATGTACAATGCTGGGAACACCAGCCAAGTGCCCCAGCCCTCCTCCCAGGCAATGCATAGCTTATAGTATATTTCTTTCCCCTCCCTGGTTTATACTTCTTTTTCTATCCCAGTTTTCCCTCCCTAAGGTACATTGATTTTCCACGAGTGTCCTCATCTTATTTTTGAGTCCTTCACCTGCTTTTATTTCTCAGTGAAGAGAAGGAAAAAATTAGAGAAAATATAAAGTAACCAGGACATGCTTAATTCAAATACGAAAGTGCTTCTTATTCTCAACCTCTCCAAGATTCTCAAGTTAAAGTATTGCTCCTAACCACAGTCTATAGTTCATATCAGTTGTCATTTTCCCAGACTTCTCCACATTCCCACCATCCTGCAATAGTAATGTACATCTGCTCTAGCTCACAGAAGGACAATCTTGCATTTGTACCCTCAACCACAATTCTCATCCACCTCTAGGTTCACTGTGTTATTCAGTCCCTAGATGATTCTTTAGCTTTCTTTCATTTGACATTTACTTTCCCAGACTATGCTTTTCAGCTACAATCCCATTTATAAACCAGCTGCTATTCACTGTAATGTGTTAGCATAAACTTTATCCATTTCCACACTTTTACATTCAAATTATTTAAAACTTCTACATACATTAAACATCAGTAGTTCTTCTCAACCCTCCTCATATCTCCTAATAACCTTTACTGTAGGTTTTAACTCCATGAGTTTGTTCTTCATATTTAGTTCATATTAAGGAGACCATGCAATATTTGTCCTTTTGTGTCTGGCTCATGTTGCTTAGTATAATATCTTCAAGATTCATCCATGTTATCATATGTGTTCCAATTTCATTTCTTCTTACTGCAGGATAGGATTCCATCATATGTATATACCACATTTGGTTTATCCATTCATTGGTTGATGGACACTTGAGTTCTTTTCATCTTTTGGCAATTGTGAATAAAACTGCTATGAACACCAAACCCTTACTGGGTATGTGGTTTCCAAATAATTTCTCCCATTGAGTGGGCTACCTTTTCACCTTCTTGATGAAGTCCTTTGAATCAGAGAAGTTTTTAAATTTGAGGAGGTCCCATTTATCCACATTTTCTTTCATTGCTCATGCTTTCAGTGTAAGGTTTAAGAACTCACCACCTACTACCAGGTCTTGAATATGTTTCCCTACATTTTCTTCTAGGAGCCTTATAGTACTTGCTTTTATATTTAGGTTTTTTATCCATTTTGAGTTAATTTTTGTATAAGGTGTGATATAGGGGTCTTATTTCTTTCTTTTGGCTATAGATATCCAGTTCTCCCACCACCCAGATGGGTTGGTTTTACAGGCTTGTCAAATATAACTTGGCATAGATGTGAAGGTGATACATTTTTGACATTGGTTAGTTTTCTCCTCAGTGTGGGGAGGGAGTCAGGATTACTTGGATTATGATAGAGGTTTGGTGGTCCAAGATTGCCATTGGGTGCTCTCCTCAAGGCAGATCAATACAGGATTATCTAGCAAAGTCTCAGGAGAATTTAGGGTTTCATTGTCTCCACTACCATAATTATCAACCCATATGTCTCCATCCCAATCCTCAATATTCCAAATCTTTCCAATCAGTAGCCTCACTTAACAGCAGCTACCTTGCAAAATTGAGATTTTAGTTTCCATTTTAACTCTGCTGCTCATACTTGTTTAAAGAGATCTCAAATCTGTAGCTTCAAGAAATAAAATTTTCTTTCTCCGCAAAATTTCTGTTAAGATGTTAAAAACACTCTCATCAAAACCTTTGCCTTTTTAAAACATGGAAGTAGTCATATCATGTGATGATATTTTGCCTATCTCTATTGCCAAATTATACCATGAATGGCCTCTTGATTACTGGAAACAGGGTCATTAGTGTCCTTGAATATATTCAGAGTAAAGAGCCAATTTTAAAACTCCCAGAACCAATTTAGAAATCCCATTTTTAAGATTCAGTTTCTCAAGACACACTCCACACTTGGTACCAAGCTATATTAGGGTTCCCTAGGGAAGCAGAACCTACAGAATAAATCCTTAACTAGTATAAGATTTTATAAAATTGTGACCATGGGGATGCCACGTCCTAATTTCATAAGGCAGGCTGCAAACCAGGGATTCAGATGAAGGTCTTCACTGAATACCCAGGAGAAGCTAACTATCTTAAAAAGAGATGAGGATTCTTTCTCTGAATGAGATCAATTCTTTTAAGGCTTTCAAATGATAGGATGAGACATCACTCATTGCTGACAGCAATCTGCTCATCAGATTGTAGATATAATCTGCCATCTATGCAAACAACTCACTGATGATTAAAGTCCAGGATATGCTCTAGTACTGCAATTAACCCAGTGCTTTCTTGACCAAACAACTGCATACCATTACCTGCTTGAGTTGACAAAGCCTAACCATTACATTAATTGAAAATGGGCAGAGGTAGAGACTTAAATCTTCCATATTTTCATATGCTGATTGAGTCCTGAATCTCAGCAGAGGTGCAAGAACACCTACTCTCCAGTTCCTTGAATTTGCCCAGGGCAAATAACAAAATGATCCCAAAATGCAAGGAGTATCTACAACTGCAAGCAAAACATTTCCTTCCATCTGCCCTATGAGATCTAAGCCTCCTCACTATCTGAAGCAAAACAGGTATCACTATTCCACAACCTTCAAGATTGAAGAATGAACAAAATAAGGGGAAATGCAACCATGGACCAGAGTAGACCTTCTATTATTGAGATAAGGGCAAACATTTTAACACTGATTTAAAGGTAGTGGTTACCAGACTTTGTTAGGGAAGGGGAGGGAAAAGTAGTTAGAAATCAGAACATTTTTAGGGCAATTGAATTGTCTGCATTACATTGCAATGATGGTTATGGGCCATTATACATTTTGCCAATATCTGTACAATTGCATGGTAAAAAGTGTAAACCATAATGTAAACCACAGAGCATGGTAAGTAACAATGCTTCATTATTCATCTATTTTAACAAATGTAACACACTAATGGAAGAAATTATTAATAGAGGAAATGTGAGAGGCAGACAGGTGGGGTACATTGAGTCCCCATCCCCTTGTTGGGCTAATATAAATGGTCCCTTACTTAAGGAGACACATGGAAGAGGAGAGAGCTCTATTATGTTTGATCATGGGGCCCCAAGGAGAGATGAGCCATTCATCTGATAGGCTGCAACTGAAGAGAACAGAGCAGCTGAACAGGACCAGAAAGAAATAAGCCCTATGTTAGAGACTGATATAGGAAGCCCTGAGAGATCAGGCAGAGATCTGTCTTCTTGCTTCAGCATTTGGGAAATGACTTTACTGAGAAAACATCTTTCAGTTTGCCTCTTTAGGGCCTTGTAAGTGCACCTTTTATCCCAGATAAATAATCTTTTAAAAAGCCAACAGATTCCTGGTACTTTGCATCAGCACCCCTTTGGCTGACTAATACAGAATTTGATACCAGAAGTGAGTTCATGCTTTTGAATTACCAAAAATGCTGGGATAGTTTTATAAATCAGTAAAGGGTATTTTTAGAGGAATTTTGAGATGCTTGATAGAAAGGTCTAGATTGCTGTGAAGAGACTGTTGGTAGGAATATGGATGTGAAAGAGACTTCTTATGAGGCCTTAGAAGTAAATTATGAAACTATTACTGGAAAGTGGAGGAAAGGTGATCTGTGTTTTAAAGTTGCAGAGAAATTAGCAAGATAGACTCAGACATTTAGCCAAGGAGAATTCCAAACTAAATGTGGAAAAATGCAGCTTGGCTTCTCCTTGCAGCTTATAGTAAAATGCTAAATGGAAGGGATAAGCTGAGAACTGAATTTTTGGACACAAAGAAACCAGAAACTGATTTTGGAAATTCCAAGCCTCTGGAAATCAAGCCCTAAGATGATAGTGCCCCATTTGAGGAATTAACTAAACTTGGAACTTGTAAGTCAGGTTTGAAAATGCACTTATCCATGAAAAACTTGTGGAAAATCTTACTGTCACTTGGCTTGGACCCCTGCTGCCTGCATGCTAACTAACAAGCTTTTTGGAACCTCTGTATGAACAAAACCACTGTCACCTGGACTAAAAAAGACAGAGATGGAAGAGATGGAAGGGAAAACAGCTTTAAGAGGAAAACCATGGAAGCTGAAGTCTGGAATTAAGACAACTCCTTAGGCTGAGAGAGGAAACCCACCCATATATATATATGGAGAAGGTGAGTTTGCCCCAGCATTTGAAGAGAGTGGATAATCCACACTGCAGTTCAGGGTGAGTTTTGCTGCCCAAGAGTACAGAGAGGGTAGAGCACATACTCCAAGGGTTGGGGAAATGAGGTCCCCAACCCAGTGCTTTGACAGGGATGGACCTGTTACACAAAGATTATGGAAGGCCAAATCACCACCTCACTATTCTGAAGAGACTGGGCCTGTATTACAGAGATTAAAGAGAATGTTGCCAACACCATGCTGTACTAAGGGGCTTGAAATTCTACCCCAGATTTTGGGTAAATTATGGCCATCACACCAATGTTCTTGAAGGGTGTAGCCATTTGGCTGTTTGTAATTATGAATTCCAAAAATCTATATTAGATTATGCTTGTTAACTGATTTGTTCATCTGGGCGTGATTAAGTTATAATTTGATTGGGTCAGTAAAGCATTGAACCCCAGCCCTTGGTAGGTGGGAGAATCAAACATAAAAGGCAAGGCAAGGGACAGAGGGAGCAGTTTTGATGTTGGAGTATTGATCCTGGAGCACAGAGAGGCAAGCTGTCAGAGGAGCTTGGTCATGAGAAAGGAGAGAAGGCCCCAGGATAGAGGCAAGCCATTAACCTGATAGTCTACAGCTGACCTGGTGGAGGAAACAGAATAGCTAAGCCTGGAGAGAAATGCAGCCCCAGGAAGAGAGGAACTCAAGAAGTCTGAACCCTGGCAAACATCGGCAGCTGTCTTGCATCAACACATGGCAATGGACTTTGGTGAGGGAAGAAACTTATGCTTTATGGCCTGGTAACTGTGGAATTCTACCCCCAAATAAATACCCTTTATAAAGACAAACCCATTTCTGGTATTTTGCATCAGCACCCCTTTGGCTGACTAATACAGAGGGTAAGGTCTGCAGCTTGATCACCTCCCAGATGCTTGATGAGAGTAGGACCAATAAAATGACCAATGGGCAAGCCTGTGGAAAGAGTGGGCCCCCATGAGGCCACAGGGTGAAGAAACCATCATCTTAAGAATAACTCTCAGACTTTGAAATCTAATGGAGTATGCCCAGCAGGTTTTCAGAACTTTTGGGGACTGATACACGTTTCCATCCCAAGTTATCCTTGTGGTACTGCAAATGCTTATCCTATGTCTGACCCTTTGTATACTGGAAGCAGATAAGTTGTTTTGTAAGTTTCACAGGTGTACAGCCAGAGGGGACTTTGCCCCAAGACAAACTGTATTTCTATAACTGTGATGTGATGCTGTACTTAGCAGTGCTAACTGAAAGGATTTAGGGTTTTTTAAATATTGTAATGCATTTTGGGGATTCAGAGGGCAAGCTTTGTCATGTTTAATCCTGGGGCCCTAGGATTGTCACACACCTCCCTGCAGGTATGAGATTCCAATGGTTGTTTTGAAGAGGATAAATTTGGGAATCAAAACAACACATATTTTCATCCCTTACAATTCTGGTATTAAGTCTGAAATAAGATTCACTTAGCCAAAATTATGGTATTGACATAAATGTATACCCTTTAGAGATTCTAGGAAAGGATCTGTTTTTTTTTTTTTTTTTCAGTTTCTGGAGTAGGATTTCTTGAATTCTCTCAATCATGGCCTCTTAACACATGTTGAAAAACCATTGTATAACATTCTACTTCAGTAGCAATATTGCTTTGTTATTACCCTGCAACCTATTATCCCTCTCTTCCTCATATAAGGACATTTGTCATTAGGTATAGGGCTCACTGAAAAATCCAGGAATTCTCATCTCAAAATCTTTAGTTTAATCACATCTTCAAAGGCCCTCATGCCATATAAGCTACCATTCATAAATTTATTGTTTAAGGTCCTAGTTATCTTTTGGGCTACTTATTCAGCTTAATATATTGCCTCTCTGGACCAATTCCTCAGGTGTTACCTTATCAGTGAGCTTGTTATTTCTAGTGTACAGTAAATAAATGTGTATCATGTGTGTGTGAATGTGTGTGTTTGTGTTTGATGTTTAAATCATTTTTCATAAGCACATATGTGATCCATCTGGGCCTCTCACAACATATATATATATATATATATATATGGCTGTTCCTTATTTATATTTGTCATCTGGAAGTGTATAGTTGAGAACTTATGCAAACAGCACCTTTTGAAGCAGAAGGCCTCTGTTAGTCTGGTGCATGCATATTGCAGGTAAATATCCTTGTGAGACCATGGGGAACAATCTCCCTCCTGAGCTTCCCCATAGCTTAGAAGAAAGGGCCTCCTATATGCAGATGAGAACCCATGCTTCCAGGGGAATCACAGCCTCAGAATGGGAAAGTTTAGGCTCCTCTTCTCTGTGAACTGGGTGTGTGCTCAGGGAGATCATCTCATGGACTTGGAAACCTTGGGGTCCTTACTTTTCTTGATGGCAGCAATACTTTGTGTCTTAAGGACTGGTGGGAAAGGAGATGAATGGTGAGGATTGAACTCACTTACTGTGGTTGATCTCAGCTATGCTATCTCAGGTACAGCAGGAGGTATCCAGCCCAGGCCAGGTGAATTTCTCAAAGAACCTTTTGGTCACCTGAAATTTTGGTAGATTCTTCATCACAGCCCAGATTCACAGCTGAATCTGGATCCATCAGTCCTCAGAGTAACATCACAGTGGATGAGGGGCATTGTATTCAGTTGTACTACATGCTCCAACCCTTTCTACTAGAGCAGAACATTCATTCCAGAGATATGCCCAAGAACCAGTTCCTGTTTCAGGTGAGCTCCATGACTGCCTTGGAAAGGGCAGTTTAAGAATCACTGTGAGAGAAAAGTAGTGGGATTTCAGGCACAAATGTCCACCTGCAGTTGACACAATGGGGCTGACCTGTAGGTGGAGTGAAGGATCCATGAATCACTGAAGCCCATCTGATGATCCAGTGCAGAGAGAGCTTGAGTAGGAGCTTCTTGAAGTAGGCTGGTATTTCCTATTCTTACAGAGAAAGCATCTGACCAATACACCATTCCTTTCTAATATGTACAAATATGTTTGCAGATGCTAATCTAAGTATGTGTGATGATGTGTGTGATATTTTGAGTCAATGTGTACATCATGCATCTTACTGTATGGACATTTGCATGTGTTCATGTGTTTGCATTAGCATGTGGGTAGATATGTCTGTTACTCTGTGGGTGCTAGTGTGTGTCAGTGTGTGCATTTCTGTTTGTTACTGTGTGAACAAGTGTGTATATATTTGGGTGTATTAGCGTACATGAATCTTACTATATGTATTAATTGTGGTTGTTCCTGTATGTGTCTGAGTGTGGCTTAGTGTGTGATTGCATTGATGTTTATGGCAGTGAGGCTATGTTATTTTATGGACATTAGTGTCTACATTATTATGTGTTTATCTCTGTGTACATTGGTATATATGTAAGTGTGATTGTGGTTTAGGGTCTTTTATATCATTTGTGATTGGATGATTTTATTTAAGAACAGGACCTTATGTTTCTTCATAATAACAGTTCCTAAATTTTCAACAAAAATTCAGATGCTGCACAAGTATGCCTAAAAACTCTAAGTTTTAATCTGATGCCATCTCAATGGATTTGCAAATTTTTTCCCTAGGATGAGTACTTCTGGCTTCCACCTACCCCTTGGCTCCATGGACCTGAGTTCCTCCTGTATATCTTTCCCTGGCCTCAGTCTTCCTAATCTCCCCTCCTGGAACCTGGACTCCATGTTGCTGGCTCATGCTGTACCTGTCTTGGCTCTAGAGGCTGGGTTCCATGGTTCCAACCTCTTCCTCCACCTGCCCAGGTCCTATCCTTGGCACTCAGTAGTGTTGAGCTCCCCTGCACTTATCACTGGTACTGGCTTTGGTCTCAGTGGTCCAGAAATCTCCCTCCACCTGACCCTAGTTCACATCCCTGGAATCAATGATCTTGAGCTCCCCTTATACCTGTCCTGTACCTACATCTTGATTCAGTGGTTTTGACCCTCCCCTCACTTTCCCTTTGACCTGGTCTCTGAGTTGCATTTTCTTGACTTGCTCCTGTAAACACCCTGGTCCTGAATGCTGGGTATTACTGAGAGCCCCTTGCAGTCAGTCCTGCTGGTCCTATAGAGCTGTAAGTCTGAGCTCCCACATTCTTCTCTCTAATGTGTGTCCAAACAGCATATGTTCTTTGGTTTTGAACATACAGGTTGATGGATGTAGGTGGCAGCTGGGACCATCCTTGGCAGGCATCCTGGACATGGATGGCTGAGCTACAATTGTGGTCATTATGGTCACTGTAGCTAGCCAGCATCTGCAGTCCTTTGCTAGACTCCACTGGTTCAAACAAAGCCCTTGGTCATCAAAGCTGCTTACTTTGCCCTCAGCTGCTGGGCCCTCCAGGTGTCCACAGGGCCACTGATTTCTGGAAAGAATATCTGTGCACTGGGACAGAATGAGAAACACAGACACTTAGAGAATACTCCAGATGACAAAAGCCAACTTCTCCTGCCTTGGCACATAATTCTGGCACTGTAGGGGATAAGCACCCTCAAGAGGCCACTCTGCAGGGGAGATTTGAAACTGGGCTCACCCTACTTCTCTTCACTTTGTCTCTTTCAGTAATATAAGGCCATATCCTCAGCTCTCATACTCTCCAATTGCAGACTCAGTATGTTCTAGGCACTTCCCTTTGACATGATGTACTTGCCCTTCATAGAGTCTGCAGAGTGTATCTTCATTCCATCACTTCAGACCCCTCAAGGGATTCTGTTGGAAACAGCACATCTTGTAGTTACTGAAGGTGAATCCATAGGATGTCCAGAAGGGTCTCAGAGACCCCCAGGTATTAACCAAGTCACCCACAGACTCCACCATCTGCACCCCACATTGAACACCTTCAGAAAACTGTCACACAATGACAATCTTCCTCTCACTCATATGCACTCACATAGTCAATGTATTTATTTTTATCCAGAAAATTTATTTTAAACTTACCATACTATAAACCCAGTTAAGTGCAAACTCCAGGGTGAATTCTCTCTTTTCAGGTTCCATAAATGAATGTTAACATCTCAGAATCACAGGGCTGGGGCTCCTCTAACAGACTTTCAGCGTCATGGCTGGGCTGGTTTTAATCAGCTGGGGTAGGGGCCCAGATGTCATTTCCTTCTACCATGCAGCAAAGTCTGGGGTTGGATGCCTTCAGAGAGGACAGTGCCCAGAGCAGATATGAGTGTCCTGGTGGTATTGGCAGTGGTAGCATTCAGGAAAATGTGATTTCTTATTATAAGGTTGTGCTGAACTAAAACTCATGCCAATCATTTCATTTCATTTTTACAAAAGCACACTAAACATGGAAATAAGTATCAATATTACCTCCACTTCACAGATGTAAAACTACAAAAAGAATAAAAAAGGAGTTGAGTGACATGCATATGAACACATATCTGGTAAATGTGAGCCCATATCTAGACCACTGGACCAAAACTCCTCCCTGAACCAGCTCCAGGACAGAATGTGACAAACCTAGTGAGGTCTACACCCTCCACAGCTGTCTTCCTGAGAACCAATTGTGTTGTGGCTGCATTCTAGTGTTTACCTGAATACTGTGGAGAAGACCAGGAGTCTCTGACACATCATGGGTCCTTATTTATGTCTCCATATCACCTTCCTTACCAATATATCTGCTTTTTAAAACAGATTATTGAGGGATAATTGATATTTGATTAACAGCATATATTTAAATTTTTAAAATCTTTATGTACTTTTATATGCATACTCTCATACCACCAGCATCACAATCAAGAAAGTCTGCAAATCCAACAACCCTACAAGTTTTCTCTTCTTCTTTGTAATTCCTCCTTCCTACCTCTTCCAAACTCCCACTGTGTCTCCAGGTAAGAACTGATCTTTTAAAATTTACATTGGATTACTATACATCTTCCAGTATGTATATAAATTGAATCAAAATGTATGTGCTCTTATTTCTTTATCTTCTTCACTCAGTATAATTTTGGTAATCCATCCATATTGTTGTGAATCCCAAGCACTCATTATTCTAATGCTGAGTAGTATTCCTAGTATTTCAATGAAGGCATACACCACAATGCATTTATTTACTCACTTGCTGATATATATTAGGACTGTTTATAGTTTCTAGTTATTAGAAAGAAATCTGATACTCAGAAAAAAAGAGCCTATATTGTTCACACAACAAAAGCAAGAACAAAACTTAGACAAACTGCAATTCAACACATTAGGTAAATGAAGTCACTGAACAAACAAGACTTGTAAGCTGGAGAGAGGCAGATGCCTGCAGGGAGAAACAGGACCCAAACCATAGCTCACCTGGGGGAGAAAACTACAGATGATGAATTACTTTACTAAAAGGTCAAACAAGAAAATGCAATCAATTTCCTTAGACAGGGTGTGGTCAAACATGAGTGTGGAGTTGTCAATGGCGACATTTATAGATGGATTCCTACAGTTTTGCAGTTTTCCTCCAGAGGTATGGTGCATCCACAAAAGGGCCCCCAACTTCCTGTGGTGGTGCTGTCTGGGGGATAGGACCAGCAACCACTGCTAAAATGCACTGACAGCAACCTCTCTTAGCTCCACTACAGATGAAATAATTAATCAGAAAGGGGAAACCATCAGAATCTGTATCCAACAGGTGAAATCCTATAGAAATAGGGAAAGGAATAGATTCCACCACCAAAATGCTCTAAGCACCACCTCTGTCTTCCCTCAGGTATAGAAGCTTTATCTCCAGGGAAGGGATCAAAATGAGTCACAAAAGACACTGGTAAAAGGAAAGCCATTCCAATTGCTGGAAGGAAGAGATGGAAAAACTGCACTCTACCCTCAGGAGCAGGAATCCACAGTAATCCCAAAGCTGCCTCTGACAAGGAGGGACAGGGACACATGGACAGTCACACCCTGACCCAGGTTCACAAGTTCTGCCTAAGAGTAAGGCTCAGTCAGAAGGTCAGAGAATGCACCCCTAGGCCCAACCTCCTCTACCACATGACAGCCATCAA
Source organism: Tolypeutes matacus (assembly GCA_026826555.1). Taxonomy (NCBI): domain Eukaryota; kingdom Metazoa; phylum Chordata; class Mammalia; order Cingulata; family Chlamyphoridae; genus Tolypeutes; species Tolypeutes matacus. The sequence continues at coordinate 142,660 of JAKSZT010038899.1, read as the reverse complement.
CTAAACACAAGGGTGGTTTTCAGCTGAGGGAGCTGAAAGGGGGAAATTCTCTCTGCAGAGTACAAATAAAAGACCCTAAGCCAAAAAGGCAGAAAAAAAACCAAGGCATCAGTTGTGGAAACAAACACTTTGGTGCTCACAGCAGAGAAAAATTCAAATCAGGTAGACCTGATGAAAGTAAACTCCAAGTCAGCTCTGATTACATGGAACTCCCAAAATAAAGGCCTAGCAGAAATTAGGGTGTGATAATATAAAAAACAGAAAACAATTATAATAAAAATTAAAAGTAAAGAAAATAAATACAACATTATCTATTGTCTTATGCAACAGGTCTAGATTTCAACAAAAATTTTAGGGTAACTCAAAGAGCAGGAAAACAATTTTAATGTATAAACTATTAGAATGAGCATAATATGTGATCCAGATCCTGTAATTAAGTTATATTTTAAAAAGTATTTAACATCATGATGGTTAATACGATGATATTCTCTTTGTATTTTTTTAACAAAACCCCATAAAACATGTGAAATAGGTGGCAAACTTATCTCCATTTTATAGATGTCAATCTCCAAACATAAGCATGTAGGATTTTTGTGATGGGCCCAAAAGCTCAGATCTGGTGAGAGAGAGCCCCAATGTCTGGGCCTGTGATCCTCACCCTGGATATGAGTGCTTCCAGCAACAGGATGACTTGTGACATTCTGAGGTTTCAGGAAGCCTGTCTCTATAATGGCATTTTGCAGCATTCTAGTATTTACTTAAAGAACATATAGATTACCAGATTCCATGTAGTTTAATTAGTAGGAGTCCCTGATATTTCACATGCCATCACCTGTCTTTCTATTGCATCTTCTGTAAAAATCATCTATGTGCTAATTTGCAACAGCCTTACTGAAGTATAATTTACATGCAATAAACTGTGTACATTTATTGTTTCCAGTTTGGTAAGTAATGACATATGTTTGTACCCATTAATCATAGCCACAATCAAGCTAGTGAACAAATCCATCAGCCTCCACAGTTTCCTCCTAGAATCTTCAATTCCTTCCTCAAAAACATTTGCTCCTTATACTCAGTCAGGCATCTACTGATATTATTTTTTAGTCTTCATCTTCCAGAATTTATATAAATTAAATTATAGAGTGTGCTATTGTTTAGTTTCTCTCAAAATAACTGTTTGATTTTGCACCCTCTTTAATGAGTATCAGACATTTATTGATTTTGATGTTGAGTGGTTTTCCCGTGTTTAATTATAGCGTGATGTGTTTATCTATTCCCCTCTAAAAACTTGTAAAGTTTCCAGTTTTCAACTTTTATAAAAAAATTAGTTATACTTCATTATATAGAAATCTGAGAAATTGCAACATTGATGTGGAGCTGGTGGCCACTGGAGGCTCAGGGGCAAGGAGAAGGAGGAACAGTTGTATTGCAGAGGCTTTTTTGGGACTTGGGGGTCATCCTGGGTGGCGTTACAATGACAGATATAGGCCTTTTTATGTCATCACATAGCATGCAGAACGGTATGGGAGAGAGTGTGAACTGCAGTGTGGACTATGGTCCATGCTTAATAGCAGGGCCCCGGGATGTATTTGTTGGTTGTGGGTGAATGTGCCACACTAATGAAGGATGTTTGTGTGGGAGGTTGTGGGAGGTGTGAGGGGTGGGGCATATGGGAATCCCTATAATTTTTTGTAACATTTATGTAACCTAAGTATCTTTTAAAAAATAAAATAAAATAATTATTTTTAGAAAAGATCCCTATATTTTTTGTTAAACATTTATGTAGTCTGGTATCTTTTTTTTTTGTTGGTGGGGGGGGTGTTTCTTCCTCTTTCAGTTGGTTACATGTAAGGATGTCTAATCATTTACATTATAGATGATATATACAATTTTCTTGGAGCAGAGATTGCTGAGTGGGAGTCTCTTCCAACTGATCAATGATTGAAGAGACATCCATGGATGGCAGGAGCAAGTTATAAACTATTTGGTAGGGGATCTGTCACTCAGCTGTAGTCTTTTTTCTCCTTGGATTAAGAATTTTATAATCACCAACCAAAATGTACTTGATCTGCAATGCTTGCTTATGAGGTCTTGGACTTAACCAGTTTCCCATCTACTTTTCTAATGGTGGTAAGCAAGCAAAAATTTTGTTCAAACAGGGTACAGCATGATATGATCTTTATACAGTTTTCTCTAACTGCAGGTGGCACAAGTGAAAAGGGTACATTATCTAGAATTAGTGATGTAGAAAAATCTGGATGATAGGAACATGAGGACATTCTTATTAAGTTTGTCTATAAAGCCACCATTTTTCCAGCTTTTGGTGGGAATAAGGACTGGGGTGTGGTTAAAGAAAATACTTGAGAGATATATGTCTAGGAAAAGCTTATAAATTTCAGATGGATCTGCAATTCTTGCTTATGAGGTCCTGGACTTAACCAGTTTCCCATCTACTTTTCTAATGGTGGTAAAGCAAGCAAAAGTCTTGTTCAAACAGGGTACAGCATGATATGATCCTTATACAGTTTTCTCTAACTTCAGGTGGCACAAGTGAAAAGGGTACATTGTCTAGAATTAGTGATGTAGAAAAATCTGGATGATAGGAACATGAGGGCATTCTTATTAAGTTTGTCTATAAAGCCACCATTTTTCCAGCTTTTGGTGGGAATAAGGACTGGAATGTGGTTAAAGAAAATGATTTTCAGGGGAAGGACTATGGGCACATGCTACAGTCCTGAAAGCAACTGTGTTCCCTTTAGGGGCCATGGATTTGTGTGTATGGGGATTAGGGGGTGTGTATGTGTGAGTCTATGTGTTGTGACAGTGAATGTGGTGGAGGGAGAGGGAGTTACTGTGTGTGTTTCTCCAAGAGATGTGCCCAACATAACACTGGCCAGTGCCATTGTGAACTTTCTCATTTTTGGGATTATATTTACTCTTCCCATTCTTTACATGGACACTCTGAGGTTCACAGATAAGTGACCCACAATTTCAAGCCCCTAAGGAAAAGAGTCAAAATGGGAACTGAAGCATGTGGCCCCTGTGCTGATACACTGAACTTCTCAAGTTGACTTATCTCACTGTCATGAGTCATCAGTGACCATGCAAGGGATGCCCTTCATCCATGTGTATGCCAGGAAGTGCCCAGCTTACAGGGCTCCTAAACACTGCTCCTCTGTATTAGGTAGCCTCAGGGGTCCCATAACCCAAGTTAGCATTAGGTGCATTTCACCAGATATTTAGACATAGTTATTAGTATGAAAAGCACCAGATGTTTAGGCATAGGTATTAGTGTGAAAAGCACATAGAAATCCCCATGTTTATGGTAAGCTCCCAGAGTCTGAGAGTTGTGAACCAGCATGAGGACAAGCTCATCCACCTCTGCCCAGACTCAGTCTCTACTCAGCACATGATCCAAGCAGACAAGAATCAGGGAGATATTTTTATCTATTTAATGACTTCATCACCTCAAGACCTACAAATATTCAAATGTGTGAGATACACACTAGAGGGACAGTAACCAATAAGAAAGCAAAGTCCCAATTAGTCTTTAGCCTAGTATTCATCTTTTCTTGAAATTCTCTTGTGGAGCTTGGAGCCTTCTTCCTAATGAACTGGCCCACTGTGGGATGGTTAGTGTGAGCATGGAGAGTCACATCACTCAGTGAATACACTTACCTAGTAATGAAAAAGGACACTGACAGGAAACATATTACAAGGTCAACATTCACTATTTTTAATATGGTAAGGTGTCCATGTAATCAAAACCTCTATAATTATTATCTTTATGAAAACAAATTAGTGGCTCAATACAATAAATGATTTTGCCTAGAATTAATTCCAGTCAACCAATAAAAGGATATTTATAATTTAAAGAGAAAAAATGCTACACAGTAGCACTTTGAATCTGGGGAGTTAGAAATGACATTGGAAAGTTCAGTAAGACACTCAATATTACCCTAGCTTCAAAACATGTAGAAGGTGTGATGGGATTCTGTCAATAAATCACAGCTTTATTTTAGTACCATTTGTAGGCTACTTCATTTTTAAATAGGATGCCTCTAGCTACACAGCCAAAGAATCTTATTTGTCATTTGTTTTCTATTCTTCTCATTTACCATCCTTCTTCTAAAAAGGATGATGGTCAACAACAGATCATTTCAGGCTTATTATCCCTCTGCCACCATATTTTCTTGCTCCTTCCCAAGTCATGTGCAGCTCCCCAAATAATCCATGAGTAACATCCCAATGAACCGACAGTCACTCTGTGTCCTCCTAGCTCCTCCTGAGGGCCTGCTGGAGAAACCTCCTTAGTGACAGGGAAGATGATGAGGCCTCATCTAATTCCAGGGTAAAATCACCTTACTTTGAGATGTAATGGTCACTTTGTTTTTTTTCTAATTGTGTTCAGATATAAAAATCTCACTGTGTAATTACAGAAGATACGTATGATTTCCTTTTTCAGGTGAATGTTGATTGGGAATCTATTACTTACTGATCCCTGATTGAATAGGGCAGCAGGGAGTATGGGGCCTTTTCCTTAGCAACAGGTTTTCCTCTTAGGATGAAGGATTTTTAATTCCCAAACAAAACAGATACACCATTCAGAAAAGCATGTGCCTTCCCCCACTTGTCTGCTGCAATTACCTAAGGGAACTTTGACCCATCCACTTCTTCCCTTATACTTTTCTAATGGCACCAGGAGAACAAAACCACTGTGCAAACACAACACCATATAATTCAATTTTCAGAGTGTTTTCTTTTCTCTAATTGTAGGTGACCTCAGGAGCAAGTGAAAAGAATATGTATTTTAGGTGGTGAAGGCTTGTGTGTATGGGGGTGGGAAGTGTCTATGTGTGAGTCTCTGTGGTGTGATTGTGAAAGTAGGGACAGGGGTGAGTGTGTCTGCACAGAATTTGCTTCCATTTGACAGAAGTTTGTGTCTAGTTACCTCTCAACACGATCCAACACCTGGCAAGGCTTCTGGATGATGTGTGTGAAGGTGTTGCTGGATTGCTTCACACACTGGCTCACACACTCCCACTGACCTGTCCTCCTGGAAAGGGGAAGACCCAGGACAGAGCCTCAGGGCTGCAGGCCAGGATGACACTTCTCCTCTCAGAACCCACCACTCCAGACAGCTCTGCCCTGTTCCCACACTGCAGTCATGTTCCTCCTTGTTATCTTTCCTCAGTCCTGTGTAGGAAACCTAAGGATTGTTATGAGAATGAAATGACTCACATGTACCTAAGGTCATACCAGGCACAGGACAGTCACTGGATTTGTGAGGTTGGTGGTGGCCCTCTTCCACAGGACCTGATTTAACTCCAGATGTGCCCCCTGGGTAGAATGGATGGGTTCACTGAGCAGTCCATTAATTGAAGAGAACTCTTGATTTTTCCTCTAATGTTCTCATATTGAAGAACAATGGATCAGTAGAGGATGAAAAGGAGAAAGGAAAGAGGCAGTAATTAGGAGAGTAAAAGAGGTAAGCTGGTATTGAGGGCGGGAAGAGGAAAAAAAGGTAACATTATGTACAGAAAGACACAGGCATTTCTCCCTGGACACAGTTATGGTATTTGAGAGCCATAAAAGGACCCTGGAGATCCTAGACCCACTCCCTCATGGCAAAGGTGAAGTGATTGATGCCCTGGGAGAACAGTGTAGACATGAGGACAGAATTGTGTCCAGGAACTTAAAGTCATGTGAACATCATTTATAAAACAATTTCTCCACCCTCCTTCCCTACTTTTCTAGCATTGCCCTAAATTCCAAACCTGCTATGCACCATGAATCAACTGCTATAACACTGAATGGCCCAGGCAGGGAGTTGGGCTGGTAATCAGTTGCCTTGGGCCACACCCTGATGAGGGGACAACTGTGATTGGTTCTGGGCCTGGCTCTCCACTCACAGGTGTGCTGCCACACATGGTGGCTATGGACATTCTAGTGTATTCTCTTCCCTCCAGCTCTCAAAAATGTCTGAGGAGGAAGAATCTGTTTTCATAAGTTTTCCTTTCCTAGAACACACAGAAGGCATCCAAGATGTGAAAAAAGAGGAAGAAGAGGAAGAGGAAATGTGAGTGTGGAGTGGATAAGATGAGGAGGACAAGGGAAACAAGCTCACAGGCTCTCTGTGATTCCTAACTTTCTTTTTGGGAATTCAAGAAAATCAACATTACTGAGGAGTTCACTGGGATGGCCACTAAAGAGAGTGAACATGGAAGCAGAGACAAGAACTGGCTGGTCAAAATTAGTGCAGACAAGAGAAGAATGCTCAGAGACCCTCTCCCCAGGGACCAGAAATCCATTCCATGTAAGCCCTTAATGTTGCTCAGCTATACCTTCAAATGGCTTAATTGGAAGGAGAGGGCTCCAGTGCTTTAAGGCCACATGTCCATTCCATTCACAATGCCTTCTGGTGAAGCTCATGCTTGGAATTGTTCAACTGAACCTTGCCCTCCCAATCACCTAAAGGTCAACAGGGAGTTTCATCTGTTAAGTAATTAAAGGGGTGAAGAGTGTGGAGTGGCCTTGACTGCCTCAGATTAAGGTCTCCTGGAGAAAGGTTAAGACTCTTAGCTAGCTGGGCTCCTCTAACGAATACCATTGACTCCTTGGCTTAAACAACAGGAATTTATTGTCCCACAGTGTGGTAGTGTAGACATCCAAAATCAGCATGTCAGCAGGATCACTTTCTCTAAAATCAGAAGCATTCTGGTGGCAGTTTGCTAGCAATCCATACCTCAACCTGTGTCTCTACCACCTTGCCATCTGTCTTCTTCTGTCTCTACTCTTGAGTGTGTCCCAATTTCCTATGCTTGTGAGGACTCTAGTCATATTGGTTTAATGTCCACCCTCAATCAGGGTGGACTTACCTTCACAAACAGGATCTTTCAAGATCACATTTATAAATGAGTTCCCAACCAAAGGACAAGAGATTAGGACTTGACATGTCACTGTGAAGACCATGATTCAATCCATAATAAGGACAGAGACACTCTGGGGTGCCCTCCCATGTAAGCAGGGTAGCTCTCCTGGCCCAGCTGTGTATCTCAGTGGTACTCAGGAGCATGATTAAGAGCTGCCCAGGCCCTGGGTACCCTCTGCCCCTGTTCAGTATACAGGTCATCTAATGGCACCTTTCCCCAAACTGAGGATCTATAGCATCCTATTATGTATGTAAAATCCAAATAAAAGCCAAGTCTGATGGAAACTGTAATGTAATGATCACTTGAGATAAGCAAAAAGGGTAGGATTACAAGTTACTCATGTTCCTTTATCTAATTTTAAAATTAACCAAAATAATTATAACTGATTTTATTATATTTTTATAAGGAGTATCTCTTGTAACCTTTTTATGTTTGAATATACTAAAGTAAGAAAATTTATGCTTTTATTATCAAGATTAATCTTTTTTTTTTTTTTATTTAAAGGTACAGGCTAAGCTTGGTAGTGGCTTCAGAAAGATAAATGATTATTAGAGAGAAAAAAGGAAGAACACCAGGAAGCTTTCCATGTTTAATATGCAGATGTCATGACTGGGCAGTGTTGAGGGCAGGGGTGTAAAAGGTAGAATCATTACTTCAACCTCTATTCCTTCACATCTCTTGCTCATCACACTCCCCAAAAGCCTACTTCAGATGCACCTTGTCCTGAATGCCCCCCAACCTACATGCCAAACCAGTGACACTACCTTATCATATTGCCATAAGAGCATTCCCACACCTGCACTTTCAGCCTCATACCCACAAATCCCGTGCTCACCTGTTCCCTCTCCCATCTCTTCCACCAGTATCCTGGGTATTCTAACCCACCTTTTCTAATCTACCCACCTGTCAAGACTGCACCACCAAACCCAGTAATATCACTACACGCCTGTCCTATCCTTCAATATGCAACTATACTCTTTCACTTTACCATAGATTATGTCCATATGGGTGATGGCTAACAACTTTCTCTTCCCTTTCTCTCACTTGTTAATCTATCTTTCAGACAATGGTTCTCCGGGACAGCTCAATTTCCTTAATTCAAATCGGTGAAGTCATGTACTGTTCATCCTTCAATGCCTGGCTTGCTACACTCAACATAAGATCTTCAAGATTCATCCATGTATTCTGTGTGTGTTAGCACTTTATTCCTTCTAACAGCTTAATAATATTCCACTGTATGTATGTACCACATTTTGCTTATCCATTCATCTGTTGATGGGAACCGGGGCTGGTTCCACCTTTTGGCAATAGTGGACAATACCACTATGAACATTTGTGTGTATATATCTGTTTATGTCTTTGCTTTCAATTCTTCTGGGTATATACCTAGCAGTGGAATCACTGGGTCATCCAGAAGATCTATTGTTAGTTTTCTGAGGAACCACCAAACTGTCCTCCATAGTGGCTGGACCATTCCAACATCCCACCAGCAGTGGATGAGGGTTCCTATTCCTCCATATCATCTCCAACATTTATAGTCTGATGTTTTTTTTAATAGTTGCCATTCTGATGGGTGTAAGATAGCATCTTGTTGTAGTTTTGATTTGCATTTCCCTAATAGTTAATGATGTTGAGCATTTTTCATGTACTTTTTAGCCATTTGCATTTCTTCCTTGGAGAAGTGTCTTTTCAGGTCCCTTGCCCATTTTTTTAAATTCATGTTTTGTCTTTTTATATTTGATGTGTAGGATTTCTTTATATATGCAGGATATTAGGCTCCTATCAGATATATGCCTTTTTTTATTTCACCATTGGGTAGGCCGTCTTTTTATTTTCTTAATAACATCCTTTGAGGTGCAGAAGTTTTTAATTTTGAGGAGATCACATTTACCTATTTTTTTCTATTGCTGCTCGTGTTTTGGGTGTGAAGTTCATAAAATCATTTCCTATTACAAGGTCCTGTAGATGCTTCCCTACATTATCTTCCCAGGTCTTTATGGTTTTGGCTCTTATATTTAGATCTTTGATCCATCTTGAGTTGATTTTTATATAAGATGTGAGTAGGTATTCCTCATTCTTTTGAATATGGATATCTAGTTTTCCAAGCACCACTTGTTAAAGAGGTCATTCTCTCCCAACTGAGTGGGCTTGGTGGCCTTGTCAAATATCAGATGACTGTATATGCGAGAATCTATAACAGACTTCTCAATTCGGTTACACTGGTCAGGATGTCTATCCTCATGCCAATACCATGCAGTTTTGAGCACTGTAGCTTTGTAGTCTGTTTTAAGGTCAGGTAGTGTGATACCTCCAACTTCATTTTTCTTTTTCAATGTCTTTGGCAATTCAGGGCCTCTTATATTTCCAAATATATTTTGTAGCTAGTTTTTCCAGTTCTTTAAAAAATACAGTGTTGATTTTTATTGGGATTGCATTAAATATGTAGATTAATTTGGGTAGGATAGACATCTTGATGGTGTTTAATTTTCCTATCTATGAAGAGGGAATATTCTTCTATTTATTTAAGTCTTCTTTGATTTCCTTTAACACTGTTGTGTAGTTTTCTGTATATAAGTCCTTTGCATCTTTAGTTAAATTTATTCCTAGGTATTGATTCTTTTAGTTATGATTGTAAATGGTATTTTTTTCTTGATTTCCTCCTCACATTGCTCGTTATTGGTGTACAGAAATGCTATTGATTTTTGAGCATTGATCCTATAGCCTGTGACATTACTGAACTCCTTTATAAGTTCTAGAAACTTTTTTTGTAGATTTCTCAGGGCTTTCTACATATAGGATCATGTCATCTGCAAATAATGAAATTTTTATTTATTCTTTTCCTATTTGGATGCATTTTATATCTTTTTCTTGCCTCAGTGCTCAAGCAAGTATTCTAAGCCAATGTTAAAAGAGTGGCAATAGTGGGCATCCTTGTCTTGTTCCTGATCCCAGAGGGAAGACTTTTAGAATTTCACCATTGAAGATGTTAGCTTTGGGTTTGTATATATACCCTTTATCATATTCAGAAACCTTCCTTCTATTCCTATCTTTTGCAGTGTTTTTATCAGGAAAGAATGGTGTATTTTGTCAAATGCTTTTTCTGCATCTATAGAGATGATCATGTGATTTTTTTCTTTCAATCTGTTTATGTGGTGTATAACATTGATTGGTTTTCTTATATAGAACCATCCTTACATACCTGGGATGAAACCCACTTGGTCATGGTGTATAATTATTTTGATATGTTGTTGAATGCAATTAGCAAGTATTTTGTTGAGGATTTTAGCATCTAGGCTCATTAGAGAAATTTGTCTTTAATTTTTCTTTCTTGTGGTATCATTGTTTGGCTTTTGTTTTAGGGAAATGTTGGCATCATAGAATGAGTGAGATGATATTTCTTCTAGTTCTATTGTTTGGAAGAACTTAAGCAGGATTGGTGTAAGCTCTTTCTGGAATGTTTGGTAGAATTCAACTGTGATGCCACCTGGTCCTGGACTCTTCTTTGTGGTGAGGTTTTTGATGACTGAGTCTATCTCTTTACTTTTAATTGGACTGTTATGTTCATCAATTTCTTCTTTCATCAATGTAGGCTGTTTGTTGGTTTCTAGAATTTGTCCATTTCCTCTAAATTATCATTCTTGTTGGCATATAATTTTTCAATGTATCCCCTTATGATATTCTTTGTTTCTGTGGGGTCAGTAGTGATATCCACTTTCTCATTCCTTATTTTATGTATTTGCATCTGTTCTCTCTTTTTCTTTGTTAATCTTGCTAAGGGATTTTCAATTTTATTGATCTTCTTGAAGAACCAGATTTTTCTTTCCCCTAGTGCTTTCTTATTCTCTATTTCATTTAGTTCTGCTCTAATCTTTGTTATTTCCTTCTTTCTACTTCCTTTAGGTTTAGTTTGTTATTGTTTTTCCAATCCTCCAAGTGTGCAGTTAGGTCTTCAATTTTAGCTCTTTCTTCTTTTTTAATATATGTATTTATGGCTATGAACTTCCCTCTCAGGACTGCTTTCACTGCATCCCATAGGTTTTGATATGTTGTGTTGCTGTTTTCATTAGTTTCAAGGTAGTTACTGATTTCTTTTGAGATTTCCTCTTTGACCCACTGTTTGTCTAAGAGTGTGTTGTTTAACTTCCATATCCTTGAGCCTAACCTGTTTCTCTGGCCCTTAGTTATTTCCAATTTCATTCCATTGTGGTCAGAGAAATTACTTTGTATAATCTCAATCTTTCTGAATTCATTGAGAGCTCTTCTGTGGCCTATCATGTGGTCTATTTTGGAGTATGTTCCATGTGTACTGGAGAAGAATGTAAATCCTGCTGTATTTGTGTGTAGTGTTCTGTATATGTCTATAAAGTCCAGGTCCTCTAATGTATTGTTGAGAGCCTTTATTTCTTTATTGATTCTCTGTCTAGATTTTCTATCTAATGATGATAATGGTGTACTGAAATCCCCTGCTGTAATTGTAGAGGCATTTATTTCTCCACTTAGTTTTTCCAGAGTTTGTCTCATGTATTTTGAGGCACCCCAATTCGGTGCACAAGTGTTTATGACTCTTTTCTCTTCTTGAGAGATTAGCCCTTTTACTAATATATAGTGTCCTTCTTTGTATCTTATAGTAGATTTGCATTTAAAGTCTATTTTGTGTGATATTAGGATAGCAACTTCTACTCTATTTTTGACTATTGTTTGCTTGTAAAACTGTTTTCCAGCCATTCAATTTCAGCCTCCTTAAATCCCTGTGTCAGAGGTGGGTTTCTTGTAGACAGCCTATAGTTGGATCATTTCTCCTTATCCATTCTGCATATCTGTTTCTCTTGACTGGTGAATTTAATCCATTAACATTGAGTGTTATTACTCACAATGAATTTCCTATTTCAGCCATATTTTCTTTGCGTTAATGTATGTGAAGTTGTTTTTATTTCTCTTTTTATCTTTTTAGTTGTTTTTACACTATCCTCCAACTATCTCTCCCTTGTTTTTTCCTTTCAACTTGTAGAACTTCCTTTAGTATTTCTTGAAGTGCAGGTTTCTTATTGGCATTCTCTCTTAATTTTTGTTTATCTGTGAATATTTTGAACTCTCCATTTCTGAATGCCAGTTTTGCTGGATAGAGAATTCTTGGCTGGAAAATTTTTTCTTTAATTCTTTGACTATGTCATACCACTGTCTTCTAGCCTCCATGGTTTCAGATGAGATATCAGCATTTAATCTTATTGTGCTTCCCTTTTATGTGATGCATCTCTTTTCTCTTGCTGCCTTGAGTATTTTCTCTTTGTATTTCATATAAAATGACAATAGAAAAAGTAGTCATGTCAGTTGACATACAAAGGTAATATAGGGCAAAACATGGGCTGGAACTGATTCCAGTCCAGGTGTTTTATTTTATAGATAGAGGGTTAAGTATAAAGAGAGTGAAGGAACCAAAAGGCTGCATGGCGCTGTATTCTGAGATAGCCTGAGACTTCCTCCATAGCCAATGTCCTGTTGTAGCTTCAGAGCTCTGTTTTATTTTCCCAGTCTAGATTCTCAGCAGTGACTTGAAAACTTAGCTGAGAGGTGGTGGCAGCATCAGACAGTCCCCTCCCCTGTGTGGCAATAGAGGAATCTTCAGCTTATGGAGTATAGAACTGTGAGATTTTGGTGAAAAACTCCTTGAAATCTTTTCATCCCTGAGGTTTCATTGGAAGACTTTTCCTTCTGAATTTTGCTCTGGGGGCTGTGGAGATAGACTGATGGCCATCATCACTCACATTCATTGTTGACTTCTGGAAGAGCTGGGAGAGGTAAGGGGCTACCCCTCTGCAGGTGTGGGATATCTCTAGTGGAGCTGTCTTAGCTCATGATGGCATTTTGTTTGGTGCACAGGCTCATAGGAGAGGTGTGAGAGTTCTAGATGGAGCTGCTTTCAGGGTTCTTGGAATGGAGGTTTCTCTGGAGATTCCCAGACCTGGGGAGGAAGGAAGAGAGGCCTCCACTGACCCCCTGGGGCCTAAATGTGTACTGAGCACTATCAAGACATGGCTTCCTTCTCTGATTATCATGATGGGTCCTCATTCCTAAGCATATTCTCACCCTCATATACAAAAGTCAAATGTATATTTCCTACTTTCCACTTAGGAGAGCCTCAACAATGTACTTTAGAATTGGCACAAAAGTCTGTTTCCCAACTATACTCCATGTCCCACAGAGAATGGAGTTTAGAGTCCTCTGCTATCTAAATATGCCTCTTTGGGTCCTTAGACTAAAATGCTTACCTTGTCTGCTATGTCTAGACTCCTTTAAAGGAATACCCTGGTTGCTTACTGGGCTCTTTTGGAGATACTTGATGTACTACAGCCAATAAATGTGTACCAGCAGATTCCCATAATCCCATGGATGAGAGATAAGTTCCAACAGAAGCTCAGCATGAACACTGACTCCTCACTAGGAAATGGACAGAGCCAAACTAGACAAACAGGGCCTTTAGAAGTTATAGGAGGTTGTAGCTTCCCCCATTCTCAGCCCCTTGCCCATGGCTTGTGAGATGTTGTAGGTGGCACCCCATAACCCTGTCCTCTAGGCAAGTGGCAAGCCCCTTGGGACCAAATGTCTATCATGGAAAGGGATTCATTATATTACATTGCTTTCCTAAGACTGAGTGAGTGATGGGCTGTAGGGACCTCACCCATCATTCCCATGCCCTCATCCAACCTGTTTCCTTGGTTCTACTCCCCCACTCAGATCAAGTCTCTAATATAGTCCCTTTTTCCTCAGAAAAGCCAAGAACTTGATGTTCTTGTTTTTGGTACTTATTTGCTTTGACAATGAAAGCCTTGTGCCCACCCATTTAGAATGAAAGTTAAGAGCAAGAGCCTAGCTTAATTTTCTTAATTTTCATTGTTCCATAAATTGATTTAGATCAAGGGTTTTACCAGTGAACTCTGTTTAGGCCCAGATGTGAAGAATCTGCTCATAGTTGCCCATGGAAGTGAGGCAGAGCCAGACTAGAAGCCCAGCTCTTGCCCAGTGCTCATCTGCCATATCCCTCTCTCTCATTCCTAAATTCAGCCATCCTTTATGGAAGATTTTGGGACCAGTCACCTGTACAGAGCTGGTGAGGTCATGGGCATAAAGCACCCTTATATGATGCACCTATTGTCTTTTGTTAAAGAGAGATGTCACAAGTGAGTTGTGTTCTTGTGTCTAACTCTATTTATGCCTGCCTCTTTGCTAGTGTACACTATACATTGGGATCTTGATATCAAGTTAACAAATGAAAATTATTAAAAAGCTCTATTCAGATTGTTAAAAATTAAATATGTCCTTATATATGTGAATGAATATTTCTGAATCCCAAATTAGGCTAAGCAGGATGGAAAGGTCATATAGAAGTCTGGGCATGGGAGGGAATGGGAAAAGGGAAGATTTTCCTGAGCCCTTTATTCTACCCAGCTCCCATGGCCTTCTCTTTTCAAGAAATCTGAGGGAGGAGCTAAGTGTGGCAGACTAAAACTATCTTCTAGGATGGGCAATTAAAAATCAGTTTTTCCTGTAGTTCCCCAATTTAAATCTTTTAACAGCCTTAAAATTGGTTAATAATACTATTACCAAATTCAATAAGTAAAGAAAAAGTCCTTGAATGCTAGGGAAAGAACTTTTCTAAATCATAATTAAAACAAAGTAAACAATTGTAATATATTGCAGAACCTAGCAGTCAGTATGCTTTTAAGATTATTCACATTTTTAGAATTTTATTAAAGAAAAGGGGATTTAAGCCTCCTGTAAAGGAAAGAAAAAGAACATTCCTTGCATAAAGTATAATGGTTTCAATTTTATTTAGCTTATGTGTAACCTCCCTACTTTTTTAGAATACTAATTAAATAAGTTAACTGATGGAGTTTCAATTAAAGGCCATGGCAACTGAAAGAATAGAAGGTCACCCTGGAATGTAGGAAACAAGCCCTCCGGTCTCATGCTAATAGGAGCTAGGTGGGGAAACATCCTGAGCTTGTAAGATTTACAATGTCTGTGAATTTCAGGAAGGAAAAGAGGAACTGAGCCATTAACATTTAAGACTTGCTCATTCTAGTAAAATATAAACTGTCAAGTATCTATTGAATTTATATATGTACATACATGTTTTCTTTGTTCTAAAGCTAAAATAAAAGCCACACCTTATGAGGTGGCAGGGCTCTTCTCTGCATATCGGACAGAGAGTCCCCTGATCCCAGTTATTCTTCTCTTTATCTTATTCTTTCTTTCTCATCCGCGGCACCATTTTCACGGACCCAGAGCCTGACCAGCAACAGTTAACATATTTATTAAGTCTTTAAGATGATTAAAGTTGTAAGTTCATGTTTAGTGAAATTAAGCTAAAAGAAGGAAATGTAGATCTGCCCTCTCATCAATGAATCAAATAAAATTCATTGGCTCTAATTGTAATTGAATAAACTTATTTCAAGGTAAAGCATCCATTCTATGTGGTTATGGTTAATTATAAGGAGTTCTTAAAAGCTTCTTCTAGACTGAAGCATTTAAATGGCTAATTCCTGGAAGCCATTATTAATTAGAATTTTAAATTGATATTAATAAAAAAAAGTAACTCCATAGCACAGAAACCTGTCAGAGACCACCTCAATCTGAATATTAAAGTGATGATAAAGAAAGATAATCTTGATTGCATTGAGAACCTTCAGTTTTCATAAAATAATGAAGAAATTAGTTTCTCTTGTATAGCTAAAGTAAAATTCCTGTTAACTTACATAACCATGGCAAAAGTAATGTCATTTAGTATGTTATATGCTGCATTAGAAGTGTTTAGAAAGTATATCAAGATTGACAATATTGAAGTCTATCCTTTTTAAAACTCTCTTGTGCATTCACACCTAGCCAAAATGCCCTGCATGTTGCCCCTCCATTTGAGTTTTTGGCTAAGTTGGTCACTGACCTCTAAAAAATAAAGGTATCTACCACATGTCTGGTTATGCTCCTGAAGTGGGTGGAAAGTATGTTGCAGTTTCAGACTCCTGCAGTAGCCAGCGAGGGCTTGATATGGCCAGATGTATAATGGACATTGCCTCCACACTGGCTCTGTTTCATAGTGCCAAGGGGTGCTATGCACCAGGTGGATGAAACACTGGAGCCTTACCTTCCTAGTCTCTCTCTAGGATCAGTTGTGCTGCAGCATGCTGGCTGTGTAAAGGAAATAGCAAGTGGAGCAATAATTACCAAAATACTGTGAATAGAACATAAACACAATTGGCATTAGGACCTGCTCCCATGGAGAGATAACATGTATGGTATTGCAAACCTGGAACTTAGATCTATTAACTACAGCTCAAAGAGAAACTTATGCATTGATTAGTGCATTGATTATTATTAAGTACTGTTCCGACATACCTGATGAATATGACAATATCTCTTCTATTCTAGATCATATGCAGAAGGGTATTGAACATGTTAAAAATCTTGGTAAACATTTCATTTTATAAGATGGCTATAAGATAAAGGAATGGCTCTCTTAAATACTGTCTTTATGTTGTTTGCCATATGCTTGTCTTGTTGTTGCCTATACTGTCTTTGTGAGTTTATGTCTAGGGCAGTGTCTCTCTTCATACCTCTCCTAGCTTTCCTAAGCATAACCACTGCTGTGGGACCTAGGGCTGGCTGTTTATACCCAAATCCAGCAAGTCTACCACAATCTCTCCCTAGAGTTAACCAACAGCATAAAAGAAGTCAAGGAAGAATGCTGTTTTCCATCAATGTTGGGAAGAAGACGCCTCTGAAGTCAAGTGGCCTTTCTCACTCATGTGGTTCAGTATGTCAACTGGCCCCCTTATTGGGTCTGTTTACCACCATCTTCTTTATCCTTTTAGTGGGACCACATATTTTCAAAATTCTAATGAAGTTTATAACTTACAAATAATGTCTTTTTAATTATGCAGTGATTTCATCCAGTTTCAACCTGGATCCATCTTCCCTCAAAGAGAATAGCATAGCCAGAGAGCTCCATGCCATGTCAGGTAGGGAGTAACTGCCCTAACCAGCAGGAAGTAACTACAGAAGAATGACCATCATCCCTCAGCACTCTGTTAAGAATAAGGGCATGAACTCTCTTGGGGAGTGGGGTTGAGGCAGTTTAGTAGAGGGAAATGAAGAGAAGATGAGCCACAGCATAGTCAACAGAGTTATTTTCTTTTTATTTAGTTTTTAAGAATTTGGTTTTAGTGGTGGCATTTATTTTTAGATGTGCTTTTAAATTTTATTTCCATTGTTTTAGATTCCTTATCACACAGGTTCAGAGTCATTTTAATTGGACCTACAATTTTGCCAACAAGTGCCTTTCCTATTATCAGGCATATACAAGATCCCCCTAAGTAACTTATGTATATCACATGGTCCAAAGACTTTTCAGTAACTGTTTCCAATACTATATTTCAACACTTAATGTTAGACCTCTAGCAAGAAGAATTGATTTATTTTCTTTACTGATATTTTAACTATTTATGTACATATAAAAATCCTGCCAGCCACATTATACCATGATTCTATTACTGAGCATCTTGAAAACATGTACATTAGTAAGAACTGTATGGATTGAAACCATAAAAATGTTGGTCTTCCACTAACAGGGTAACACTCTGGGATTCAGAAATGCCTACCCAGGCTTCCTGTACCCTGGGGACATTCTGCTGCTCACCAAGTGGACTGTCATTGGTGGAAGTCACTGGACCCTGTTCACAGCTGCATCTATAACACCTGCTTGTGGCATTTCTTTTTATCATTTTTAGTTAGGCCAGGAAAAGGAATTTATTGAGAAATGGGGGAAAGAACAGAGCTTGCTGAGAAATGGAGAGAAGGATGGAAATAACCATCAAAATTTGGTGTTGACTCCTCTAGGCAGAGAAAGCAAGTTCTGGCTTGTGTGGTCATTTTTTAAGATATTAATTGTTCTTCCCCTTTCTAATGCTAAGAGGAGGGGCCCAAGCTGATATTAGTTACCTCACCAATGTTGGGGGCCAATGGTAAGGACAGTTTGGAAAATCCAAGGCCTCCCATCAAGCCAGCAAAGTCCCAACTGGAACCTCAAGGTCAAGGTCAAGGATTCTGCGTGGTCTCATGGCCACACTCTCTGTTGACCATGCTGTGGCTTATGTTCTCCTCATTTCCCTCTACTAAACTGCCTCAACACCACCCCCCAAGAGAGTTCATGCCCTTATTCTTAAGAGAGTGCTGAGGGGTGATGGTCATTCTTCTTTAGTTACTTCCTGCTGGTTAGGGCAGTACTCCCTACCTGACAGGGCATGGAGCTTTCTGGCTATGCTATTCTGTTTGAGGGAAGATGGATCCAGGTTGAAACTGGATGAAATCACCACATAATTAATAAGACATTGATTTGTAAGTTATAAACCTAATTTGAGTTTTGAAAATACATGGTCCCATTAAAAGGATAAAGAAGGTGGTGGTAAACAGACCCCAAAAGAAGGCCAGTCATGACATACTGAACCACATGAGTGAGAAAGGCCACTTGACTTCAGAGGCTGCTTCCTCCAATCATTGATGGGAAACAGCATTCTTCCTTGACTTCTTTTATGCTGTTGGTTAACTCTAGGGGAGATTGTTGTAGACCTGCTGGATTTAGGTATAAAAAGCCAACCCCAGGTCCCATAGCAGTGGTTATTCTTAGGACAGCTAGGAGTTGTATGAAGAGAGACACTGCCCTAGACATAAACTCACAAAGACAGTATAGGCAACAACAAGACAAGCATATGGCAAACAACATAAAGACAGTACGTAAGAGAGCCATTCCTTTATCTTATAGCCATCTTATAAAATGAAATGTTTACCAAGATTTTTAACATGTTCAATACCCTGCTGGTTATCATCTAGAATAGAAGAGTTATTGTCATATTCATCAGATATATAGGTACAGTATTTAATACTAATCAATGCACTGATCAATGCATAAGTTTCTCTTTGAGCTGTAGTTAATAAATCTAAGCTCCAGGTTTGCAATACCATACACGTTATCTCTCCATGGGAGCAGGCCATAATGCCAATTGTGTTTATGTTCTACTCACAGTACTCTGGTAATTATTGCCCCACTTGCTATGTCCTTTACACAGCCAGCATGCTGCAGCACAACTGATCCTAGAGAGAGACTAGGAAGGTAAGCCTCCAGTGTTTCATCCACCTGGTGCATAACACACTTTGGCACTATGAAACAGAGCCAGTCTGGAGGCAATGTCCATTGTACATCTGGCCATATCAAGCCCTCGCTGGCTACTGCAGGAGTCTGAAACTGCAACATACTTTCCATCCACTTCAGGAGCATAACCAGAGATGTGGTACATAACTTTATTTTTAGAGGTCAGTGACCAACTTAGCCAAAAACTCAAATGGAGAGGCAACATGCAGGGCATTTTGGCTAGGTGTGAATGCACAAGAGAGTTTAAAAAGGATACACTTTTAAAAAAAGGATACATTTCAATATTGTCAATCTTGATATACTTTCTAAACACTTCCAATGCAGCATATAGCATAATAAATGACATTACTTTTGCCATGATTAGGCAAGTTACCAGGAATTTTAATTTTGCCATACAGGAGACTAATTTCTCCATTATTTTATGAAAGCTGAAGTTTCCCAATGCAATCAAGATTATCTTTCTTTATCATCACTTTAATATGCAGATTGAGGTGTCCTCTGACAGTTTCTGTGCTATGGAGTTACTTTTTGTTATTAATATCAATTTAAATTTCTAATTAATGATGGCTTCCAAGCCATTTAAATGCTTCAGTCTAGAAGAAGCTTTTAAGAATTCCTTATAATTAACCATAACCACATAGAATGGATACTTTACCTTGAAATAAGTTTATTAAATTACAATTAAAGCCAATGAAGTTTATTTGATTCATTGATGAGAGGGCAGATCTACGTTTCCTTCTTTTAGCTTAATTTCGCTAAACATGAACTTAAAACTTTCATCCTCTTAAAGACTTAATATATATAATGTTAACTTATTTAATTAGTATTCTAAAAAATTAGGGAGGTTACACATAAGCTAAATAAAATTGAAACCATTATATTTTATGCAAGGAATATTCTTTTTCCTTCCTTTACAAGAGGCTTAAAACCTCTTTTCTTTAATAAAATTCCAAAACTGAATAATCTTAAAAGCATACTGACTGCTAGGTTCTGCAATATATTACAATTGTTTTATTTGTTTTAATTATGTTTTAGAAAAGTGTTTTCCATAGCATTCAAGGACTTTTCCTTTATTTACTGAATTTGGTAATAGGATTATTAACCAATTTTAAGGCTATTAAAAGATTTATATTGGGGAACTACAGTATAAACTGATTCTTAATTGCCCAGCCTAGAAGATAGTTTTAATCTGTCACACTTAGCCCCTCCCTCAGAGTTCTTGAAAGGAGAACGCCATGGAGGCTGGGTAGAATAAAGGGCTCTGGAAAATCTTCCCCTTTCCCATTCCCTTATATGTCCAGACTTCTATATGACTTTTTCATCCTGCTTAGCCTAATTTGGTCTTCAGAAATATTCATTCACATATATAAGAACATATTTATTTTTTAACAATCTGAATAGAGTTTTTAAGAATTTTCAGTTGTTAACTTGATATTAACATCCCAATGTATGATATACAGAGCAAAATGGCAGACATAAATAGAGTTAGACACAAGAACACAACTCATTTGTGGCATCTCTCTTTAACAAAAGACAATAGGTGCATCATACAGGGTGCTTTATGCCCTTGATCCAACCAGCTCTGTACAAGTGACTGGTCCCAGAATCTTCCATAAAGGTTGGCTGAATTTAGGAATGAGAGAGAGAGTTACATGGCAGATGAGCATTGGGCAAGGCCTGGGCTTCTAGTCTGGCTCTGCCTCACTTCCATGGGCAATTGTGAGCAGATTTTTCACATTTGGACCTAAACAGAGTTCACTGGTAAAACCCTTGATCTAAATCAATTTATGGGACAATGAAAATTTAGAAAATTAAGCTAAGCTCTTGCTCTTAACTTTCATTCTAAATGGGTGGGCACAAAGCTTTCATTGCCAAAGCAAATAAGTACCAAAAACAAGAACATCAAATTCTTGGCTTTTCTGAGGAAAAAGGGACTATATTAGAAACCTGATCTGAGTGGGGGAGTAGAACCAAGGAAACAGGTTGGATGCGGGCATGGGAATGATGGGAGAGGTCCCTACTGCCCATCACTCAGTCTTTGGAAATCAATGTAATATAATGAATCCATTTCCATGATAGACATTTGGTCCCAAGGGGCTTGCCACTTGACTAGAGGACAAGGTTGTGGGGTGCCATCTACAGCATCTCACAAGCCATGGGCAAGGGGCTGAGAATGGGGCAAGCCACAACCTCTTATAACTTCTAAAGGCCCTGTTTGTCTAGTTTGGCCCTGTCCACTTCCCAGTGAGGAGTCAGTGTTCATGCTGAGCTTCTGCTGGAACTTATCTCACATCCATGGCATTATGGGAATCTGCAGGTGCAGACTGATAGGCTATAGTACATCAAGTACCTCCAAAAGAGCCCAGTAAGCAGTCAGGGTCTTCTTTTAATGGAGTCTACACATAGCAGACAAGGTGAGCATCTTCATCTAAGGACCCAAAGAGGCATATTTAGATAGCAGAGGATTCTAAACTCCATTCCCTGTGGGACATGGGGTATAGTTGGGAAACAGACTTTTTTGCCAATTCTAAAGTGCATTGTTGAGGCTCTCCTAAGTGGAAAGTAGGAAATATACATTTGACTTTTGTATATGAGGGTGAGAGTATGCTTAGGAATGAGGACCCATCATGGTAATCAGAGAAGGAAACCCTGTCTTGATAGTGCTCAGTCCACATTTAGGACCCAGGGGATCAGTAAAAGCCTCTCTTCCTTCCTCCCCAGGTCTGGGAATCTCCAGAGAAACCTCCATTCCAATAACCCTGAAAGCAGCTCCATCTAGAACTCTCACACCTCTGCTATGAGATTGTGCACCAAACAAAATGCCATCACGGGCTAAGACAGCTCCACTAGAAGTATCCCACACCTGTAGAGGGGTAGCCCCTTACCTCTCCCAGCTCTTCCAGAAATCAACAATGAAGGTGAGTGATGATGGCCATCAGTCTATCTCCACAGCCCCCTGAGCAAAATTCAGAAAGAAAAGGCTTCCAATGAAACCTCAGCGATGAAAGGAATTCAAGAAGTTTTTCACCAAAATCTGACTGTTCTATACCCCATAAGCTGAAGATTTCTCTATTGCCACACAGGGGAGAGGACTGTCTGATGCTGCCACCACCTCTCAGCTAAGTTATCAAGTCACTGCTGAAGATCTAGACTGGGAAAAGAAAACAGGGCTCTGAAGCTACAACAGGACATTGGGTATGGAGGAATACTCAGGCCATCTCAGAATACAGTGCCATACAGCCTTCTGGTTCTTTCACTTTCTTTATACTTAACCCTCTATCTACACAGTAAACACCTGAAATCACACCAATACATCAAGTTCCAGCCCGCGTTTTGCCCTATATTACCTTAGTATGTCAATTGACATGAGTACTTTTTCTATTGTCATTTTATATGATTTTTCCCTTGAATTTGTAGGTAGTATTATGATTCAGAATAGTTTTCTCAACTTCACGGAGCTGTCTCTCCTGTTGTTTCTGTAAAATGCTCAAAAATATGTCAGCTTACTCTGGGTATTTCCTGAATCTGTACTTCTCCCACTCTTAAATATGGGTCTTCATTGTCACTACTTGTATTACACGTGTACTTTTCTATTTTCATTTCTTGTTTTAGGACAGGTCTAATTTTTATTTTCTCACCCCAATTCAGTTACCACAAATGTATTGTGAATATTCTTGCTTTCACTGGAATTTTTCTCTGCCTTTTCTTTTTTGCTTCTTCAAGTTTAAGTCAAGAGGATTAGAACTTTGATCAATAGTTACTGTATTACTCTTTTTCTTTGGCATTTTTCCAGTTAATTCAAGGGCCTTTTGATAATTACCCATGAATAAATATTTAATTCCCACTTTCAAGCACCCTATAACCTGCTTTTCAGAATTAACCTCAATAAAATATAAATTTGAAAACACCTCCTCAAACCTCCAAACTCTCTCCCCACCCAAACAATACAAGGTGGCATTTTGCATTTTAGGTCTTGGTATCATTGGAAAATTTACTCAGTTCTGATGCTTCATTCAGAACTCTTTTGAAAAGCTAACCTATGGTATTTCCATGACTTGAAAATTTATCACTATGTGACACTTACATATTTTTTTTATTTTTTTACTTATTTTAAGAAAATTTAGATTACATAAATGTCTCATAAAGAATATAGGAGGAAAGATGGCATTAGTGTAGGAGGGCACACACTGCAAGCTCCCAGAGCAAGGAAGACTGTGGACGGGGTCCTGCCTGGGGGTCTGCACTGTGCATGTGTGGAATGAGAAGCTAGAGACATCTATCTGCGTGGATCAATGGCGTGGACCGAACGGTAGAGATTTGTGAGTTTTAAGCCTGCCGGTGGTGGTTGGCACAGACGGCTGAGTCCCAAGGTTAGGGAAAAATAAAATAACATGGCCAGTTGGAGCCAAAGCAGGCCGAGAAAGTTTTATTTTCTGGGGGTCTGGCTGCCTGGAGCCCCTTGAACCTTGGGTGAACAGAACAGCTGGAGCGAATCAACACCCGGTGGATGGGAGGGGTGATTCTGTTCAGTGGAGGGAGTTGATTTGCCTAGCTGCCCAGGGATAAGCCCCAGGCTGCCGTGGAGCCAGGAAGAGGGGACATTCTCCAAGAGAGGTAGGGTTCTGTTGGAGGACAGGGAAGGGAATTTATTCTTTTAATTTTTAAAAATTTTTTTGCCATCAATCTGGCTGTCTGGACTGCCCCATAGCTTTGGGGAGTAGATAAGCAGACCTGAAACAGAGTCAAACTGATTTACACAGCAACACGGTGATGCTGGTGCTCGGCTCCAAAAGGGGCAGAGTTGGCCATCTTTAGCACTCTGCACTGACTAACATCAGAACTACAGCTACCCTCGGGAGTCCAGGAAGTGGGATGTGCTTGATTAATTTCCACGCGCCCAGCAAGGGTAACTTCCATAAGAGGGTTGGTCTAGAGGAGGAATTATTTTGGGTCCTGTATTTCGCCAAAAAAAAAAAAAAAAGTGAGAAGGTCACTTCAATAAATGAAAAATAAATTCTTTTTAATTTAGTTTAATAGCTAAAAGCTGTTTCAGGACCTGCATATAGAACCCTGAGGGGAAATTGATTGATAAACATAAGCAGGCAGAAAGGATCCACGTGGACCCTAGGGGAATCATTGACCCTCCTTAGCTCTCTTTGAATGCTTGCTTGTGTAGATCTTTGGTTTTTCTCTGTTTATTTCTGGTCTCTTGCTTTTCTTTCCTCTTTCCTCCCCCCTTTCTTTTTTTTTTTTTTTTTTTTTTTTTTTTTTAAAATTTGGTGGGGCGATGTGATTGCTTCTTTGTTATGCTTCTTCTTCAGTAATTTCCCACTCGCTGTCTATATTGATTTTGTATTCCAAACTGTCGCTTATCCTTCTTTCATCTTTCTGTCTTCTGCTTTCTGTTGTGGCTCTTAGATAGAACATTTTTTCATAGGCCCACAACTTAAGGGTGTCAATTTCTACTCCATCTATTTTGTTTTCTTTTTTTTATTAGTATTAACTTTTTCCTTTCAGCACTTTCTTTACTATTTCTCTCCCTCCTCATAATTCTAGCCATCTAAATAACTATATATATATTCTGCCACTTGTTTTCCCAGTCCATTGTAGAAAATCCACATTTTATCCTATTATTCTACACTGCCTACACAAGTTGAATATTCATCTCATTAAGTCTCATTTGGCCCCTCTTCTAACTTTTATAAATATTACTACTATGCTTCTGCCTTTCTTACATCTTTTGATTATTCAGGCCCTGTTCTTTTGCCTTCAAGGGAACATAGAAAGAAGCAAGGAAACAAAAGAAGAAGAAAAAGTGCCAAAGAGAAAACTTAACTCACATGCAGAACCACCAGCTAAATAAAACTCTAGAGCATAGAAAAAAGTTAATCAACTGAACAAACCAATGAATATAATATGAAGACCAGAGGGCAACAACAAAAAAAATACAAATGACCCTGAGAAACAGGAAAACATGGGCCAGTCCAATGAACAAAATAAAAACCAGGAAGTGATGCAGAACATCGAAAAACTAATCAAAGTTATTCGAACAAATATCATGAAACAACTTAAAGAAGTGAAAGAAGAGATTAAGGATATAAAGAAGACACTGGGAGAACATACTGAAGAAATTGCAAACATGCCGAAAAAGGTAATGGATATGATGGTAAACAATGGCTCAATCCAAGAAATCAAAAAGACCCTGGATTCACATAACAGCAGATTTGTACAGGCAGAGGAAAGAATTAGTGATATGGAAGACAATACAGCTGAAATCAAAGAGATAGTAGAACAGATAGACAAAAAGATAGAAAAAATCCAGCATGGACTCAGGGAATTAACCGATAACACAAAATGCACAAACATATACATTATGAGCATCCCAGAAGGAGAAGAGAAGGGAAAGGGAGCAGAAGAAGTGTTGAAGGAAATAATGGCTGAAAACTTCCCAACCATATTGAGAGAGATGGATGTGCAGATCCAGGAAGCACAGTGCACCCCAAATAGTATAAATCCCAATAGGACAACTCCAAGAAATATACTTGTCAAAATATCCAATGCTCAAGACAAAGAGAAAATACACAAGGCAGAAAGAGAATCATCACATACAAGGGAAGCATAATAAGATTAAGTGCTGATTTCACAACTGAAACCATGGAGGCAAGAAGACAGTGGTATGACATAGTCAAAATACTGAAACAAAAAAAACGTCCAGCCAGGAAATCTCTATCCAGAAAAACTGGCATTCAAAAATCATAGAGAGCTCAAAATATTCACAGATAAGCAGAAATTAAGAGAGTAAGTCAATAAGAAACCAGCACTTCAAGAAATACTAAAGGAATCTCTACAAGTTGAATGGAAAAGACAAGGGAGAGAGAGTTGGAGGAGAGTTTAAAAACAACTGAAAAGACAAAAAGAGAAACAAAACAACATTTGATATATATTAACCAAAGAAAAAATGGCTGAAGTAAGAAATTCATTACGAGTAATAACACTGAATGTTAATGGATTAAATTCACCAATCAAGAGACACAGGTTGGGAAAATGGATAAGGAAATATGATCCACTTATATGCAGTCGACAAGAAACCCACCTTTGACCCAGGGATTCAGAGAGGCTGAAAGTGAATGGCTGGAAAACCATTTTACAAGCTAACAGTAGCCAAAAAAGGGAAAGAGTAGCTATTCTAATATCAGACAAAATAGACTTTAAATGCAAAACTATTGTAAGAGAAAAAGATGGACACTACATATTAGTAAAAGGAGTAATCTCTCAAGAAGAAAGAACAATCATCAACATTTATGCACCTAACCGGGGTGCCTAAAAATACGTGTGGGAAACTCTGGAAAAACTAAGAGGAGAAATAAATGCCTCTACAATTATAGCAGGGGGCTTCAACACACCACTATCATCATTAGACAGAACATCTAGATGGAGAATCAATAAAGAAACAAAGGCACTCAATAATACATTAGAAGACTTGGACTTAATAGATATACAGAACACTGCACCCAAATACAGCAGGATTTACATTCTTCTTGAGTACATATGGAACATACTCCAAAATAGACCACATGCTAGGCCACAGAACAGCCCTCAATGAATTGAGAAAGACTGAGATTATACAAAGTAATTTCTCTGACCACAATAGAAAGAAATTGGAAATCAGTAAGGGCCAGAGAAACAGGATAGGCACAAGAATATGGAAGTTAAACAACACACTCTTCGACAAACTGTGGGTCCAAGAGGAAATCGTAAAAGAAATCAGTAACTACCTAGAAAATAAAGAAAACAACAGTGCAACATATCAAAACCTATGGGATGAAGTGAAAGCAGTCCGGAGGGGGAAGTTTATAGCCATAAACTCAAATATTAAAAAAGAAGAAAGAGCTAAAATTGAAGACCTAACTGCACACTTGGAGGAATTGGAGAAACAACAACAAATTAAACTTAAAGGAAGTACAAAGAAAGAAATAACAAATATTAGACCAGAACTAAATGAAATAGAGAATAAGAAAACACTGAAAACAATAAATAAAACCAAAACCTGGTTCTTTGAGAATATCAATAAAATTGACAAACCTTTAGCCAGACTAACAAAGAAAAAGAGAGAAGAGATGAAAATACTTAAAATATGGAATAAGCAAGGGGATATCACTACTGTCCCCACAGAAATAAAGACTATCATAAGAAGATACTTTGAAAAATTATATGCCAACAAACAAGAAGGATAATTTAGAGGAAATGGACAAGTTTCTAGAAACCCACAAACAGCCTACATTGATGAAAGAAGAAATAGATCAACTCAAAAGTCCAATTACAAGTAAAGAGATAGACTCAGTCATCAAAAACCTCCCAACTAAGAAGAGCCCAGGACCAGAAGGCTTCACAGCTGAATTCTACCAAACATTCCGGAAAGAGCTAACAACAATTCTACTTAAGCTTTTCCAAAAAATAGAAGTAGAATGAATATTACCTAACTCATTCTATGATGCTAACATTACCCTAATACCAAAACCAAATAAAGATACCACAAGAAAGGAAAATTACAGTCCAATTTCTCTAATGAAGCTAAATGGTAAAATCCTCAACAAAATACTTTCTAATCACATTCAAAAACATATCAAAAGGATTATACACCATAACCAAGTGGGTTTCATTCCGGGTATGCAAGGATGGTTCAATATAAGAAAATCAATCAATGTAATACACCACATAAACAGATTGAAAGAAAAAAATCACATGATCATTTCTACAGATGCAGAAAAAGCATTGGACAAAATACAGCACTCTTTCCTCATAAAAACACTACAAAAGATAGGAAAAGACAGAAACTTTCTGAATATGTTAAAGTGTATATATGAAAAACCCAAAGCTAACATCATTTACAATGGTGAAATCCTGAAAGCCTTTCCTCTGAGATTGGGAACTAAACAAGGATGCCCACTATCACCACTCCTATTTAACATTGTCTTAGAAGTACTTGCATGCGAATATTCTCACTGTCCTGATTCTGTGATAATCAGGGTGGGTTAAACATTCGCTATATTAGAAACCATGCATGTGTCCCCAGACCTCGTTTTCCTCCCTAGGTCTGGTTTTTAGAATGCTGGTGATAAACTAAGCCTGATTTATTATATGTCCATCCTGTATGGGAAAAGACTGTAACTCTAGGTATCTCTGGTCAACCTTAAGAGATATAGCAGGGGGCTATATCTGGTTGGCGTCCATCTCCCATATGGAGGGACCTGGGTTCGATCCCCGGGACCTCCTGGTAAAAATTTTAAAAATATATAGAAGGTGCGTGGGCCGCCAGGCCCTGTGCGCGGGCGCACCACCAGTTCCCGCGAGCCACACAGCAAGATGATGACATAATAGGAGAGTGACACAAGGGAGAGGCAAGATGAGACGCACCGAAAAACCAGCAACTAAGGTTGCGCGGGCAGGATGCCTCTCTCCTACATCAGAGATTCCAAGGATTGAATCCCAGTGAAGACAGGAGGAGAAGGATGAGAAGAGGGGGCAGAAAATGGACACAGAGTTGCCCAGCGAATGGACACAGAAACAGCAAAAATGGGGGGGAGGGGGAAGGGGTGTAAAAATGGATAAAAGTAAATAAATAAATAAATCCTTAAAAAAGAAAAAAAAAAAAAAAAGTACTTGCATGAGCACTGAGACAAGGAAAGGACATAAAAGGCATCCAGATTGGAAAAGAAGAAGTAAAAATTTCATTATTTGCAGATGACATGATCCTATACATAGAAAGCCCTGAGAAATCGACAACAAGGCTTCTAGAACTCATAAAAGATTTCAGTAATGTTGCAGGCTATAACATCAATGCTCAAAAATCAGTAGCATTTCTGTACAAAAATAATGAGTATACTGAGGAGGAAATCAGGAAAAAAATACCATTTACAATAGTAAATAAAAGAATCAAATACCTAGGAAAAAATTTAACTAAAGATGTAAAGGATGTATATACAGAAAACTACACAACACTGTTAAAGGAAATCAAAGAAGACTTAAAGAAATGGAAAAATATTCCCTGTTCATGGATAGGAAGACTAAACATCATCAAGATGTCTATCCTACCCAAACTAATCTACAGATTTAATGCAATTCCAATAAAAGTCAACACTATATTTTTAAGGAACTGGAAAAACTAACCAAAAAATATATTTGGAGAGGCAAGAGGCCCCAAATTGCCAAAGACATATTGAAAAAGAAAAATGAAGTTAGAGGTATCACACTACCTGACCTTAAAACATACTAGAATGCTACAGTGATGAAAACTGCGTGGTATTGGCAAAAGGATAGACCTACTGACCAATGGAACCGAATTGAGAGTTTTGATATTGATCCTCACATATACAGTTATCTCATATTTGACAATGCCACGAAGCCCATTCAGTTGGGAGAGAATGGCCTCTTTAACAAGTGGTGCTTGGAGAACTGGATATCCATATCCAAAAGAATGAGAGAAGAATACCATCTCACACCTTATACAAAAATCAACTCAAGATGGATCAAAGATCTAAATATAAGAGCCAAAACCATAAAGTCCTTGGAAGATAATGTAGGGAAGCATCTACAGGACCTTGTAATAGGAAATGGTTTCATGAAGTTCACAGCCAAAGCATGTGCAGTAAGAGAAAAAATAGATAAGTGGGATCTCCTCAAAATTAAAAACTTTTGCACCTCAAAGGGTGTTATTAAGAAAATATAAAGTCAGCCTACCCAGTGGGAGAAAATATTTGGCAACCATATATCTGATAGGAGCCTAATATCCTGCATATATAAAGAAATCCTACACCTTGAAAATAAAAAGACAAACAACCCATTTAAAAAATGGGCAAGTGACCTGAAAAGACACTTCTCCAAGGAAGAAATACAAATGACTAAAAAGCACATGAAAAAATGCTCAACATCGCTTGCTATCAGGAAATGCAAATCAAAACTACAATGAGATACCATCTTACACCCATCAGAATGGCAGCTATTGAAAAAAAACAGGAGACACTAAATGTTGGAGAGGATGTGGAGGAATAGGAACCCTCATCCACTGCTGGTGGGATTGTGGTATGGTGCAGCCACTTTGGAGGACAGTTTGGCGGGTCCTCAGAAAACTAACAATAGATCTTCCGTATGATCCAGCAATTCCCCTGCTGGGTATATACCCAGAAGAAATGAAAGCAAAGACACAAACAGATATATGCACCCCAATGTTCATAGCAGCATTGTTCATCATTGCCAAAAGGTGGAATCAGCCCCGCTGCCCATCAATAGATGAATGGATAAGCAAAATGTGGTACATACATACAATGGGATATTACTCAGCTGTAAGAAAGAATAAAATGCTAACACATGGAATAACGTGGATGAATCTTGAAGACCTTATGTTGAATGAAGCTAGCCAGGCACTGAAGAATGAACAGTATATGACCTCACTGATTTGAACTGAGGAAAGTGAGCAGTCTCTGCTAACCATTGTCTGAAAGATAGGTTAACAAGGGGGAGAAAGAGAAGAACAGGCTTTGAGCCATCACCCATATGGACATAATCTATGGTAAAGGGATAGAGTACAGTTGCATATTGAAGGATAGGACTGATGGGTAGTGATATTACTTGGTTTGGTTGTGCAGCGTTGACAGGTGTGTAGATTAGAAAGGGCAGGTTTAAATACCCAGAGCATGTAACTATGAATCTTAACATTCCATGAGTCAAGACAGGGGAGTGTCATATGCCCCAGGGGGGTAGGGAGGAAGGAAAAGTTAATATATAATGGGGTAATTAGTGGTCATGGGAAAGGTTTTTCATTACCTTACAATAATGGACACAGGACATGGTAAATATCATCAAAACTTATTAAACTGTATCATCTAAATTGTAAACTATACTGTAAATCATTGACAATGTTTAGTTGCTATATTTTGCTATCTGTATAACAGTTATAACAATGATAACGTCAAAAAAAGGGGGGGTTAATATGGCGTGGGGAAGGGTGGGTGGTTTGGTATCTGGGAGTCCCTGGTATTCTGTGTGTGACTTTGCTGTAACCTAAAACTTCTTTGAAAATTAAATGAAAATTTGGGAGACACTGGGGATTGAGAGGGGGAAGGTGTCACGGCAAACCGGACATCCGATAACACAGTGATAAAAGGAAAAAAAGAATATATATATATTTTAAAAAGGCATTTCTTTTGTTTTTTTGTTTTTTTTTTCCCATTTTTTTGAATGTCCCAATCTGTTAATAATATTTTGTTTTGTTTTGTATTTTCTTTGGTTGATTGTTTGTTTTTTGTTTTTTGTTTTTCTCTGAGATTCCTTATGTTTGTCTCTTGCATGTAAGCTTATCATTGTTGAGTCTTTTTCCTATTAAGTGTATTTTATTATTTTATGGACTACATGTTCATGGAAGATTTAGATCACAGAAGGGTTACAGTGGGTAATGCAGGGGATTATTGATGGGAGGTGTCTGGGAGGGTGGATTCATGGGAATAATTTCATCTGAATATACATGAAAGAAATACAAAACTATTCAAAAGATCAAAAGATGGGGCATTGTCACGGTGGGTGGACAATCACTCAATAAATGAGGGAATCTGAATTCCTAGCCTGGAGAGCTCTGCCACATTCTCCAAGGGAGCAGCAACAGTCCTCTGAATGCAGGGACAGTGTCTGTCAAAAGAGGATGACCCACTGATGAGTTCTTTTTATTGATGACTACCCTTATGAGTCTTTGCTCTTGTAACTGAAACTTAACTTACCGATATGGGGTGCCTAAGGGTTGCCACTTGAGAGCCCCTTGTTGCTCAAATGTGGCCTCTCTGTAAGCCCAACTCAGCATATGAATTCATTACGTTCCCCCCAACATGGGACATGACTCCTGGGGATGAGCCTCCCTGGCAATGAGGAATTAATACCAAGTGCCAACTGGCAAGGCAAATGGAAAAAGACCTTGAATAAAGTGGGGAAAAGGTAAAAACAAATGAGTTCAAGTGGCTAAGAGACTTCAAAGAGAGTGGGAGTTCATCCCAGAGGTAACACTTATGCACACCTCAGTAGGAGCTCATAGAACATCAAAGTGCATATCACGCCACACAGAGGGGCTCCTGAGAGCTCTGGAGACACCCAGGTCCTATATAAGGGGTGATATCCCCAGAGACTGATGCCTTATCAGTGGGCTCCATTTTGGAAACTGTACTCCTGAGAGTGACAGAATTGGCCTTAAATAGGTCTTCCCTTCACATGGTTCATCATTCCCTTCTATTCAAACCTATATATGATGCTGGAATTTTTAGGTGTATTTCCGAAGACTGGAGCCTCTGGCCTACCTATGTGCCAGGTGTGCGTGGAATCTCGGTGGAGCTGCAACTCCTACCTACAGCTCAATGGACTCATCCAAGTCACCTGGTGAGGAGACAACGATGGGCAATGGCCATCCCAGGGAAAGGACAGGGCCTGCATCTGCAGGCAGGATCATCCCACCCACCATGCCCACAGGATATAAGCCCTCTCTCACTTGGAGGTGGAGTGGACATCACCATCCCAGTTCCCTCAGGATTGGGGAAAGAACTATGGACTAGAGTGGACTTGATGGCATTCTGTTGTACACATATGGTGATTCTAGCAATGGAAGAAATTATAACAGTGAGGTGGAGCCAGTGGCCACTGGACACTTTTGGGGCAGGGAGGGGATGTGCAGTTGAAATACAGGGGCTTTTTTGGGATTTGGAGGTTGTCCTGAGTACCGTTGTGGCAATGGATGCAGGCCATTTTAAATCAGCACACACCATTCAGAACTGTGTGGGAGAGAGTATGGTCTACGATGTGAACTGTGGTCTATGGTTGATGGCAAGGCACCAAGATATGTAAGTCCATTGAGGGTGATGAGCCACACTTGTGGGAGATGTTTGTGTGGGATATGGTGGGAGGTGTGGGAGGTGGGGAATATGGGAATCCCGATAGGTTCCATGTAATATTTAGGTAATCTAAGCACCTCTTAAAATATATATGTAAAAATATAATTTTTGTAAGCAAATGCTCATATATGCATACATATTTATATATCATTTTTAAAATGTTGGTATGTATTGTGAAAATTTTGATTTTTACCCACAATAAAAAATAAATAAATTAGAAAAAAAAAAGAATATCGGGGATTCCCATATGCCCCACACCCTCCCCCTCCCACACTATTCCACATTAACAACATCCCTCATTAATGTGGTATATTTGTTACAATTGAGCACAGCCACTAATTGTGGATTATAGTTTATATAATTTAAATTCTTTCCTGCAAAAAATGTATATGGCCTGTATCTGGCATTGCAACATCACAAAGCACAATACCAATTCCCTGAAAATGCCCCCATATCATACCTATTTTTCCTTTTCCTTCCCAACAGAACCTCTGTGGCCACTGACACCACATAAATGATAAAACTTTTCCATTAGTAGAATCACAATAAGTTTATAGTAGAAAAACAGTAAGTCTACTTTAGTCCATCATTCATGCCCTAATCCTGAGGATTCTGGGATGGTGATGCCCACTGTCTCTAATTGAGAGGGGGCTTACATCCCATGGGGAAAATGGATGGGAATATATTGCTTGTAGTTGTAGATACTCTCTGCTCCTTGGGACGGTCATTGTCCATCATCATTTCCTTGTTAGTTGTTCTTGGTGAGTCCATTGAACTGGAGAGTAGGTGTTGTAACTCTGTTGAGATTTAGGGTCCTACTGGCACATGGAAAGCCCAAAAGTTTAAGTCTCTTAGACATAAACCTATCAACTCTAGTACTAAGTATAGGTTCAAATAGAATTGACAGAAGAACCATGTGTAGAGAAATCACAACTGAGTTCAATTCTGTCACACTGGGGAGCATAAATTGCAAAGTAGGGCCCAGTAGCAGGGAACCAAACTCCTGAGCTGTCAGCCCTGCCTATAGTATCTGGATGTCTCCAGAGCCCTCAGGAGCCCTGCTCTGAGGCATTATTTACTATGGCAGTCAAAGAGATCCTGCTGAGATGTGCATAAGTGTAACTTCTGGAATGAACTCCCGACTCACTTTGAAGTCTCTAAACCGTATAAACTCATTTGTCTTTACCCTTTCCTCCTTTTGGTCAAGTTCTTTTCCCAGTTGAATTGCTAGCTGGTGCTTGGTAGTAATCCTTCGGTGCCAGGGAGCGTCATCACCTGGAGTCATATCCCTTGCTGCGGGGAAGGTAATGCATTTATATGCTGAGTTTGGCTTAGAAAGAGGTCACATCGGAGCAACAAGGAGGCTGTCAGGAGGTATCTCTTAGGCGGCCTATAATGCTAAGCTAAGTTTCAAGTTCAAAAGAAAAGGTTTATAAGTACACTCATCAATATCAAGGGCCCATGAATGGTCCATCCTCCTTCACTAGTCACTGGCCCTGTACTTGGGGGATTCTTGCTCTACCATAAAAGAATGTGGCAGAACAGGTCAGGATGGGAATTCAATATTCTTTTGGGTATTGTGCAGAACTCCACCCAGAGTGATAATGCCCCATGAACACTTAAACTCAATCATATGCCATATAGATATGCCCCAGGTGAACTTAATCCCAAGTATCCCCCATCACTGATACCCTGTATCAATGATCCTCCCCTACCACAGCTGTAACCTTTCTGTGATCCAAAACTCCTTAAAAAATGAAGTCAACAAAATAACAATAAAATTAATAAGAAAATGAAATAAAATAAAAATTAAATAATTTGAAATATGAAAACACTAAAATAATTTTTAAAAATTTGCATTATGTCTTTCATCACTGTAAAATCTTTTGTCTTGTATGTACAGTGACATTTTATTCC
Organism: Tolypeutes matacus; assembly: GCA_026826555.1. Classification (NCBI taxonomy): domain Eukaryota; kingdom Metazoa; phylum Chordata; class Mammalia; order Cingulata; family Chlamyphoridae; genus Tolypeutes; species Tolypeutes matacus. Next base: position 107,690 of record JAKSZT010038899.1, on the reverse strand, counting down.
ATTTATTACTCCAGTATCTTATTTTTTTCATTTTATCTTCAAAGAAGCTTTAGGTTATAGAAAAGTCATGTAGAGAATACAGGGGATTTCTATATACCCAAAAGCTCCCCTTTTCCTGTTTCCCCTATTAATAACATTTTAAATGTGGATGGAACACTTGTTATAACTGATGTGCAAATATTGAAGAACTGCTGCTAACCATGGTCAATGATTTACATTATGGCATACAATTTGGACCATACACTTTTATAAATTTTGATGAAACATAACATGGCCTGTATCCATCATTGCAAGATCATGTAGAACAACTCCAATGCCCCCAAAATGCCCCATGTTCCATCTATTCTATTCCTCCTTCCCCCTCCCCTAAGGATGCCTGGCATCCACTAAGCTTCAGTCCTTGAATAACAAGATTCATAGTTACTTACAACTACATTGAGGACTTGACATAGAGGCCTGTTCTCCCCTATTAGGCACTGCCTTCTGTCTCAAGAGACTCCCACTCTTCTATTTAAGAACATAGAAGGACTCCCCAGTATGTGTGTCCAATACCTTCCCATTCATTGTGTGGGTTACTACCCACTGATACAACAGAGTATGATAAGATAACACCCACATAGTCCCTAGAAGCCTGCCCCAGGTGTGCCCTGTCCCACATTCCTGCTCATCCAACACCCTAAACCAGTAACCCTCTCCCTGCCACATTTGCCAAAAGAACATTCCCGACATTGTAGTTTCAGCCACATACCTGTAAATCCCCAGAGTTCACCTGCTCCCTCCCCTGACCCTCCCCCCAGTTCCATGGACAGTGCAACCTAGCTCCCTACACTACACCCCCACAAACCAGCACCACTCATCCCAATAGCATCACTGCATCACTGTCATGTCCATCCACTGCACAACTACAATCTTCCACCTTATCATAGATTTTGCCCATATGCGCATTGGCTCACAACCCTCTATGCCATTTCTGAGAGACACTTAAATTTTGATAAAAAATAATACAAGATGATATGATTTCATAGGTTCTGGGGAACAAATTATCTGTTAAACAGCCAGGCAACTGGTTCATTCAGAACAATCTTCCACACTCAGGCAATCACCTACAAGATTTTTTGACACCTTTATCTGATTCATTCAAAACTGGGAAGGATTAAAATAAAGTGGCTGTTTATTGGCAAAGTAGTTGTGTTTCATGGATAGGGCACTGACCTTGGAGTTTCCCCTCCCAGGTGTCAATCCAGCTCTGAGTCGTATTAAGTGGTGAGATCTCAGGCAAGACATTGCACCTTTCATTAACTTTCCTGAGCATTTACACTGCACATTTTACATATTAAATCATTCATAGACATATGTCATGGTTGATTTACTATCCTACTCCTCTGGTGGAATAACTGTGGTACAGGAATGCAAGTTCAACAAAGACAAAAAAATAGAAGTGAACTTCATCAAATGCCAAAAATTTTGTGAATCAAAAGGCATCATCAAAAAAAGTTAAAAGAATCTACAGAAATAGTTGCAAATAATATTTCAAGTAAGGGTTTAATAGCCAGTATGTATAAAGAACACCTACAACTCAACAACAAAAAGAAAAACAACCCAATTAAAAATGGGCTAAGGAATTGAATAGATAATTCTCCAGAGGATTTACCAATTACCAATAAGCACATGAAAAGGTATTCAAAGTCATTATTCATTAGGGAAATTCAAATGAAGATGAGTTACACTAAGACAGTGAATATAAAAAGATAAAAGGAAAATAACAAGTGTTGAGATGTGAATAAACAGGAACCCTCATACACTGCTGGAGGGAATGAAAATTTTATAGCCACAGTGGAAACAGCATAGAAGTTCCTTAAAAACTTAAAGAATTACCATATGACCTACAGCCCCACTAATAGGTATATTAAAATTGAAAATAGAGACCCAAACAATTACTTGTACACCAATGTCCCTAGAAGCAGAATTCACAATAGCCAAACAGTTGAAACAACCCAAGTGTGTTCTATAAATATAACAGAATATTATTCAGCCATAAAGTGTAATGGAGTTCTGATACATGCTACTACATGAATGAACCTTGAAAACATTGTGCTAAGTGAAATAAGATTGACTCAAAAGGACAAATATTGTATGATTCCACTTATATTTCTAAAATAAGCAAATTCAGAAACACTTTTAAGCAGATTTGAAGTTACTGGGTCAGGGGGAATGGAGTGCTATAGATGGAGTTTATTTCTGGGTGATTAAAAAGTTCTAATAATGGATGGTAGTGATGGTAACACAATATGGTAAATGTAATCAATCCCACTGAATTCTACACATTAAAATGGTTGAAATGGCAAATTTTATGTTATTTAAATGTTACCTCAATAATTTTTAAAACTCCTATATAACAATAAGAGGAAAATGCAATGTCAGGAGATATGGTCTTGGATGATATAAAAAAGATACTGGCAATTTAGATGGGCTTCAAAATGGGCAGGAAGAGAAATAGGATTCTGCCATTGAATTTTAGTGTAGCACAGCACCACAGTACCATTTGCTGACTATTTTACATTACTATGAATTGTTTTTAACTACAAAACCAAGAAGTCAGCTTCTTATTACTTTCCTGCTACTCTCCTTGGTCTCTTTCTTCCATGAAGGAAGGTTCAGTAGCATCTCAGTCCATGCTTATTAACCAACAACTTCCATACACTCTAGCCCCACCCTTGTTCAAGTCAAGTAAATTTCCCTGAATAATGTGTGAGATGCACCCCCAATTTACTCACAGTTTCTCTGTCTCCTACCTCCTTTGGAAGGGATGTGAGAGGAGCTTCTGAGTGTCAGGGTAGGTGAAGAGGCCATATCTAATACCAAGGTAAAGTCACCTGTTTTTGTCTAATATAGATATGTTCCTTTCCTGGATTCATTCTTTTTCAATTAAGTACAGGTATGAAAACATGACTATGTACATTATAGATGTTAGCTACCATCTTTTGGGAGGAGAAAGGTCAGAGAGAGGACTCCTAATAACAGACACCTGATACAAGAGGCAGCCACAGCTTACAAAATGTAGAGTAGGGAGCCTTTTCCTCAGAAACAATTTTTCCTCCTTGGATTGACTTTTGTAATTGCCACCAAATGGACAGGAAAAGGTCATGTAGGTACCCTCTACACTTATTCTTGTGGTCTTTGACTTTACTGTTATTTCCCACCTGGTTTTCTGAAATCTCCAAGATCTGAGCCAACACTACACACCACAAACTATCATAGTGTTTTCTTTTATGTACCTACAGGTGGCCTCAAGAATAAGCAAAAACAGTACAGGTTATGGAACCACTCAGTTTTAAGGGGAAAATATAGATGACTTCAAATTCAGGGAATTCTGTTGGCTTTAGTCTGGAAAGCCATCCTGGTCCCTGCTTCCTGGTAGGAATGAGGATTTGGGATGTGGATAAAGAAACTGATTTTCCAGGTAAAGAGCTATGACCAAGTTCTACAGTCCTTGGATCTCTGTTCCTTCTAAGTGGTATGGGATTATTTGCTTGGGGTTTTGGGGTATCCACATGCGGTGTGATTATGAATGTGTGTGTGAGTGTGCGCATTTCTTAGGTGATATTTCTGATCTACACAGGACAACGTTCATGGTCAACTGCCAGGGTCAAGGTGCAAATGATGGTGGATCTTCATAATGACTGAGAAGATGAGGTGGCCCCATCTAATGCTATGGTGGGGTTGCTATACTTTGTCTAAGATATAAATGTTGGCTTTTTGTTTCTTTCTCTTTCCATTGACTTCAGATAAGGATATCCAATCTTGTACATTATATTTGATATATACAATTTCCCAGGAGAGGAAAGAGTCAAGCGGGGTCATCTTCAAACTGACCACTGATTCAAAAGAGCATCCACAAAAAGCAGCAACAGATTATAAACTACATTGTAAGGGTATTTTCCTCAGGACAATTTTTTTCCATTGATTAAGAATTTTGTATTTGCAAAGCAAAATGGACTTGAGAGATGTATGTCCAAGGAAAGCATGTGTCTTCCACAGATGTCCCCACACTTGCTTACTGAGGCTTTGACTCAACCACTGTTTCCCATCTGTTTTCTCAAGGCATGAAGAGAACAAAGTGCCTTTTTAAACACTACACATCATGATCTGATCATCAGAGTGTTTATTTCTGTAATTCTGAAAGACTCTAAGAGCAAGCAAAAACAGCACATATTCTGGAATCACTCACTTCTTGAGGAAAAATCTGCACAAGAAAAATGGAGCATTCTTGCTGGCCTTGTGTGGAGAGTCATTCTGTTTCCAACTCCTGGAAGAAACAAGGATTGGGGTATGGTTCAAGTGATTTTCCAGATAAACCAGTACAGTTCTTATAAGCATCAGTTTTCCCTTAAGGTGACATGGATTCTGTGTACAGGGACTGGGAAGTGTCATGCAAGTCTGTGAGGTGTGCTTGTGAATGTGGGGGGCAGGGTAGGTGGTGAGTTTGTGTCCTGGAGAGGTACAGTAGCATGCATATGCTTGAACACACTTCTAGCTTCCACTCTTCGCCCTAATCCAAAATCCCATGATTAGGAATTAATCCCAAATTTCCTCCCATTTGAGAGAGATTGCTCTCTAGCTGCCACACTATACTTTCCAAGGCCTGGAAGTGTTTCTGGAGGGCTTGTGTGAAGGGGCTACTGACCAGGTTGTTGCACACACTGGCTCTCACACTCATGATGGCTTGGTCTCCTGGAACGAACCAGGCCCACCACAAAGTCTCTGACCCTCAGGGCTGAGGAGTCCCTCCTCTTCTCATAAACCACAGCTCCAGTGAGACATGTCTGTCCTGTCCCTTAAACTACTTATGCTCCTCCCTGTGAACTTTCCTCAGGCCACACAGGTGTTTTCCTGTATTGGGTCACATGAACATGGATTAATATTTTCTTCCCTCCCTCCCCCAGCTGTCAACACTCTTCCAGAACGTCTTGTTTCAGAAATTTTCCTGTACTAGGTTCAAGAGAAGAGATTTGAGATGTAAAAAGAAATTAAAAGAAAGGAGAAAAATATGGAGCAGGTCAGAAGAGGGGAAGGGAAACAAGTGCATATGGATTCCACTGCTTTTCTAGCTTTCTTTTTTGGCATTTCAGGAAATTCAGCAAAACTGAGGTGAACACTAGTGTACCTGTTATTTTATGTGAACATGCAAGTGGAAATAAGAACTAGCTGATAAAAATAGGCACAGGAAGTGAAGGATGTCCTGAGAACTTGTTCCCCAGGGGGCAGAAACCTTTTCCATTCAAGCCTTTAGGTGGCTCGGCCATCCATTCAATGGCTCCTTAATTTGGAGAAGAAGTCTGAGGTGCCTGTAAGGTCACCATGTACAGCTTCCTCTACCATTCATCTCTGTGCCTCCCCAGATTCCAGAACTTCTGTTTGTTTTCCAGATCCTAGTATTGACAGCCACAAAAACCATGCATGACCTAAAGGTCTCTGCTGAGCCTCAGAGGAGCTGGTGTTTGGTGACTGAAAGAAAGCATAATACCAAAGAAATGGAGATGCCCCAGTACTCAAGCCCATTCTCTAATCAGTCAACTTAGTGAAAGTCTAGCTTTTAGTTTGAAAGATTTAGAGTGAGTTTTAGAAACAGGCTTTACTTTTAATGTTAGATATTATTATATTAAACAATATTTATCTCCTACTAGTTGTTTTTCTTAATATTTATCAATAAAATACACACATATACAAATAAGCACTGTAAACAAAGTTAGAGCTTCAAAAATTATCATGTCTATATCCCTAATGGCTTCCACCAAGAGGACTCCCTCCCTCTAGAACCCTCTTAGTCATAGTTGAACAAATAACTGCAAATTTAGTACTTAGCTTCTGCCCTCAGGCCAATGTCTTTCTAAACATTTCCTTTACTGATCTCTGCTCACTCATCTGGAAGGGAACATGGGAATGATACTACCCATGCTTTAATTGTAAAACTTGGACTTCCACACCTTTTACACTTGTAAGACATTTTCATTGAGTATAATGATTCTTTCCATTAATATATTATCCCATTTTCCTCTGACACAATTCATTGCTTTCAAAAACCTTGATGAGATTCTAAGGTTCTTTCTATTATGCAACTTGTTTTTTTCTAAATGCACAAAGGATTTTTCTTTTCCTTTAAAGCCCATCAATTTTACTAGAATATATATTGCCATCAGTGATTCTCAGTCAGTGGTCAGTTTACACATTTAATATGCAGCTTCAAAGCATTACTTCTATTTCCAGAAAAAAAGTGATAAATTTTTTATTTCTTTCCCATCTCTGCTTTGGTTTTATCTTTCAGCCACTTCAGTTATTCACATATTGGTCCTTCTATAATCTATCATTAACTTTTGAGACTTTTTCTGAAATCTTTTACAACCTTTGGTAAATTCTCTTGAATTATTTTTTCATTTTTCAACTTCTGTTTCTTATAAGGCATTATCATTCACTGTGTTTCTTCTAGCTTACGTTACATTATGGAGTGATTTTTCCTATTTTTCCATATTGTTTCCTGATTTCTGTCCCTTCAAAATTTTAATATTTCTTATCTGAAATCTTTTCATATCTTTCTTTATCTTCTTAATGCCTTATACCTTGTTTTTGAAAAAGTACATCACAAAGTACATTGAGAGGAAGAGCTTTCATTTCTTTGTAGTGCTGTTACTCTGCACTTATTGCTTTTCTGCCTATATTATCTTTGTATGTCAATTAATGTAAGTACTTTGTATACTGCTTATTTTATATGACTTTTATCCTTGAATTTGTAGGCAGATTATGATTCAGAAGAGCTTTGCCAACCTCACAGAGCTGTCTCCCCTATTTTTTTCTGTAAAATGCTCAAAAATATGGCAGCTTCTTCTGGGTATTTCCTGGTTCTGTGCATCTCCCACTCTTAAATGTGGACCTTCATTCTCATTACCTTTATTGGACCAGTCCCTTTTTATCCTCATTCTGCATCTGATTATTAATTTTTACCCTTATAGAAAGTTCTTGTTCTGGAAGGGAATAACTGCTGTCATCTTGAAAAATTTAGTCATTGCCTTTAAATATGCATATATTTTCATGATCAATCAGCTTTAAAGGTATTTTCAGTTATATGTCTTAAAATGAAATTCATTTCTGAATTAAATTTTGCTCATATGTATTTTATCTAACAATTATTAATTTTTAGTTTCTTATTAGTGCTGAAATTGAAGGTAAGTTCATGTCAATTCAAAGGTGGTTGTTATTGATTTGTGATTTTAAAAATAAATTCCAACATAACCCCACAAAGAAAATATCTTTTAAAAATTGTCAAAAAAGAAGAATGGGATCAAACTGTTTCACTACAAAAGATCAACTATATTCAAAGAAGGCAGGAATGGAGGAAATGGGAAAAAAGTATAAAATGTACAAGAAATGAATAAAAAAATGGCTAAATAAATCCTGCCTTTTCAATAATTGCTTCAAAAATAAATTAAACTCACCAATGGAAATACACATGTGGGCAGAACAGATTAAAAAAAAAAAACTTGGAACATCTATGTTACTTTTAAAGTGACTCAGTTTAGATCCAAAGAAACAAACAGATTGAACGATTCAAGATGAATAAAAATATTCCATACAAATTAACTAGAGGAGAGCTGGGGTGGCTATACTAATATCAGAAAAAAATAGCCTTGAAGTCAAAACCTACAATAAAATAAAAGGGAGTACACAAATTAATAAAAGGGTCAATCCACCAAGAATGTGGAAGAGAGCCACAAAATATATGAAACGACATTGGCAAAACTGAAAGAAGAAATAGACAGTTACACAACAATAGTTGGAGACTTCAAATGTCACTTTCAATAATGGATCGATCGAATATTAGCAAGGAAACTGAGGATTTGAACAATAATATAAACAAACTACACCTAAGAGATACATACAGAAGACCACCCAGCAACTGTAGAATATGCATTCTTCTAAAGTGCCCATGGGTCATTCTCCAGGCTAGACCATATGTTAGGCCACAAGACAATACATTTTTAAAGATTGAAATCATACAAAGTTTTCTCTCTTACCACAATGGAATGATATAAAAATCAATAAAAGAAGGATAACTGGAATTGTACAAATAAGTGGAAAATACACAACCCATTCTTAAATAACCAAAAGGATAATTTTCTGAAATCCACCTTCAAGGGAAATCAGAAAATTCTTAGAGAAAAATGAAAAGGAAAATAAACCATGCCAAAAACTATGTGAAGGAACAAGGCACTGCTCATTGGGAAACTTATAGCTATAAATCCCTACTTTAAAAAAGAAAAATCTCAAATCAATAACCTAACTTCTTATCTTGAGGAAAGAAGAGCAAGCCAAAGCCTAACACTAGTAGAGGAAAGAAAATAATAAAGATTAAAGTGGAAATAAAAGAGATAAAAATAGAAAAACAATTGAGAGAATCAATGAAATGAAAATTTAGTTTCTGAAATGGTCAATAAAATTGACAAAGAAAAATGAGAGAACATGCAAATAACTATTTAAGGAATGAAAGTGGGAACATTACCATTGATCTGGCAGAAATTAAAAAAGGTTATAAGAGAATACTATGAACAATCATATGCCAAAAAACTAGATAATCTATAGGAAATGAACAAATTCCCAGAAACTTAAAAATAAATGGAACTGACTCAAGAATAAATGAAAGATCATGACAGACCTATAAAAGCAAAATGATTGAATAAATAATAAAAAAACCTACCAACAAGGAAAGGTCCAAGAACAGATGGCTTTAGGGAGAATTGTACCAAACATTCAAACAAGAATTAACACCAACCCTTCCCAAACTCTTCCAAAAAAAAACTGAAAAGGTGAGAACTCTTTCTAATTCATTCTATGAGGCTTGGAATTATTTTGACACCCAAACCAGATAGAGACATCAAAAGAAAATGGAACTATGGATAAAGTTACCTTATAAATATAGAAGCAAAAAGCCTCAACAAAACACTGCCAAATCAAATCAAACTACATATAATAGAAGGATTATACCTCATAAGCAAGGGTTATTCATCCCAGGAATGCAGTGGTAGTTCAACATAAAAAAATCAGTCAACATAATACACCACATTAATAGATGGAAGGAAAAAGCCAATATGATCACTTTAATAACACAGAGAAAGCTTCTGAGGAAATCCACCCTGTTTTCATAATAAAATGACTCAGAAAAATAGGAATAAAAGGTAATATTCACAACATGATAATTACAAAACCTCACAGCTAACATCATGGTCAGTCATTACAGAATGAAAGCTTTCAAGTAAAAGACTGATACCTGAGGTCAAGAAAAAGAGAAGGATGCCCACTTTTACCACTCCTAGCCAAAATAATACTGGAAGTTCTAGCCATGGCAGTTAGGCAAGAAAAAAAAAATTATCCAAATTGGAAATTAAAAAGTAAAACTAAGACTATTCTCAGATGATATGATCCTTCATATCGAAAATCCCCAAGAATCCACAAGAAAACTATGAGAGGAAATAAACATATTCTGAAAAGTTGCAGAATATAAGATAAACACCAAAAAAACAGTTTTGCTTTTCCACACCAGGAAAAAACAATCAGAAATGGGCATTAAATACTAATTCCATACACTATAGCAACTAAAAGAATAAAATACCTGAGAATAAATTTAAACAAAGAGATGAATGTTCTGTACACTGAAAACCACAAAACACTACTGAAAGAAATTAAAGAAAACCTAAATAAATGGCAAAATATCATGTGTCCATAAAAAAGATTTAATATTGTTACAATATCAGTACCACCTAAAAGTGCTCTACAGATTCAATGTAATTCCTATCAACATCTCTCCAGCCTTTTGTTTTTGTAGAAATGGAAAAGTCGATCTTCAAATTCATATGGAAACCAAGATACCCCAACTAGTTAAAACAATCTTTCAGAAGCCTCACAACTATATAATAAGCACATGCAACCTGGATATCATTCCAAATTATACAACATAACATATAAAGAACTAGAAAACTCTGATCTACTCTCCAGGGGAAAAACAACCACCAGATACGGTCCCAAATGAACCACAGAAGGAATTATCAGACAAAGCAGTTATTAAGTCTCTGCTCAATGTGAAAGGTAAATCCTCTTAGAATGAAACAAAAGACAATTCTCAAGAAAGAAACAGTAATAACAAAAAGATGTAAAAGGAAATTTTAGAGCTAGATATAAAATATCCAAAATTCAAAAGTTCCCTGTGTGGGATCAATAATAGAATGGAGGTAATAGAGGAAAGAGTGAGATGGAAGTTAGAGCAGTGAAATGATACAATGAAGAACACAGAGGGGGAAAGAGGGCTGAACTAAAGTTAATGGAGCCTCAGAGACCTTTAGGACATTTAATATTCATGCCAAATGCTGAAGGAGAAGAATGAGAATGGTACAGAATAAATATGGGTTAAAATAGACTGAATATTACCCAACCTTGTGACACACAGATGCAAGAAGCTAAGAAAATCAAACCCTGACACTACATTAAAAAAACAGCTGATAAAGATGAAAAGTTCTGAAAGACTCTAAGAAAAATGACAGGTGCTTTGGTTGTAAAGTTGTTGAAGCCATTTCCTAATATAACTCAGTATGTCTTATTCAGCGTGTCTGAGATGGGGCCTAAAAATCTGCATTTCTAACAAGCTCACAGGTGCTCTTGATGGTGCTGGTGCTGGATCTGGAACCACCCTTTGTGAACCACTGACCTAGTGAAACACTTGTTTGTTTACCCAAGGAGACATGCAGAAACTATTCACTGCAGTATTTCTTGTAACAGTGAAAATTCTGGAAACATTCTAAATGTCCATCAATCTGAAAAAGGGTAAACTGAGTTATTCTCACACAATGCAGTATTATGTCACACTTAAAATAAACATTTAAAGCAAAATGTATCCATGACCAAAATTCTACCAGAAAAAACCCACAAAAGAATTCTACATATTTACAGATGTATAAATATGTCATCTTTCTATAAGGAACATATGATGATATGAAAAGCAAATTTATGATAGAGATTAGTTTCAGGATGGAAAAGGACTCTAGAATTAAGAAAAGTATTAAAGGATCCTCAAGAGATCTGTCATGCTTTATTAGGAAAAGAAAAGTATGCCACATATATGGCATGATGTGTTAAGATGTGATAAAAAATTGAAGTGTGTATACAGTGGAGAGCATCATATTCTCTACTTTTAAATGTGTTTGAAGAATTGTATAATAAAATGAAAAATAGTATATCAATATTAATGGTTTAAAATTAACTCTACATAAGTAAATGAATATTTTTTCAAATTTTATTCAAATAAAACCTTATATGTCAGACAGGGAAACACCATCACATTGACTTTGCAGCTAATGAAAAGTTTTTCAATCACTGATTCTCTGATTCAGTCAATAACTAGTTATCTATTGTCCTCTAGGAGCTGTGATGACCACACATGGACTAGGAACTCCCTGCCTCCAAGAAACTCACAGATATAGAGAGACATATGGTACTAACTATTGAAAACAAATGATCTAATAAAGCTAAATTCACTGGTATTACAGTCAAGAGATGGTGAGGGAAAGATAAGAATTAGGTAACATTTATAAAAATGAGTTTTTAACTGAATCTTTAAAAAAAGAGGAGATATTTGTCAGGTAAAAATATGGAGAGTAATCATCGCTGCAAGAAGTATAAAGGCAAGGAGTCATGAAAGGGTAATTTATCTACTTGGAACTAAGTCATTCTGATATGGCTAATCATCAGTTGAAGAAATGGCATGAGATATATGAAATAAATCAATTAAAATAATCTCTGTAAATGGTGCCATCATTTACCTCATTCTCAGGCCAAAAACCTCAGAGTCATCTTTGATTCCTCTTTTGCTCTCACACTGACATCCAATAATTCATCATTGAATTCTGTTAGCTCTATCTTCAAGATACACCCAGAATCCAACTCTGTCTTTCCATCTCCTCCACTAGCACCTAGCCCAAGCCATCACCTCTCATGTGGCTTATAACATAGTTTCCCATCTTGTCCCTCTGCTTGTTCTTCTACACTCTATTATCTACACAGACTAGTAACGTGATGATTCCAAAATTTAATTCAGACAATGCACTCCCTATTCAAAGCCCTCCAATAATCACCTATTGCTATAAAACACAATTCTTAACTCTTTGCCATGGTGCAAAATGTATGATGCTATCTGGCCCTAACTCCCAACCTCACTTCCTTCCACTCTGTCTCCTCATTCCCTTTGATCCAATTGTTCTTTGACTTCAAACATATCATACCCCAAGGTCTTTGCATCTGTGGTTCCCTCAGCCTAGAAAATTCATTCATCACCAAAGAATCATGGGCTCTCACCTTCATATCATTCAAGTCCTTAGTCAAATGTCACTTCCTAAGAGAGACCTTCCTATCCAAAATAATACCCCTATCATCTTCTATTCATTATTCTATTTTAGACTTTCTTTATAGACATTATTACCATTTTATATCATTTGTATTTGCTTATTAAATTGTCTCTCTTGCCAATTGATTGTGAAAACGAACTTAACTGCTTTAATTCCAACATCATGAAGCATACTTGACAAATGTGTGAGGTAAATAAGTATTTGTTAAATAACTGAACAAATGAATACAAATTTATCATGTTTATGCTTCTGTAAATCGATAAAAGAGGAAAATGGTTTAAATACAGGGTGACAGATTAAGGAGTGAAAAAAGAAGAAAGAATGAATATGACAATCTCTCCAATACCTTAACTAAATCACCATATACAGTGCTTAGCAAAGAGCTTAAAGGGTTTCCTGAGAAATACAAATCCTTTATTATTTCACTTCAATTTTATGAAGCTATTTAGCCCATGAAAAATAATATTTATTCTATTAGGAGAGAAAAGCCAAGCTGATAAATAAAATGAGAATCCTGGAGATGTTTCTGAAGTACAGAACTTTCTTTATTTTTTTATTTTTTTATTTTTAAGCCACTGCAAATAGGCATTGGGTTTGCCATTTGATAATATCAGTAAAGAAGAGTTGGGAGCAGTAACAAGTTATTGATAATTAAAGTGGTTTTCTTCAAAATCTGAGAAGTCATCCCAAAACTCCATCCTACTTTCAAACCAGTGGATTTGAAAATTTACATAACATGGTCACACTTGAAATGATGTAGTTAGTGATACTACAAGGACAGTGAAAAACTCCTGAAGCCATTATAATCTACATGAAAAGGGCAAAAGGACTGAAGCTCCAGAAAAATGTATAGTTCTTGGTTTATTTCTCTAATTTGGAAGCAGCAATATAAAACAAAAATCCAATGTGGTATGTAAAGAAATCATCATGGTTAACAATAACTTTAATCTATGTTTATCACCATTAACACTGAAAAACTTCAAAAAAGCAAAAACTCTTTATTAAAAATATAACAGCATGATTAGAAGTCTATTTTAAGTCCCATATTTTTCATGTTTATGTTTATAATATAACTGACCCTTTCATCTAAGCTACAAGTGAAGCATCCTTTCAGCATTAACATTTCACTCTAATTAGGATTGAGAATGAATCCCTCTCACTCTTGCTACTTGAATGAGACTTCTAGATAATCCAATGCCAGAGGGAAGCACAGAGAAGTTCCAAAATTCTGAGAACACTTCAGTCATGTTCTTCACTTAAGGCAGTAGTGTGGCCTGATGTCAAAATGACAGACTACATCACAAGATTTACATATTCAATAAAATAACCTTTACTCTGAATGTTCCAGCAATAGGGTGATGAGCTAACAAACTGCTATGGTGTAGAAAATGTACTAATTCTTGAAGTCAGAAGACTTGAGTTCAAACCCAAACTCTGCCATTAACTAGATATGACAACTTCAGGCAAAGTAATTTCTCTCCACTAAACCCCAGATTCCTAAACTCTAAATGGAAGACTAGTACAGGTCTTGTTTACCTCTCAACTTTTTAGTGACAAAATAAGTATACTAGCTTGTTTTCTATACTTCAAAATTTATTAATCTATGTCTCTTGCTTCCTCTACTCCTATTCTATGTCTAACAAATTAAAATCTGGCTTTATTTTTAAGCCCCCAAAACTTAAACACTGACCTCTAGAAATGCCAAATTGATGGACTCTTTTCAGTTCTCAACCTTCTTGATATTTCTAACACACGGCACTAGTAAGCATGCCTACCTTCTTGAAACTCTTTACTCTTGTCTTCCTCAATACCCCCCTCCTTCTTGGTTCTCCTCCTAACCTTCTGGTCACTCTTTCTTAGGCATTCATTCATTATACAAACATTTCTGGTTTCCATACTATGTATTTCAACTGCTTAATTAGGTACGAAGCATATGTTATATTAACAGCCTACTCTAATGGAAATTCCAATTTGTGGACAACACAGTCACTCACAAGAAAAATGTCCATATGAATAAATAATTCTGAGCAATTTTAAGTACTATAAATACAATGAAAAGCATTCTGAGAAAAACAATAGAAAGCATAATTGAGATATGGGTTAGGATTACTTGTACACATCTTCAACTCTCTCATACTTTGCTTCCTAATGATCTCTTTCATGGCCTTGACTATCTTTTCTGCCACCATCCACATGCTGAAAACTCCTCAGTAAATGTATTGCCATTTACCCTGGATGCCAAGTCACTCCATATTCCAGAATATTTTCTGACTCTTTTCTCCCCTGCACACCTTCATATCTACTAACAAGTGGTTTTCAAAGTCCTTTCAATTCTATATCCATCTCACAAGCTCATTCTACAAGTATGACAGAGCAAGACCATTCCATAATCACATCTCAGCACAGATGATGGTAAGGTATCTAACCACAGAAATCACTAAAACCCATCCCTCTCCCCTGGCTAAATAAGTAACCACTGACTATTCACCAAGTATTGCTTTAGCCCCACACTCTTCTGCCTCCTGGATAAAAAATTAAGATTCACAACCTTTAATTTAACATAAATTAAATATTAATATTAATTTAAATGCTCCCATTTTTTAAAGCACCCAATTCAGAGAAAAATCAACTAACATAAACCCAATCCCACAACAAGCCACACCTAACACCTTCTTTCATACATGACATGGTCCCCCATGATGTGTTACTTTATGCCTGTGTGAAAGAGCCAATGAAGCCAGCTCTGTTCAACTACATGGGTGTCCCTGGTGGCCACTGGCTGAAGGATATCAACAGATTGGAGTCTGTGTCTTATTGGTTTCCATAACCCCTTATTCAGTGCTGGGAAATTAAGAGGAGTTTAATAAGTTATTAAAGAACATTCTTAAATCACTTAAATAAGTTGAACTACTTATGCAGAAAAAGTGAACATAGCAAGCTTGAGACTGCTATCCTTGACAAAGCCTCCTTAAAAAGTTGACCCTTGGCTGGCATCTGGAAATTTGGATTTTAGCACTGTTGTCTATATTCCCTAACTGATAAGAGTGGGTTCCTGTACCTAAACTGCTTGCACAGAAAAAAATGTGGGTTATCCTAAACACCTGTTTTCCTTCCAGGAGTCTGGAATTTTGGTACATTATAGGGATAGGGTATAAAAATCCTGCATCTCTAGACTCAAATGAGTGTCAACAGTAGAAAACACACCTATGTGTTGTCACAACTCATTGCTGATAGAATTAAGCTTGTCCTCTGTGAATCCAGTGACATTTGAGTCTTGGGAGTTTGTATTTAGTATCCTCCGTATTTCATCCCTGTCCCTTTTCCCAATGCTGATTTGCTTTGTATCCTTCTGCTGCAATAAATCTTAGCTGTTAATGTGACTATTTCCTGAGTGCTGTGAGTTCCTAGCAAATCATCAAACCTCAGTCAGTCCTGGGACCCACCACACACAGCTGAATAAAATATTATACTCAAACTTTAGCACCTACTTATTATAAGCTTTAAGCATTCAATTTATTCTTTACAGCACTTAAAATATCTATAATTATATAATGTGTCATTATTAAGCCTATTTCCCCAAAGATTTTCAAGCACCACATCTTATTTAACTCTGAATATCTAATGTTTAGCAGAATGCCTAGCACATTGTAATCATTCAACAAATTTTACAAATATCTGTTGAGAGAATGATTGAATAAATCAATGAAGTCATATGACAAATATCTATTATGGAAATGACTGGATACATTAACATACCCATAAAAGAAAACAGCACTGCAAAGCTAAGTGAAATCCCTTTGTAAAACTACAGAAGACCCACATTAAGGAAGATGTGTCATTCACAATAAAATTGTGGTATTTGGTCTTCCGATTAAAACACTCACCCAAGAACACACTAAGCTAAGCTGTTTTTTTGGTGGATATTTTTATCCTTTACAAGGATTTTGGAGGAGTAAATATGCTAATATGATATCGGGAAACATAATCAGTACAAATCCTGTTTGTTGAGAACATTATACTCTGTCTGCAATTTATATTAAAGCTTAAGAGGCTGAAAGATTTTGATCAGCTTACTCATTGCAATCATACAATAGATTAAGCTGGCAGGCAAAAGATGAAAATGATTTACAGAATCTTGAGTAGAATCAAACTGATAATTCATTAAAATTTATAGTTGATGAACAGATAAAACTATCATGATAGTTTCATTGGATTTTCCATCAGCTTTCACTCTTCCTGTAAGAAGGCTAAAGAATGGGTAAGAAAACTGATCCAATATTTCTGAAAGGATTTGATGGTGGTTTGATTATATGCAGAATGGGGGTCAACCAAAGCTGATGCCAAAGCCCAAGTCCCATAAACCATTCCTTCTATTCTTTCTGTTGAAACTCCAAGTTATAGGTAAAGGAACAAAAAGGAGTGTGTTCAATGGAGATAAATGGCAAGATGGCAGAAAGAGACAATTTTACTATCCTGCCAAGTTGGATCATTAAACTGTAATGTTATTTTAGGTTTGAATACAAATTTTCAGAATCTCAGCACACACACATTGAAAAATAAATAAATTTATTCCATAGCAAAATATTGTGGTTGGGAGGGAGTTTGTATGTGTATGTGTTGTAATCACAGCAGTTTAGCAAAGCAGTTGAGAGCTTGAGATTGGAGTAAGGCAGACTTGCTCTGAATCTTGGCTCCCCTACTCATTAGCAGAGTAACTGTGACTTATTTAACCTTTTTAAACCTGAGTGTCCTCAACAATAAAACAAGAATGATAATAAAGACAGCTCAGGGTATTTGTAATTATTGAAAAGAAATATATGAGAGACAACCAGCAAGATGATGACACAGTGAGGAGCTCCTGGAGTCAGCTCCTGCTACAGGGCAGTTAGCCATGCAGTGTTATCTAAAGCACCTGTTTGGGGCCTCCAGGAGACAAGAAGTGCATGCTGCAACATCCTTGAAAGAAAGGAAGGAGGAGACTGCCCAATTGCAGAGAAGATTCATGAATAGAGTCCTCCACACCACAGAGGCTGGAGCCCATCCTCTACTGGTGGCACAAGCTACTTCAGGAGCTATTTCACAGCTGGAATTGGAAGCTCCATTCCCCAAAAATGGGGAAGGAAAAGATGGCTGGGGATCAACCTCAGCTACTAATTAGTAAATTTGGCTGGCTAAAGTAGAATCCTAAGAACAGCTAAAGTTTGAAGCTGTCCAACTCAGAAAGAGGCTAGTAGCTGCCATTTTAACTCTGCCCCCAGCATGAGGGGAAGCAGGATAGATTGAAAATCACAGTATTGGTGTGGACTGGCTTCTTTCCATCCAGATCAGACTGCAGCTATATCCTAAGCCCCAGCCCCTCCTCCAGCAGGGAGGAAGCTGGCAGGACCAGAAGCAGCCTCTCCAGAAAACCATATGTATATTTGGCTGCCACAAGTTGAATAGTCAGAAGATGACTGGGACAACTGCAGTCATTTTGGAACTGTATGGCATAGACTGCTGCCCACACCTGTAGCTCTGTCCCTGCCCCAAGCAGGGGAAAAAGGGGTGTGAAGCATCATCAGTCCCTGAGCAACTACACTCCAGGCCTATACAACTTGGATTATTACACACAGCTGTGGTTCTGTCCGTAACCTTGGCAAAAGAGAAAGGTGGGAGAAACTTCATTGGTCACTGAGACCAATGAAGTGCCAACTACATCCTCAGTTCCTACTACACAACCAGAAAAGGAGAAAGGGCAAGAAAGTCTTAAGCTAAGAGAAACTACAACGAGAATAAATACAACTAGTATGCCAGATGCCAAGACACCAACAAAAAATTACAATCCATATCAAGAAACAGGAAGATATGGCCCAGTTAAAGGAACAAGATAAGCCCCAAAATGACATACAGGAGTTGAGATGTCTAAGCACAGATGTTCAAACAAATCTGCTTAATAAGTGCAATGAGATGGCTAAAGATATTAAGAAAACACTGAGCACAAAGAAGAATTTGAAAGCATACATAGAAAAATAGCAGATCTTATGGGAATGAAAGGCACAATAAATGAAATTTTAAAAAGATACTGAAATTATATAACAGCAGATTTGAGGAGGCAGAAGAAAGGATTGGTGAGCTTGGAGAAATGGCATCCAAAAGTAAACATATATAACTTTACTATATGTTGTCATACCCATCTTTATGCTATCTACAAGAAACCCACCTTAGACCCAGAGACTCAAGGAGGTGTAAAGTGAAGGGCTGGAAAACAATCTTACAAGCAAACAATAACCAAAAAGGTGGACAAAATAGATTATAAATGCAAAACTACTGTGAGAGACAAAGACAGACACTAGACATTAGTAAATGGGGTGATCTTTCAAGAAGAAAGAACAATCACAAACATTTACGCACTTAACCAGGGTGCCTCAAAATACATGAGACAAACACTGAAAAAAACTATGTGGAGAAATAGATGCCTTGGGGACTTTAATACACTGTTAACATCACTAGACAGGATATCTCTACGGAGTATCAATAAAAAAACAAAGACTTTGAATAATACATTAGAGGATCTGGGCCTAATAGACATATACAGAAAATGACACCCAAATGAAGCAGGATATACATTCTTCTTGAGTGCGCATGGATCATTCTCAAAGATATACTACATTCCAGGCCTCAGAAAAATTCTCAATGAACTCAGAAAGACTGAAATTATAGAAAATAATTTCTCTGACCACAATGGAAAGAAATTGGAAATCAGTAAAAGCCAGAGAACCAGATTAGGCACAAAGATATGGAAGTTAAACAACACACTCTTAGACAAACAGTGGGCAAAAGAGGAAATCTCAAAAGAAACCATTAACTATTTTGAAATGAATGAAAATTACAACACAACATATCAAAACCTATGAGGTGCAGAAAAAGTTGTACTAAGAGGGAATTTCATAGCCATAAATGCATATAACAAAAAATAAGAAAGAGCTAAAAGTGAAGACCTAACTGCACACATGAAGGAATTAGAAAAGGAAAAACAAACTAACCTCAAAAGAAGTAGAAAGAAAGAATTAACAAAGATTAGAGAAAACTTTAATGAAATAGAAAATAAGAAATCTCTAGGAAAAACAAAACAAAACCAAAAGCTGGTTCTTTGAGATGGTCAAAATTGACAAACAATTAGCCAAACTAACAAAGAAAAAAAGAGAGAATATGCAAATACACAAAAGAAGAAATGAGGAAGGGCATATCACTACACACCACAGAAATAAAGAGTATCATAAGAGGATACTTTGAAAAATTATATGCCAAGAAGAAGGATAATTTAGAGGAAATGGACAAATTCCTAGGAACTCACAAGCAGCCTACATTGATGAAAGAAGAAATTGATGAACTCAACAGACCAATCACAAGTTAAGAGATGGAATCTGTCATCAAAAACAAACCAACTAAGAAAACCCCAGGACCAGACGACTTCACAGGTGAATTCTGCCAAACATTCTGGAAAGAACTAACACCAATCCTGTTTAAACTATTCCAAAAATTAGAAGTAGAAGGAACATTGCCAAACCCATTTTATGATGCCAACTTTACCCTAATACCAAAGCAAAAGATGTCACAAGAAAGTAAAATTACAAACCAATTTCTCTAATGAGCCTAGATGCTATAATCTTCAACAAAATACTTGCTAATCATATTCAACAACACATTGAAATAATTATACACCATGACCAAGTGGGTTTCATCACAAGTATGAACAAGTATGGTTCAACATAAAATCAATCAATGTAACATGCTGCAAAAACAGATAGAAAGAAATACATCACATGATCATCTCTACAAAAGCAGAAAAAGCATTCAACAAAATACAGCATCATTTCCTGATAAAAGCACAGCAAAAGATAGGAATAGGAGGAAACTTTCTAAATATGATAAAGGATATATATCAAAAACCCACAGCTAACATCATATGCAATGGTGAAATCCTAAAAGCTTGTCCTTTAAGATTGGGAACAAGGCAAGGATGCCCTCTATCACTGCTCCTATTTAACATTATCTTATAAGTACTTGCTCAAGCACTGAGGCAAGAAAAAGATGTAAAAGGCATCCAATGCATAGGAAGAAGTAAAAATATCACTATTTGCAGAGGACATGATCTTATACATAGAAAGCCCTGAGAAATCTACAACAAAGCCTCTAGAACTTATAAATGAGTTCAGTAAAGTTGCAGGTTATAAGATCAATGCACAAAAATCAGTAGCATTTCTGTACACCAATAATGAGCAATCTGAGGAGGAAATCAAGAAAAAAAGTACCATTTACAATAGAAACTAAAGGAATCAAATACCTAGAAATAAATTTAACTAAAGATACAAAGGACTTATATACAGAAACCTACACAACACAGTGAAAGGAAATCAAAGAGAAATTAAATAACTGGAAGAATATTCCCTGTTCATGGAGAAGAATACTAAATATCATTAAGATATCTATCCTAATTAATAATTAATTTGTCTACCCGAATTAATCTATAGATTTAATGCAATTAATTTGTCTAACTAAATTAATCTATAGATTTAATGCAATTCCAATAAAAATCAACAAAGCAATTTTTACTAAGTTGGAAAAATTATCTATGAAATTTCTTTGGAAGGGGAAGAGGCCCCAAATATTTAAACGTATATTGAAAAAGAAACATGAAATTGGAGGAATCACACTACCTCACTTTCAAACATAATACAAAGCTACAGTGGTCAAAACTGCATGGTATTGACACAAGGATAGACATAAAGACCAATGGAACCAAACTAAGAGTTCTGATATAGACCCTCACATTTAGAGTCATATTATATTCGACAAGGCCACCAAGTCCACTTAACAGGGAAAGAATGGCCTGTTCAACAAATGGTGCTTGAAGAACTGGATATCCATATCCAAAAGACTGAAAGAGAAACACCATCTCACACTTTATACAAAAACCAATTCAAGATGGATCAAAGATGTAAATGTAATTGCCAATACCATAAAGACCTTGGAAGATAATGTAGGGAACCATCTACAGGAACTTGTAATAGGAAATGATTTCATGAACTTTACACCCAAAGCACGAGCAGTGAAAGAAAAAATAGATAAATGAGACCTCCTGAAAATTAAAACCTTTTGCACCCCAAAGGAGTTCATCAAGAAAGTGAAAGGACAACCTACCCAGTGGGAGAAAATATTTGGTAACCATATATTTGATAGAAGCCAAATATCCAGCACATATAAAGAAATCCTATATCTCAAATATAAAAAGACAAACACATGTAACCTCAAGAAAAATATATGAAAAACATAACCAGATGGAAACGGGAAGGGACTTAATATGGTAAAATTTAAAAAAAAATCAAATAAATGTGAAAGTAGACATTAACAGAAAAATTGAGAGACAAAACAGATATAAGACTTATGAGGACTCAATGGCAAAACATCAATGAAATTCTTGTATTATCAGTAGTGATTTTAAATGTAATTGGTTAAAACCTTCAGTCAAAAGACTGATATTGGTAGAAGGAATAAAAAATATGACCCAACTATATGCTGTTTAAAATAGAATCACTATGAATTTAAAAATATAAGTAGGTTAAAAGAGGAAGGATGGAAAAATACATAACATACAAGTAATAGCCAAAAGAGAGTTGTGGTAGCTACACTAATATCAGATAAAATAGGCTTTAAGTAAAAAACAGTAATGAGGGACAAAGATGGTCATTATATAGTGATAAATGGGTCAATTCAATAAGAAGACTAACAATATAAATATAAATGTACCTAACATCAGAAACGCAAAATATATGAAGCTAATACTAACAGATATGAAGGGAAAATTAAATGAATCCACATTAATAGTGGGAGAATTTCATATATCACCTTCAATAATGGATAAAACACCCAAACAGAAGATAAATAAGAAAATAAAAGACTTGAATGATACTCTACACCAACTAGAACTAAGGGAAATATAAACAACAATTCATCCAAGTAAAGCAGAATGCACATTATTCTCAAATGAACATAGATAATTCTCCAGGATAGAACATATGTTAGGTTATGGAACAGCACAATAAATTGAAAGATACTAAATCATACAATGTATCTACTCCAAAGACAATGGAATGAAGCTCAGAAGCAGTAACAGTGGGAAATAGAAAATTTATAAAATGTGGAAATTAAACACTGTACTCAAAGAAAAAATCACAAAGGAAACTAGGAAATGTCCTGAGGTGAATGAAAGTGAAAATACAACATAACAGAACTTGTAGGATGCAGCAAAGGAAGTGATGAGAGGGAAATACAATGCTCTAAATGCTTACATTTAAAAAGAAGGATTTCAAATTAGAGAACTAATCTCAAAATTGGAAGAACTAGAAAAGAAGAGAAAACTAAACCTAAAGCAAGCAGAAGGAATGAAATAAAAAAAGATTAGAACAAGATAAATGAAATAGAGGATAAAAACAATAGTGAATCAGCAAAACCATAAGTTAGTTCTTTGAAGAGATCAGTAAAATTGACAAACTTTAGCTAGACTAAGAAAAAAAGAGAGGAAACAAATGAATAAAATCATAAATGAAAAGGGGTACGTTACTCTCAACACCACTGAGAAAAAAAAAAAAGGACTATAAGAGGATACTATGAACTGTATGCCAACAAGTTAGATAACCTAGATGAAATGGACAAATTCCTAGAAACACATACACTACCTACACTGACCCAAGAAGAACAGAAATCTCAACAAACCAATAACTAGTAAAGAGATTAAATCAATAATCAAAACCTCCCAAACAACAAAAGCCCAGGACCAGATGGTTTGACAGAGTTTTGCCAAACATTACAAGAAAAATTAATAGCAATCCTGATGAATATCTTCCAAAAAACTGAAGAGAAGGGGACATTCCCTAATTCATTCCAAAGGCTGTTACCCACATACCAAAGCCAGATGGAAATAACACAAGAAAAAAAAATTACAGACCAGAATTTCTATGAATATAGACCCCAAAAGTCTCAACAAAATACTAGCAAACTATATTAGTCAGTCAAACAGATGCTAATGCAAAATATCAGAAATTTGTTGACTTTTATAAAGGGTATTTATTTGGGGTAGAAGCTTACAGTTACCAGGCCAAAAAGCTAAGATACTTCCCTCACCAAAGTCTGTTGCCATGTGTTGGAGCAAGATGACTGCTGACATCTGCAAGGGTCCATGCTTCCTGGGTTCCTCTCTTCTGGGGCTCATTTCTCTCCAGGCTCAGCTACTCTTCTCTCTCCACAAGCCCAACTGTAGACCATCAGGTGAACTGTTTGTCTTTCTTCCTGTGGCCTCTGTGGTGTCTACTGAGCCTTCTATCCTTCCTCATGTATCTGCTTCTCTGTGTGTTTACTTCCCAGGCTCCAGGATCAAAACTCCAATCTCGCTTCTCTACAGTGCATTTTCTCTGTAGTCCTACTGACATGGCCCAAACAAAGTCTTAATCATTATTTAATCAAGTAAAACGGAAACCTCTGAATCCATTATAATCTAATACGCCCAGAGGAACAGACCACTTTACAAACATAATCCAATATCTATTTTTGGAATTCATAAACAATATCAAACTGCTACACAAACCAAATCCAGAAGCACATTAAAAGAATTATTCACAATGACAACTGGGATTTAAGCCAGGAATATAAGGGTGATTCAATATAAGAAAATCAGTTATTGCAGGGGTTCTTAACAAGGGATCTGTGAGCTTGAAATAAAATTCAAAAAAACATTCTTGTGGGGATGTGTTGTGTGGGTGTGATATATTTATTAAATAATACACACTATAGTGTGGACTTAGTAAGGGGTCTGTGGTTTTCACCTGACTGACAAAGGGATCCCTGGAACAAAAAAGATTAATAACCCCTGAATTAATGCAACATACCATAATAACAAAATAAAGGAAAAAAAAAAAAAAAACATTTCATCATTTCAATTGATGCAGAAAAGGCATTTCACATAATCAAGCACCACATCTTAATAAAAACATTTAGAAAACTAGGAATAGCAGAAAACATCCTCAATGTGAATAGGGGCATCTATGAAAAATCTACAGCTAACATCCTACTTAACAGTGAAAAGACTGAAAGCTTTCCTTCTAACATCATTAACAAATGAAAATGCCCACTGTCACCACTGTTATTCGCAATTATACTGGAAACCATAGCCGAGAAATTAGGAAAAAAAGGAAAGAAAAAAAAAATAAAAAGAAATAAAATGAGAGATAATGGCAACCACATAGGAAAGAAAGAAGAAAAACTTTCCCTATTTGCAGTTGTCATGATCCTACATACAGAAAATCCTGAAAAATCTACAATAAAGCACCTAGAGCTAATAAAGGAATTTAGCAAAGTGCTGGGTACAAGATCAACACCCAAAAATTAGTAATGTTTCTATACACTAGAAATGAAAAATCAGAAGAAGAAATCAATTTAAAAATATTGATTTACAACAGAAACTAAAAGAATCACATATCTAAGAAAAAGTCTAGCCAAGCATATAGAGGACTTGTACACAGAAAATCACAAAACACTGCTAACAGGAATCAGCCTTCTTTGAAAAAATGGAAAAGCCAATCATCAAATTTATATGGAAAAGTAAGGTACTCTGAATAGCCAAAGAAATTTTAAACAGAAGAACAAAGTTGGAGGACACTCACTTTCCAATCTTAAAACTCATTACAAAACCACAGTAATGAAAACAGCATGGTACTGAGACAAGAACAGATATAAATGAAAATAAAATGGAATAAAACTGAGAGTTCAGAAATCAATCCTCATACTTAAGGCCAACAGATTTTTCACAAGGCTACCAAGATCACTCCATTGGGAAAGAAGAGTCTCTTCAACAAATGGTGCTGGTAAAACTGGATCTTAATTTATGAAAGAATAAAGATGGACCCATACCTCACACTATATACAAAAACCACCTCAAAATGGATCAAATACCAAAATATAATGGCTAAATATAAGGGCTAGAACTATAAAACTCCTAGAAGAAAACAAGAAAGCATCTTCAGGACCTTGTGTTGGACAATGGTTTCTTAGATTTTACACCCAAAGCATAAGCAACAAATAGAAAAATAGATAAATGAGACCTCATAAAAATTTAAAACTTTTGTGCCTCAAAGGAATTTATCATGAAAGTAAAACAACCACGTACATAATGGAAAAAAACATTTGGAAACCACATATCCAATGAAGGTTTAATGTACAAAATATTTAAAGAAATTCTTCAACTCAACAACAAAAACACAAGCAACCCATTTTTAAAATGGGCAAAAGACTCAAACAGACATCTCTCCAAAGATATACAAATGGCTGAAAACCCTACGAAAAGAGGACATCATCATAAGCCATTAAGTTAATGCATATCAAACTGTAATGAGAGGCCATTTCACATCCACTAGAATGGATACTATTTTGAAACCAGAAAATTACAGGTGTTGGAGAGGATATGGAGAAAATTCCTTGCTAGTGGCAATGTAAAATGGTGCAGTTGCTGTGGAAGACTGTTCAGCATTTCCTTGGAAATTTAAGCATAGAATTACCATATGACCAAGCATTCCCACTACTAGATATATGCCCCAAAGAATGCAAAGCAGAAACTCGAACAGATATTTGCACACAGATAGCACCATTATTCACATTTCCCTAAAGATGGAAGCAACCCAAGTGCCTATTACATGATGACTAAAGAAATAAAATGTAGTACAGACAGACATTGGACTATTATTCAATTGTAAAACTGGAAAGTTCTGATACATGTGACAGCATGGCTGATCTTTCAAGATATCATGTTGCATGAAATAAGCCAGGCACAAAAGGGGAAATATTATATGATTTCAATGATATGAAATAATTAGAATAAGCAAACTCATAAAATCAGAATCTAAAATACAGGGTACCAGCAGATGGGATGGGGTAGGGAATAGGGATTTAAGGCTTTAAATATACAGAGTTTCTCTTTGAGATGATGAAAAAATTTTGGGAAGAGGTGGTGAATGTAATTAACAGCAGTAAAATATATTTAAATATGTTAAAAGGGGAAATTTTAGGTTGTATATCTGATACTAGATAAAATAAAAATTTTTAATAAAAGAAAAACACAGCAGTGAATCCTCAATTAAACCATGAACTATAGTTAATAGTACAATTATTAAAATGTGCTTTCATCAATTGGAACAAATGTACCATATCAATGCAAGCTGTTAATAATAGAGTGTTATAGAGGAATCCTGTATTTTATGCCTGAATGTGTTGTAAACTTGGAACTTCTCCAATAAAAAGGAATTAAGCAAAAACTAAGTATGTATGAATTAAGCAGGGACATTAATTAATAATGATGTTGGTTCATTAATTGTAACAAATATACCACGGTTATTTAAGATTTAATAATAGAGGAAACTGAGTGAGAGGTATGTGGGAATTCTTTGTACTCTCTTTGTAATGTTTTCTAACACTGTTCTAAATAAAGTTTATGTCAACCAAAGAAAAGAAGGCATACAAATCTAAGCCTAATCTAATTGTTCCAAATTTCATATACTTAGGTTAAAAGCCCAGAGACCATAAACATGAACAGAAATAATGGACAATTTAAAGATGATTCACTCAAAACAACATCAATTCAGGAAATACATTAGTGGTCTTCATTTTATAGCAAATTCCTATGTTTTGAGAATAAAAGTTCACCTATAAAATTTTTAATCATAGACATTTTTTTCAATAGCCCTATTAAAGTTAAAATGTTTTAAATAGGAATTTTACTATAGACATGTTAGCATAATCACTATTGTGACTTAAATTCAGTTTTCCTTATACTCCAAATCTAAATTTCACAACTTATTTCTCAATCCAGGTAAAAAACTTAGTTCAGTACTATTACTGATTTATAATCTGGTATCCTTATTCTTATCAAAAGTTTGATGAAATCTCCTCAGAGCCAAATGCAAATATATTTAGATTATTTAACTTCATCTGTTTTAACTAATTAATTTATAACATATTACTATATAATTTTAGATTTAATTGAAATGACACAGTCATCTAGCAAAAGAAATCAATACCTAAATTATCTTCTCATAAAACACTATTTCTTTTTTATCACAGATAGATTTCTCCTCATTGTTCATGTACCTGATTCCTCCTACTATCAATGCAGTTACCCTTTCAAGCCCTTTTCTCTGAGAGAAGCAAAGCTGAATCTATAGCTGTGAGACTGATGAAGCAGGTAAAGAGCAAGGCAGGAGAAAAAATATTCCATGTAAAAGAGGTTAGAAAACAGAAGGACTCCTCTTGCACAATACTTCTTAAGCAGTCACCAAAATTTAAATGACAAACTATGGAACAAGTGTACATATTGCCATTGCACCAGCTCATCTAGAAGGTATACCCACCAACACTTCAGGTACTTTCAGAATTCCACTTTGTATTCATTACATTGTGTTTGTTTGCAAATAATGGAAAAAACAACTCAAACACACTTAACAATAATGGTGATTTATTGACTCACATAAATGCAAAATTAAGAGGCTTAGCATTAATTTTATTTTGTCACACAATGATGTCAACACTTGATTTATTTCTACCCAATCACCTTGTATCTTTTGACTGAGTTTCATCTTAAAGCTGATTATACCTCATGAAGGCAGGAGGGCTGCCAAGTACTCCCAGTGATTTCTTACACATTTCCAGGAACAGAAAGTGTGGCTCACATTTCCAGAAGCTGTCTTAGAAGGAGGAAACCTTTTTCAAAAAATTCCATTCTCCAATTTTAAAGGCTTAAATCAGGTCACATGCCCAACTTGAACCAAAACTATGGCCAGATGATGGAGCTAGCTTTCTTCAAAGTTCCCAGACTCCATGGGGTGATGGGTGGTGGTGGTGCTCTGGACATTAAAACATGAATCAAGGTTGTCACCAAGTAAGCAGAGATTAACATTTAGGAGATAACCACATGTCTTCTTGATACTGTCATTATACAAGGCTATTATCATCAAGCTCACCTCTTCAGAAAACCCTTATTTTTCATATAAGTATTATAACAGAAGACTCATTTCTGCACCTATCCATATATGTCAAACTTAACAAAAGGTCATCTAATTGAGTTTTGCTATTATATTTAAACATGTACCCATAAGTAACATAACTGCATTAATAAAGTCTAGAAATGTTTCAAATAGGAATTGAGTCTGGACATATGGGGGCATAGAGAACCACTACATAATATTAAGAAATTAACTCAATTAACTCATGTATTTGTCAGGGTTCTCTCAGGAAACAGAATCAACAGGATATATCTGTTAATAATATGAGATTTTATAAGAGTCTCTCATGCAACCATGGGGATGCACAAGTCCAGGTTCTGCAGGCAGACTGCAAACCAAGGGCTCCAATGAAAGTTGAATGAAAGGTCCTTGATGAGTTTCTGGGAGAAGTTGGCTGTCCAAAGACGAGCTGGGAAATTCTCTCTGAATGTTCAAATCACTTCCCCTTTAAAGGCATTCAACTGATTGGATAAAAATGTCCTCCATTGCTGATGCAATCTCCCTGAGATTACATTGGTGCAAATGTAATCAGCCATCCCCACAGTAAACTCATTGGTGACTGAAGTCCATAAATGCTCTTGTATTACAATATGTAATACAAAATGTAATTGTATTACAATTAGCCCAGTGCTTGCTTGACCAAACACCTGGACACAATTACCTGGACGAGTTGACACATTAGCCTAACCATAACAACCTGGAACTATTTTTCTTCTCTTTTCTCAATTTAAAAACAAAATCAAAACAAAAAAACACATTATTTAATTAATTGGATTAGAAAACTCTATTACACTTTTTGCAGTCATCATATTGAAAACAGCAATAGAATATGTTTAGTAAACTAAAACTATTGCAATATGGCAGGTGTCATAAACAAGGATCATAGAAAAACAATTTACAATGAAACAAAATTTAGAGAATGCACTTAGTTCAAAAACAGTTGGTGGGACAAACAGCCAACATTGATGAAAGAAGAAATAGGTGAAATCAACAGCCCAATTACAAGTAAAGAGATGGACTCAGTCATTAAAAACCTCCCAAGTAAGAAGAGTCCAGGACCAGACGGCTTCACAGCTGAATTCTACCAAACATTCCGGAAAGAGTTAACACCAATTCTACTTAATCTCTTCCAAAAACTAGAAGTAGAAGGAATATTACCTAACTCATTCAATGATGCCAACATTACCCTAATACCAAAGCCAAATAAAGATACCACAAGAAAGGAAAACTATGGACAAATTTCTCTAAAGAACCTAGATGCTAAAATCCTAAACAAAATACTTGCTAATCGCATTCAACAACATATCAAAAGGATTATACACCATGACCAAGTGGGTTTCATCCCGGGTATGCAAGGATGGTTCAATATAAGAAAATCAATCAATGTAATATACCACATAAACAAACTGAAAGAAAAAAATCACATGATCATCTCTACAGATGCAGAAAAAGCATTCGACAAAATACAGCACTCTTTCCTCATAAAAACACTACAAAAGATAGGAATAGATGGAAACTTTCTGAAAATGATAAAGGGTATATATGAAAAACCCAAAGCTAACATCATTTTCAACGGTGATATCCTAAAAGCCTTCCCTCTGAGATTGGGAAGAAGACAAGGATGCCCACTATCACCACTCCTATTTAACATTGTCTTAGAAGTACTTGCATGAGCACTGAGACAAGAAAAGGACATAAAAGGCATCCAGATTGGAAAAGAAGAAGTAAAAATTTCATTATTTGCAGATGACATGATCCTATACATAGAAAGCCCTGAGAAATCTACAACAAGGCTTCTAGAACTGATAAAGGTGTTCAGTAATGTTGCAGGCTATAAGATCAACGCTCAAAAATCAGTAGCATTTCTGTACACCAATAACCAGCAAACTGAGGAGGAAATCAGTAAAAAAATACCATTTACAATAGTAAATAAAAGAATCAAATACCTAGGAATAAATTTAACTAAAGATGTAAAGGACTTATATACAGAAAACTACACAACACTGTTAAAGGAAATCAAAGAAGACTTAAATAAATGGAAAAATATTCCCTGTTCATGGACATCATCAAGATGTCTATCCTACCCAAACTAATCTACAGATTTAATGCAATCCCAATAAAAGTTAACACTGTATTTTTTAAAGAACTGGAAAAACTAACCACAAAATATATTTGAGAGGCAAGAGGCCCCGAATTGCCAAAGATATATTGAAAAAGAAAAATGAAGTTGGAGGTATCACATTACCTGACTTTAAAACATACTACAAAGCTACAGTGATCAAAACTGCGTGGTATTGGCACAAGGATAGACCTACTGACCAATGAAACCAGATTGAGTTTTCTGATATAGATCCTCACATGTACAGTCATCTGATATTTGACAAGGCCACGAAGCCCACTCAGTTGAGAGAGAGTGGCCTCTTTAACAAGTGGTGCTTGGAGAACTGGATATCCATATCCTAAAGAATGAGAAAAGAATACAATCTCACACCTTACACAAAAATCAACTCAAGATGGATCAAAGCTCTAAATATAAGAGCCAAAACCATAAAGACCTTGGAAGATAATGTAGGGAAGCATCTACAGGACCTTGTAATAGGAAATGATTTCATGAACTTCACAGCCAAAGCATGAGCAGCAAGAGAAAAAATTGATAAATGGGATCTCTGCAAAATTAAAAACTTCTGCACCTCTAAGGATGTTATTAAGAAAAAAAAAGGCAGCCTACCCAATGGGAAAAAATATTCGGCAACCATATATCTGATAGTAGCCTAATATCCTGCATATATAAAGAAATCCTACACCTCAAAAATAAAAGGACAAACAACCTATATAAAAATTGGGCCAGTGACCTGAAAAGACATTTCTCAAAGGAAGAGATACAAATGGCTTAAAAGCACATGAAAAAATGCTCAACATCACTTGCTATCAGGAAAATGCAAATCAAAACTACAATGAGATACCATCTTACACCCATCAGAATGGCAGCTATTAATAAAACAGGAGACACTAAATGTTGGAGAGGATGTGGAGGAATAGGAACCCTCATCCACTGCTGGTGGGACTGCAGTATGGTCCAGCCAATGTGGAGGACAGTTTGGCGGTTCCTCAGAAAACTAGCAATAGATCTTCCGTATGATCCAGCAATTCCACTGCTGGGTATATACCCAGAAGAACTGAAAACAAAATTACAAACAGATATATGCACACCAATGTTCATAGCGGCATTGTTCACCATTGCCAAAAGTTGGAATCAACAGCCCCGGTGCCCATCAACAGACAAATGGATAAGCAAAATGTGGTACATACATACAATGGGATATTACTCAGCTGTAAGAAGGAACAAAGTGCTAACACATGGAATAACGTGGATGAATCTTGAAGACCTTATGTTGAGTGAAGCAAGCCAGGCACTGAAGGATGAACAGTATATGACCTCACTGATCTGAACTGAGGAAAGTGAGAAGTCTCTGAGAACCATTGTGTGAAAGATAGTTTAACAAAGGAGAGTAAGAGAAGAGCAGGCTTTGAGCCATCACCCATATGGACATAATCTATGGTAAAGGGATGGAGTGTGGTTGCATGTTGGGCAATGGGGCAGATGAGTGGTGGTGTTTCTTGGTTTGGTGGTGCAGCACTGGGGATTGGGTGGATTAGGAAGGGCAGGTTCAAATCCCCAGGGCATGTAACTGTGAATCTTGATGTTCCATGGGTTGGGAGAGGGGGGTATCACGGGCCCTGGGGGGCTGGGGAGAAGGGAACAGTCAAGATCTAATGGGTTGTTTGGTGGTCATGGAGAAGGTTTTTCATTACCTTACAGTAATGGACACAGGTCATGGTAAATATCTTCAAAATTATTAAACTGTATCATCTAAATTGTAAACTATACTGTAAATCACTGACAATGTTTAGTTGCTATATTTTGCTAGCTGCATAACAGTTATAACAATGCTAACAACCAAAAAAAAAATGGGGGGAGTTAATATGGGGTGGGGAAGGGGAGGTGGTTTGGTATCTGGTAGTCTCCGGCACTCCGTGTGTGACATTGCTGTGACCTAAAACTTCTTTGAAAATTAAATGAAAAATTGGGAGACAACGGGGATTGAGAGGAGGAAGGTGTCATGGCACACCAGACATCTGATAACAAACACAGTGATAAAGGGAAGAAAAAAAAAAAAAGAAAAGTGAAAGGAAAAAAAATTAATATATATATATATATATATATATATTAAAGGCATTTCCTTTGCTTTTATGCCCATTTTTTGAATTTCCCAATCCACTAATTATATTTTATTTTGTTTTGTTCTTTGTTTGATAATTTGTTTTTTTTCCTTCTCTCTCTCTCTCTTTTTTTTCCCCCAGTGTTCCCTTATATTTGTCTCTTGCATGTAAACTTATCACACTTGTTTCTTTTTCCTAGTAAGTGTATTTGATTATTTTATGGACTAAATGTTCATGGAGGATTTGGATCACAGAAGGGTTACAATGGGTACTGTGGGGGATTATTGTGGGGGGTCTGGGGGGGTTTCCTGGGGATTGGTTTATCCGAATATACATGAAAGTTATACAAAATCATTCAAAGGATCAGGGGATGGGGCATGATCACGATGGGTGGATAATCACACAATAAATGAAGCAATCTGAATTCCTACTCTGGAGAGCTCTGCCACAGTCTCCAAGGGAGCAGCAATAGTCCTCTGAGTGTAGGGACAGTGCCTGTCAAAATAGGTGAATCTTTGCTCTTGTAAATGAGACTTAGCCTGCAGTTGTGGGGTGCCTAAGGGTTGCCACCTGAGAGCCTCCTTGTTGCTCAAATGTGGCCTATCTCTAAGCAAAACTCAGCATATGATTGCATTACATTCCCCCCAACATGGGACATGACTCCCAGGGATGAGCCTCCCTGGCCACGAGGGATTAATACCAAGTGCCAACTGGCAACACAACTGGAAAAAGACCTTGAATAAAAGGGGGAAATGGTAAAGACAAATGAGTTCAAGTGGCTAAGAGACTTCAAAGAGAGTCGGGAGGTCATCCCAGAGGTAACTCTTATGCACACCACAGTAGGAGCTCATAGAACATCTAAGTGCCCATCACCCCACACAGAGGGGTTCCTGAGAGCTCCGGAGACACCCTGCTCCTATATAAGGGGGGATAGCCCCAGAGGCTGATGCCTTATCAGTGGGTTCTATTTTGGAATCTGTGCTCCTGAGAGTGACAGAATTAGACTCAAATAAGTCCTCCCTGCACATGGTACACCAGTCCCTTCTATTCAGTCTCAGTGCTCGTGCAAGTACTTCTAAGACAATGTTAAATAGGAGTGGTGATAGTGGGCATCCTTGTCTTGATCCTGATCTCAGAGGAAAGGCTTTTAGGATTTCACCGTTGAAAATGATGTTAGCTTTGGGTTTTTCATATATACCCTTTATCATTTTCAGAAAGTTTCCATCTATTCCTATCTTTTGTAGTGTTTTTATGAGGAAAGAGTGCTGTAGTTGTCGAATGCTTTTTCTGCATCTATGGAGATGATCATGTGATTTTTTTCTTTCAGTTTGTTTATGTGGTGTATTACATTGATTGATTTTCTTATATTGAACCATCCTTGAATACCCGGGATGAAACCCACTTGGTCATGGTGTATAATCCTTTTGATATGTTGTTGAATGCGATTAGCAAGTATTTTGTTAAGGATTTTAGCATCTAGGTTCATTAGAGAAATTGGTCTATAATTTTCCTTTCTTGTGGTATCTTTATTTGGTTTTTGTATTAGGGTAATTTTGGCATCATAGAATGAGTTAGGTTATATTCCTTCTACTTCTATTTTTCGGAAGAGCTTAAGTAGAATTGGTGTTAGCTCTTTCCAGAATGTTTGGTAGAATTCAGCTGTGAAGCCGTCTGGTCCTGGACTCTTCTTACTTGGGAGGTTTTTAATGACTGAGTCTATCTCTTTATTTGTAATTGGGATGTTGAGTTCATCTATTTCTTTTTTCATCAATGTCGGCTGTTTTTGGGTTTCTAGAAACTTGCCCATTTCCTCTAACTTGTCATTCTTGTTGGCATATAATTTTTCAAAGTATCCTGTTATGATATTCTTTATTTTTGTGGGGTCAGTAGTGATATCACCTTGCTCATTCCTTATTTTATGTATTTGCATTTGTTCTCTCTTTTTCTTTGTTAGTCTGGCTAAGGGTTTGTCAATTTTGTTGATATTCGCAAAGAACCACGTTTTGGTTTTGTTTATTGTTTCCAGTGCTTTCTTATTCTCTATTTCATTTAGTTCTTCTCTAATCTTTGTTATGTCTTGCTTTCTACTTCCTTTAGGTTTAGTTTGTTGTTGTTTTTCCAATTCCTTCAAGTGTTTAGTTAGGTCTTCAATTTTAGCTCTTTCTTCTTTTTTAATATATGAATTAATTGCTAAGAACTTCCCTCTAAGGACTGTTTTTGCTGCATCCCATAGGTTTTGATATGTTGTGTTGTTGTTTTCATTAATTTCAAGGTAGTTACTGATTTCTTTTGAAATTTCCTCTTTGACCCACTGTTTGTCTAAGAGTGTGTTGTATAACTTCCATATCCTTGTGACTAACCTGTTTCTCTGGCCCTTATTGATTTCCAACTTAATTCCGTTGTGGTCAGATTAATTACTTTGTATAATCTCAATCTTTCTTAATTCATTGAGTGTTGTTTTGTGGCGTAGCATGTGGTCCATTTTGGAGTATGTTCCATGTGCACTCGAGAAGAATGTAAATCCCACTGTATTTGGGTGTAGTGTTCTGTATATGTCTATTAAGTCCATATCTTCTAATGTATTGTTGAGTGTCTTAGTTTCTTTATTGATTCTCAGCCCAGATGTTCTGTCTAATGATGATAGTGGTGTGTTGAAGTCCTCTGCTCTAATTGTAGAAGAATTTATTTCTCCTCTTAGTTTTTCCAGAGTTTGCCGCACGTATTTTGAGGTACCTCGATTAGGTGCGTAAATGTTGATGATTGTTCTCTCTTCTTGAGAGATTACTCCTTTTACTAATATGTAGTGTCCATCTTTGTCTCTTACAATAGTTTTGCATTTAAAGTCTATTTTGTCTGATATTAGAATAGCTATTCCCGCCCTTTTTTGGCTATCGTTAGCTTGTAAAATGGTTTTTCAGCCATTCACTTTCAGCCTCCTTGAATCCCAGTGTCGAATGTGGGTTTCTTGT
Organism: Tolypeutes matacus; assembly: GCA_026826555.1. Classification (NCBI taxonomy): domain Eukaryota; kingdom Metazoa; phylum Chordata; class Mammalia; order Cingulata; family Chlamyphoridae; genus Tolypeutes; species Tolypeutes matacus. The sequence continues at coordinate 71,978 of JAKSZT010038899.1, read as the reverse complement.
AGACAGCATATAGATGGATCATATTTTCTTATCCATTCTGCCAATCTGTGTCTTTTGATTGGTGAATTTAATCCATTAACATTCAGTGTTATTACTCGTAACGAATTTCTTACTTCAGTCATTTTTTCTTGGGGTTAATGTATGTCATATGTTGTTTTGTTTCTCTTTTTGACTTTTCAGTTGTTTTTAAACTCTCCTCCAACTCTCTCTCCTTTGTTTTTTCCTTTCAACTTGTAGAGATTCCTTTAGTATTTCTTGAAGTGCTGGTTTCTTCTTGACATACTCTCTTAATTGCTGTTTATCTGTGAATATTTTGAACTCTCCATAGTTTTTGAATGCCAATTTTGCTGGATAGAGAATTCGTGGCTGGAAGGTTTTTTGTTTTAATGTTTTGATTATGTCATACCACTGTCTTCTTACCTCCATGTTTTCAGCTGAGAAATCAGCACTTAATCTTATTGTGCTTCCCTTGTATGTGATGATTCTCTTTTCTCTTTCTGCCTTGAGTATTTTCTCTTTGTCTTGAACATTGGACATTTTGACAAGTATATGTCTTGGAGTTGGCATGTTGGGATTTATATTATTTGGGGTGCGCTGTGCTTCCTGAATCTGCACATCCATCTCTTTCAATAGAGTTGGGAAGTTTTCAGCCATAAATTCCTTCAACACTCCTTCTGTTCCCTTTCCCTTCTCTTCTCCTTCTTGTATGCCCATAATGCGTATGTTTGTGCATCTTGCATTATCGGTTAATTCCCAGAGAACATGCTGTATTTTTTCTCTCTTTTTCTCTATCTTTTCTACAATCTCTTTGATTTCAACTGTATTGTCTTCCATGTCACTAATTCTCTCCTCTGCCTATTCAAATCTGCTGCCATGTGAGTCGAGCGTCTTTTTCATTTCTTGACTTGTGCCTTTGTTCACCATCATATCCATTACCTTTTTAGGTGTCTTAGCTATTTCTTCAGTATGTTCTCCCAGTGTCTTCTTTATATCCCTAAACTCTTCCTTCAGTTCTTTAAGTTTGTCCATGATATTTGTTTGGATAGCTTTGATTAGTTGTTCGATATACTGCATTGCCTCCTCATTTTTATTTTGTGCATTGGTCTGGTCCATGTTTTCCTGTTTCTCAGAGTCATTTGTATTTTTCTGTTGCCCTCTTGTCATCATATTATCTTGATGGGATTGTTCAGTTGATTAGCTTTTCTCTATGCTGTAGAATTTTATTTAGCTGTTGGTTGTGCATGGGAGTTAAGTTTTCTCTTTGGCAGTTTTTCTTCTTATTTTATTTCCTTGCTTCTTTCTTTGTTCCCTTGAAGGCAAAATGTTAGGGCCAGATGAATCAAAAGATGTAAGGAAGGCAGAAGGATAATAGAAATATTGATAAAAGTTAGAAGAGGGTCAAAATGAGACTTAATGAGACGAATATTTAACTTGTGTAGGCAGTGTAGAGTACTAGGAAAAAATATGGAGTTCCTATAATGGACTGGGAAAACAAATTGAGGAATATATATATAGTGATTTAGAAGGCTAGAATTATGAGGAGGGAGAGAAATAGTAAAGAAAGGTCTGAAAGGAAAAAGTTAATACTAATTAAAAAAAAGAGGAAGAAGAAAACAAAATAGATGGAATAGAAATTGACACCCTTAAGTTGTGGGCCTATGAAAAAATGTTGTCTCTAAGAGCCACGACAGAAAACAGAAGGCAGAAAGATGCAGGAAGGATAAGCGATAGTTTGTAATACAGAATCAATATATACATCGAGTGGGAAATTACTGAATAAGAAGCCCAGCAAAGAAGCGACAAGCTGGCAGCACCTATTAAAAAAAAAATAGAAGGAAAAAGAAGGGGGGAGGAAAGAGGAAATAATAGCAATAGACCAGAAAGTAACAGAGAGAAACCAAAGATCCACACAGGCAAGCAGTCAAACACTGCTAAGGGGGGTCAATGATTCCCCTAGGGTCCATGTGGATCCTTCCTGCCTACTTGTGTTTATCAATGAATTTCCCCACAGGGTTCTATATGCAGCTCCTGAAGCAGCTTTTAGCTATTAAACTAAATAAAAAAGAATTTATTTTTCATTTGTTGGGGTGACCTCACTTTTTTTTTTCAATTTTTATTTTTTTAGCCAAATGCAGGACCCAAAATAATTCCTCCTCTAGACCAACCCCCTTACAGAAGGGACCGTAGCTGGGCCCGTGGAAATTAATCAAGCACTTCCCACTTTCCGGACTCCCCAGGTTAGCTGAAGCTCTGATGTTAGTCAGTGAGGAGTGCTAAAAATGGCCGATTCCGCCCTTTCTGGCACCCAGCTCGAGCATCACCGGGCTGCTCAGTAAATCAGTTTGAGTGCAGATTAGCATCTGCTCTCAGCCTAATGCTGCTTATGTCGGCTTATCTGCTCCCCAAAGCTATGGGGTGGTGCAGGCAGCCAGATCGATGTCTAAAAATATAAAATACCCTTCCCTGTCTTCCAACAGAACCCTCCCTTTTTTGGGATGTGTCCCTTCTTCCTGGCTCCGCAGCGGCCCAGGTCTTATCCCTGGGTGGCTAGGGAAATCAGCTGCGTTTCCTGACCAAAATCCCCACTCTGGTTCACCAGGTGCTGATTAGCTCGTTTGTTCTGTTCACACAAGGTCCAAGGGGCGCCCGGCAGACAGATCCCCAGAAAATAAACTTTTTTGCCCCACCTGCGGCTCCAAATGGCCGTTTTATTTAATTTTTTTTTCCCCTAACCGCGGGGCTCAGCCGCCCATGCCAACCTCCACCGGCAGTCTCAAAACTCACGAATCTCCACCATTCCGTCCAATCCGCCAATATGCGCAGATAGATGCCCCAAGCTTCTCACTCCACGCATGCACAGTTCAGACCCCCGGGCAGGACCCCGTTCACAATCTGCCTTGCTCTGGGAGCTTGCAGTGTGTGCCCTCCTACACTAATGCCGTCTTGGCCCTACTGTCAACTAGTTTTTGACAAACCTTCCAAGTACACGTTAGAAGGTAAACACAGTCTCTCCAACAAATGGTGTTATGAGAACTGGATATCTATAAGCAAAAGAATGAAAAAGGACTTCTATCTCACTTCCTATTCAAGAATCAACTCAAAATGGATTAGAGATCTAAAAATAAAAGGACCATAAAACTACTAGAAGAAAAATGTAGGCAAACATCTTAAAGACCTTGTGGTACATGGTGGTTTCTTGGAGCTTACACCCAAAACACATGAAATAAAAGAAAAAATAGATGAATGGGACAACCTCAAAATTAAAATACTTTTGCACCTCACAAGACTTTGTCAAAAGTGTGAAAAGACAGCTGACTCAATGGGAGAAAATACTTGGAAATCACATGTCCGATAAGGGTTTAATATCCATTATATAAAAAGAGATGTTACAACCCAACAAAAAATGAAAAATGATGCAATTGAGAAATGGGAAAAGACATGAATAGACATTTGTCCAAAGAAGAAATGAAAATGGCAAAAAAACACATGAAAAAATGTTTGACATCATTAATGATTAGGGAAATGCAAATCAAAACTACAGTGAGATGTCACTTCAAAACTATCAGAATAGCCACTATTAAAAAGTCAGAGAACTACAAATGTTGGTGAAGATGTGGAGAGATAGGAACACTTATTCACTGTGGTAGGAAAGCAGAATGGTACAGACACTGTGGAGGACTGTTTGGCAGTTCCGAGAAAAGTTGAATACAGATTTGTGACATGACCCTGCAATATCACTATAGGGTATCTACCCAGAAGAACTGTTAGCAGTGATATGAATAGACATCTGCACACCTATGTTCATAGAGGTATTCATTAGTCATGATTACCAAAAGCTAGAGACAACCCAGGAGTCCATCAACTGAAGAATGGTAAACAAACTGTAGTGTATTTAGATGAGATATTATGCAGCTGTAAGAAGAAATGAAGTTGCAAAGCATATGACAACATGGATGAACCTGGAGGACAGTATGCTGAGTGAAGTAAGCCAGACACAAAAGGACAAACACAGTAAGATTGCATTACTATGAACTAAATATATTGTTTAACATACTGTATGATTCCACTTATATAAAGTGTAAATATAAATCAATTTATAGAGGGGGAAAAAAAGTATTTGTGCAAGAATAGCCAAAAATGGGAGCTGTGGACAGCAAGGGAAGCATAGAGAGACAGAGAGGTGATGGGTTTTCTTCTTTTTTATTATTATTGAAATAATGAAAACACTCTAATGATTGAGGTGGTGAATGCACAACTATGTGATTGTGCTGAATAACACTGATTGTATACTTTGGATGAATTGCATGATTTGTTCATATGTATCAATAAAATTGATTTGTATAAAAAGAAAAGGAGGCAAACAGCACTTAAAACAGGGAAAATGCATGAATACACATTCACTGGAGAAGAAACGTTCAATTCTTTTCATCACTAGGGAAATACAAATTGAAATCTGCTATGTGCTATCATATACAAATACTAGAATGGCTAAAATCAAAAGAAATAATACCATCTGTTAAAGAAGATGGGGAAAACCTGGAGCCCTCTTACCTTTCTGATGAGAATGTAAAATCGTGCTGCCACTTTGGGAAACATTTTGTCAGTTTCTTAAAAATATAAACTTACCATAATTCTTGCTAATTCCACTCTATTAAATCTATCCAAGACAAATGAAATGAAGTCCATGCAATGGGCATGGGCAAAAGTCATGGCAGTGAAAACTGGGAAAAAAACATACGAAAGTCTATCAATTGTTGCATGGATAACAAAAGGTGGTACAACCATAAATAGGTTGCACCTTTACCTATCTAATTTCACTAAATTAACTTTCATATAATAGACAATTTTATCATGTCTGAAAAAAAATACCAAAGATTTAGGATACTAATTCTGCAAGCGCAAGGAAAAACTTCACCATTCTTATTCTGATAGAGGCCTGCACACTTGCCCAGCCTACCCCCAGCAGGACCCCGAGCCCTGAGCCCACGCACAACCCCCTACCTGGCACTGTTCCCAACCCAGCTCAGAGGGCATGAAGGACCTTCAGTGGCACCTTGCACAACTTTCTGGGACCCCGCTTGCCCCAAGAGTGCCTCAAGCGCTGCACTGGAAGGCCCTTTGGAAATGGAGAAGAGGGGAAGGTCCCTCGCCCCCTGTTTCTGTGCTTATGGGTGGTTCCCAAAGACCCACACCCCACCCCCACCAAGTGTGGTCCTCAAACTTACCTCAGCCACAGCAGGGGTTCCAGAGACAAGGAGCCCAGTGTGCTGGCTCTGGCTGTGTCCTGGCCCTTGACACTTCCTCCACCGCCCGCCAGCACTGCATGCTAGATAGTGGCCCCTCGCTGCACACCAGGAGCCCTCAGCGGTGTTACTGCCACAACAGGGCAGCACACAGGCACCACCATGGCCCCCAAAACACAGCCCCCCTCCTCAGCTCCAGGGGGACCCCATGCCCCTGCACTCACCAGACTTCCTCAACAAGAGGGGGACCCCCAGTGTCCAAGTCCCTTCACAGTCCCTCAGAGAGGGAGGCCCATCAGAGTTGGGGGTCCCCTCTAAGAGTGGGGGCCCCTCAGAGTTGGCATTCCCCTAGAGTCCCTCAGGGTTCCTCTGGGAATGGGGGTCCCCCAGAGCCCAGGTCTCCCCACAGAGAAGTGAGGGTTCCCTCAGGATTTCTCAGAGTCCTACTTCCCCTCACAGTAGGGGACACCTTGGGGTCCCTCAGAGTCCAGGTACCCCTTAGAGAGAGGGGAAGCCCCCAGAGGCCCAGGGCCAGGAAGCCACACCCAAGCAGCAGCTCTCACCCAAGTTACTCGGTGCCTTGCAGGATGTGGTCAGCACAAGGTGGTGGTGGATATTGCCCTCTGGCCCAGTCCCATTGTGTCCAGGTGGCGACGGATCCTCCACTTCTACATTTTGGAAGCATTTAAGCAAGATTGGTGGTAGTTCTTTCCAAATGATTGGCAGAATTCACCTGTGAAGCCATCAGGTCCTGGGATTTTCTGAGATGGAAGGTTTTTGATGACAAACTCAATCTCATTACTGGTGATTCTTGTGTTGAGTTAATCAATTTCTTCTTTCTTCACTGTAGTTGCTGGTGTGTTTCTAGAAATTTGTCCATTTCATTGAACTTATCCATCTTCTTTGCAATACAATTTTCAATGTATCCTCTTATGATACTCTATTTCTTTGGAATCAGTGGTGGTATCCTATCTCCATTTTTTATTTTATTTATTTGCATCTTCTCTCTTTTTTCTTTGTTAGTCTAGCTAAGGGTTTGCCAATTTTATTAATCTTCTCAAAAAAACAGGTTTGGTTATGTTAATTTTTTCTAGTATTTTGTAATCCTCAATTTCATGTAGTCCTGTTTAATCTTTGTTATTTCCTTCTTTGTTTTTGCTTAGGGATTAGTTTGCTATTCTTTTTTTACTTCCTCTAGATATAATTAGGTCTTTGATTTTAGCTCATTGTTCTTTTAAATATATAAACATTTATTGTTCTAAATTTCCTTCTCAGCACTGCTTTTGCTGCATCCTATAGGTTATGATATTGCTGCATTCTTATTTTCATTCATTCCAAGGTTGTTACTGATTTCCTCTGCAATTTCCTCCTTGACCAATTGATTGTCTAAGAGTGTGGTGGTTAACTTTCATATCTTTGTGCCTAGTCTGGTTCTCTGCCCCTTAATAATTCCCAGCTTCATTCTGTTGTTACTAGGAAAATGACTTTGTATAATTTCAATCTTTCTGAATTCATTGAGTGTTGTTCTGTGATCTAGCATGTGGTCTATTCTGGAGAATGATCCATGTGCACTTGGGAGGAATGTATATCCTGTTGTATTTTTGTGCAATATTCTGTAAATTATGTCTATTTTGGTCTAGATCCTCTAACGTATTTTTCCAAGTCTCTATTACTTTATTAAACCTCTTAAGATGTTCTGTATAATGCTGATAATGATCTATAAACTCCCCCACTATAATTGCAGAGGCATCTATTTCTCCACTTAGATTAATTTTTTAGGTTTTGACAAACTTTATAATGGCCCATATGTCAGTGCATTATCCTGCAGAAAAAAATCCAGTGTATCAAAATGTTCCATGTTATACCTATTTTTCCCATTCCCTCCCCTCAGAACTTCTCATGATCAATGCCTTTATATCAGTGTTACAAGTTTGTCCATTACTGGAAATATAAGTCTATGTTAGTCCATGGTTGCAGTCTCCCCTTAACTTTGTTCATTCCTCAATCTTAAGGATTTGGGGATGGTGTTGTCCACTCTGCTTCTGACTGAGAGGGGGCTTAGATCCCATTGGGACAGATAATGGAACAGTCTTACTGGCAGTTGTAGATACTCTTTGCAGGGATGTGAGTTGTCCATCATCATCCTTTTGTTAGTTGTCCTGGGTGAGTCCAATGAACTGGAGAGTAGGTGTTGCCAGCAACTCTGCAGAGATTCAGATTTTCTACATAGAAGATACTGAAAATTTCATCTCAAAGTTACTAGAACAAAGAGACAAATTCATCAATTTGGTTGGATAAAAGATTAATACACAAAATTCAGAAGTGTTTCAATACATACCAATGGGCAATGTGAAGAGGAATCAGAAAAAAAATTTTTCATTTACAATAGTGATTAAAAGACTCAAATATTTAGAAATAAACTTAACCAAAGACACAAAAGATATGCATTTAGAAAACAACAAAACATTGTTGAAATAAGTAAAAGACAATCTAAATAACTGGAAGGACATTCCTTGTTCATTGGTTGGAAGACAACATATCATTAAGATGTCTAATCCACCCAAACTCATTTATAGATTCAAATGCAATCCCAATAAAAATCCCAACAGTCTTTTTTTTGCAGAAATGGCAAATCCAATTATCAAATTCATTTGGAAAAGTAAGAGGACAGAAATAGAGAAAAATACCTTTAACAAAGGAATGAAGTTTGAGGACTCTTACTTCCTGACTTAGCTACATTGATTAAAAAACAGCAGGGTACTGGCATAAAGGTAGGCATATTGGCCAGTGAAATCTAATTCAGTATTAACAAATAGATGTCTTCTACTGTTCAGTGATATTGTCAAAGCTCTCAAAAACACCCAGCTGGGACAGAGGAGTCTATTCAGTAAATGGAGCTGGGAGAACAGGGTATCCATAGATAAAACAAAGAGGACCCTTGATTCACAACTTATACACAAATTAACATAAAATGGATCAAGAACCTTAATATAAAAATTAGTACCATAAATCTACAGAAGCTATTATAGGGAAATAACCTCAAAAACTCATGTTATGTGCTGGTTTATTTAACCTTACACCCAATGGATGAACAAAGAAAGAAAAAAAAAAAAAGAAAAATAGGACTTCATCAAAGTTAAACACTTTTGTGCTTCAAATAAATTTGGTAAGAAAGTGAAAAGGGAGCCTATTCAATCTGAGAAAGTTTTTGCAAACTGTATATAAGATAATGGTTTGATATCAATGTTATATAAACATATCACACAACTCAATGATAAAAAGACAAGGGAGGGGGAGCAGATGTGGCTCAAACACATGGGAGGTCCTCAGTTTTGTTCCCAGTGCATCCTGAAAAAAAAAAGCAAAGAAATGAAAAAACCAACTCAGGGAAGCCGATGTGGCTGAGTTGTTGAGTGCTGGCTTTCCACATATGTGGTCCCAGGTTCAATCCCTGGCCCTGGTACCTAAAAAAAAAAAAAAAAAAAAAAAAAGACAAGGAGATGTCATATAGGAATCCCTTATATTTACATTGGACCTTTTCTGTAATCTAAAATAAAGATTAATATAAATAAAATGGAAAACAGACAAGAAACCTAGTTTAAAAATGGGCAGGTAATTGATCAGACATTTTTCCAAAGAGGAAATAAAAATATACAAAAAGTAAATAAAACAATGCTCACATCACTAGCTATTAGGGAAATGCAGATTAAAAGTATAATGATATATCATTTCGTTTCTTACAGACTGGCCATTATTAGAAAGACAGAAGACTATAAGTTCTGGAAAGGATGTGGAGAAATAGGAATATTCCTTCACTACTGGTGGGAATATAAAATTGTGGATTCTCTGTGGAAGTCAGTTTTGCAGTTCCTCAAGAAGCTAAATATTGAACTGCCATATGATCCAGCAAATCTATTTCTATGAATACATTCACCAGAACTGAAATAAAGGGCATGGACAGACATTTGCACACCAATATTCATAGTGACATTATTCACAATTGCTAAAAGATGGAATCAATCCATGTCTACCAACCAATGAACTGATAACAAAATGTGGTATATACATATGATGGTATATGCATTCAGCTGTAAGAAGAAATGAAGACACAATGCATAGGACAACGTGGATGAACCTTGAGGACATTATGTTGAGTGAAGTAAGCTAAACACAAAAGGACATATTTTGTATGTCTCACTAATGTGAAGAAAATATGAGTAAATTCATGGAGTAAAATTGTAAAGTGTAGGTACTAGGAGAGAGAATGATGGTTGAGAAGAGGGAGCTGACACTGAATGTTTGTAGAATGGAATTAATAAGGTGTACTGTAATTGTGTAGAAACAGATACAATCGATGGTAACACAATATAGGGAGTATAACTAACACTGTCAATTTACAAATGTAAATGTGAGTAAAAGGGGGAGCCTAAGAATGCTACAGTATAATCTAGGGACTGTATAACATAGTGATTTCAGTGATGGGTGATGGATGATGACTGTAATTAATATTACAAATACAAGAATGTTCCTCTATTACAAGTTGTTAAGAATATCAAAATACATGGGAAAAATACAACTAATGTAACATACAGACAACAGGCAACAGTAATTTAGTAATACTTTTACAACAATGACCAAGAAGATATTACATCACTGCGAAGGGTTAAAAATGGGGGCACATAAGGGGTATGGGACTTTACCTTTTGGAGTAATTATGAAATGGAGTGAGCTGTTGACAGCATAACTCTGGATTAAACTGAAAGCTATTGATTGTCCACTTTGGAAGGATTGTACAAAGGAGGGTACCATATAACCCAGTGAACCCCATGGTGAATGATGGACTGTGGTTAACAGTACAAATATGAGGTCACTATCTCTTGAACTATAACATATATACAACACTAATACATGTTGTTAATAATAGGATGGTTTGTGGGAAAATACACCAAATATAAGCTATGGACTACAGATCACGGTAATATTATGATGACATTCTTTCAGCATTTCTAATAAATGTGTCACAACATTGTAAGGTGTTGTGATGGGACAGTTTATGGAAATCTTGTATGATATGCATGCTTGTTCTTTAAAAATTGTCAGATGCAAGGCAAAAATAAGGCAATGAGAAGCACATTTACAATGTGTCTTTGTAGGTTTTATAGATGCCTTAATAGTGAGGAGCTGGAGAACAGGAATGGTTTATTAATTCAGTGGGTCCACAGTTTTGGGAGACATACTGATCACCTGATAAATACAATATTTCTCTTTCAAATTCCAGATTCCTTTTTTGAAGTCTTTAATCATACTCTCCATTATACTCAAACAACTGGACTCAACTTTTGTAAATTCACATTCAATTGTTAGTTAACATGCTCTCCATTTTACATTGAAAATAAAACTCAACCATATACCTACATACCCACTTTATCACTCAATCCTATCCAGATATCAGGAAGAAATTACAAAAATTAGAGGATGTCCCTCAAACCCCTCAGAAAGACCTAATTAAAGCAGCCTTCAAAGTCTTTAGCAATAGACAAGAGGGTGCTAAATTAGGAAAACAAACAGGATCAGGCTAAAGCCTCAGTCCTAGCTGCTGTCCTAGGGTCTCATTCTAAGAAACCTAATTTTTCTCCTTCCCTCTGGCTACCCTGGGACCCTGTTTCAAGTGTGGAAAGGATGGGCATTGGGCACATTTCTGCCTGATCCCTGGCCCCCACTTGGGCCTTGCCCAGTGTGTCACTGTAAATGTCATTGGAAGTCAGATTGTCCTGAAAACCCTGTGTCCAGGAAAGTTCCTCCAGCACACCCTAAAGGCCCCGAGACATTCTGATTGCTGAATATTCCCTGAGCATATCCACACTGAAACCATATCCCTACTCACCTTTCATTTAAGTCCAGAAATTCTCCTGCATGGTTACCCACAATATACTTGCTTTGGAGGCTGATTGGTTACAGAACAACACCCCCCTCCCCCAAGTTTACCAGAATGTGAAGATATACTTATTCTCCATCAGGCCTTAAACATCTCTCATTCAGGGGAAAATTCAAATTCTATTGGTATATTGGTATGGTCAAAGTCCTAATGGACAGACTTTTTTATTCTTTAAATACTTATCCACCTGACCTTATACAATTAATTTAGGAGATAAACCCACTACATCTTGTAATCATACTCTACTCTTTAATACTACTATGCTACACTGGCAGGCAAATTTGAAAATGCCAAAGAAATATTTTAATTCAACCCTATGTTGGAATGACTCAGGCATCAGTTAAACACTACCTACATGAGCAAGCAATAAAAATTATAGTGAAAATGTACTGTGCTTCAATAGCTCTTACAGAAAAACTGAGTTATTTGGAATAGGAACACAATCGGGACAATTATACAATTTAACCAGTTTAAAACTTAGAAAAAACTCAAAGAATTTATTCATTTTTCTTTTCCACAATCTCTTGTCAGACTAAACTAACATATGACCTTTTGAAACCCCATTACTCACATTTATGTGTTAATGTAGTATATGGTAGGACCCAAATATTCAATATTCCCAACCACCGGGATTCTTATTTCATTCCCTCAGTCCCCTCAATGGCACTAATGCTTGTAGGCACAGGTTTCTATTTTCTGTGTGGTAATACTGCATACCTAACACTTTCTACTGTATGGACAGGAACTTGCACTATAGTATCTATTATTCCTAATGCCACCATCCTAAAACTCCAAGACATGGCATCTTCTAGAAAAATACCTAATCTCAGTTCTTTTCTTGAAACCTCACTTCAGCCTCAACAACTGAGCAAATGAAAAAAGGGGCACCTCTTAGGAGACCCAGAATTTGGATATCATGTCCATGATAATCCAATCCTAGGAATGCCCGGCATAGGACACACTATCGTTGCAGTCTGTTCTGGTGTGCAGGTAATCTGATGTTAGGATGAGCAATTCTAAATATCTCCCTCACATTACAACTATCCTGAAATGCAACCATACAGGCCATAAACAATCAACAACTGGAAATTAACAGCCTAGCATTAGTTGTCATACAAAACAGAAGAGCACTGGATGTCCTTACCACTGTCATAGAAAGCACTTGTGCAATCATAAATGAAACTTGTTTCTATATTAGCAGAATGGGGCAGACAGAAGAAAATATCAAAAATTTAAAGGTAAACATAGGTATCATTGAGAGGGCCCAAGACAACAGCTACAGAAAGCAATTATGGTTTTCCTCATTTCTTTCTTACTTCTCCTCACCCCTAAAATCAATCCTTTTACCCATTATGACACCACTACTGATAGCATTGCTGCTGCTTCTTTTTGTCCTTGTCTCTTACAGCTTCTCATCTGATTCACACACCAAATCATACAATCAACAACTCAGGAATATGTGAATTGCATCTTCTTGCTACACAAATGCCAATACCAACCTCTTTGGGACCAGAAATAAGAACCGACTGGACAGGACAGAAGGGAATATTTTGCTGCCCCATAACAGCAGGAAGTAACCAGACTGAGTCCACATCCTGAATCCCCTCACCCTTCTGTTCTGCCCAGTATTCCCATTACTTAGGTCCTTCATCATATATATAATCAGAGTTAGGAATGTTAGAGGTTCTCCCTTACAAGGTTTACAATGATTAACAGGTCATAAGGCTGTGTCTATATGTGTGAAGGCAGCCCATCTCTACCCAAGAATGAAGAAAAGATCCAGATAAGGACTTTCACTCCTGGGGGCCCAGGCACCACCAACCACTCCTGTATTCCAAGAATACCCCATCTCCTAGCCCAATACCCCCTAGCCATACACAAGAAGAATTCACTTTTACAGCCCCTTATTGGCCCCAGGCTGTACTTGGTCTCTAACCCACTCCTCATGGCCTGTTTCCCTGACTTTTTATGTACTGTATAAATTGATATCCACCACCTTCCATGGGTGGGCTGAAGTCTATTCTTCAGAATCCCTTGGTTAGGAGAGCTCAATAAACTTCCTGCCTGCAATCATCAGTTTCCATGTCCCAGTGAGTGCTGTTTTTCTCCAACAATACATGTATACATACATTTTTTTTTTCATTTAAAATTTATTTGCATTTATTTCCTTCTGCTGTTCAATTCAACATACTGACAATTCTTGCCCTACCAGGTGCAAACCCCTGTTCTCTAGACACTGCAATACAATTACTGAGTAGAAACAGAACTTGATCAAGAAATGAAAGATTTGGTAAAAATAAATAAATATGGATGTCACTAAAACAGATGGGAGTATATATAAAAAATGTGAAGTACTGATGAGTGAAAGATTACCTTTGAGGAAATTCAGCAAAGGTTTCATGAAGGTCTCAGTTGGGCTTTGAAGAGTGGGAAGAATTTTCCCAAGTGAAGATGGGGTAGTGGTGCGGTGAGGACATATGAAATGCCCTCAGGTTGTCAAAGTGGCCCAGTTTACAAAGAACAATTCTAGGCTAAAACTGCTGGAGGAAGACTGAAGATATAGTAAAAGGACTCAAGAATTTGGGAGTCAGGATCCTTCCCTCCTTGTCCAATCTCTTTTGCCCTCAGGTAGCTGTCAGGCCCAGGTTATGGTGCTGGCTGTCCCCTAAACCTGTTGTCCTAGAACTGTGGTCCTCAAAGTGTCACCAGGAACCCTGTATATTTTAACAAATCAATTTTATTAATACATATTAATAAAGTATACACTTCAAAATGTACAACCAATGGTATTTGGTATAGTCACATAGTTGTGCATTCATTATCTTAATCATCATTAGAACATTTTCATTATTTCAATAATAATAAAAAAAAATAAACTAATATTAAGGTTCTTTACCCCTCGACCTGTTTCCCTGTTATACATAGCTGCTATTTCTGGTTATTCTTGCACAATTACTTATTAAGCAGTTTTACTGAGATATACTCCCATAACATAAATCTGCCCAAAGTGTACAATCTCTGTCTTTTAATATAATCCCAATGTTGTGCATTCATCACCACAGAAATTTTGGAACATTTTCATTACTCCAAAAAGAAAAACCACACACCCCTTAGGAGTCCTTCCCCAGCCCTACATAACCATTAACCAAATTTAATCTTTATAAATGGATTTATATTTACATTTTGTATAAATGGAATCATACACTATGTAGTACTTTGTGTCAGGTTTTTTTCACTTAGCATATTTTTTTTGTCTAATATGAACATCTTGTAGTATAAATTACATTTGTTCAGTTTCAAAGAAAACAATCATATATGCAATTTTACTCATATCCATATTTCACATGCGGTTTTACTATACTAAAGAAAACCTTTTGGTTTCTCTCTTTTTTGGTTATCTCTTTTTCTGGAGTAACAAATCACATTTAAAGTCTCTGATTCTCAACTTTTTAGTGTAACCTCACTACTTTTGCATCATTTATTGGATTCTGGATGGATTTCTGGGGCTGTGAGTAGTGATTTTTTTAACCAGTATATCCTTCTCATATCGGTGAGGTGACCATGCCCTCAGCACTGTGTGGGGAGGCCGGATCCAGTGGAGTCCAAGGTGAGATCAGTGGGAGATAAATCATTGCTAATTTTGTCAACATGGCTAAACTTATTGGATCACCTGGTGAATGAGGCCTGAGGTGGGCTTCTCCCAGCTGGGGTGTGGAGGATAAGTAAGAAGTAAGGATGTAAAGAGAAAAAGGGGAAAAGGGAGAGCATTTCTGGTACTGAAGGAAATTATTGTGGTCAGAGCAGAGAGAGCCCAAGAGACAAGCAAGGAGATGGGTAAGGCTGGCAGCAGGCTCCCCATTCAGGGCCCAGGGGCTGTGGTGGGGTTTGGGGCTTAATCAGAGAGCAGCAGGGTGCTCCCAAATGGTGTAAGGCTGGGACCACAAATCTAGGACCTCACTGGGTGGTGGAAAGCAGGGAATGGAGACATTTTTGGTCTGAAGGATGCTTCCAAAGGACAGAGCTTGCTGTTCTGAAATGTCAGGGTTCTCTTGCATTCATTCTCTTGGAAGAAAAATTAAGAATAATCTTCAGAGTCTTTGGATATGGTCAGTTCCCAATGGAAACCAGAACTTCATGCCCTTATGGCTGAATTCAGTTAAGAATTGACAGCATGCTAAAATCTTAAAACCTACAAATGTGGGAACCCATGTCCTTGTTTAGAAAGTTACCAACTTGGACTTGTGAGGTTTCTGTGCCAGCAGATGGAATATAGACAAGGCTTTTTTTTTTTCTAGACTTTTCTATTCCAGATAGTTGAGTTCATTTATGTCCATTGTGGAAAACTAGGAAAATGAAATGTAAAACAGGTAAGTAGGTGAGGTCTTCATGAGCAGTCATTCTGGGGTGACTGAGCATTGTGGGAATATTCTTGTAACAGTTGACAGGTTGAGAAGCATTGTGGAATCAGAGGAACAAGTTAGAAGTGTCCCATTTTGAGACGTCCTGAGCTGTGCAACCTGGAAACTGGTCATTTGTGAGAATGGATATTCTTGAGTCATTTGCTGTTTTAGGAGGCCAATCTTGCCTCAGGGTGCTGTATTTTCATGTAATGGAGATTTTTATTCCATGTGTGAACTGTGCAGAGCTACATCTCTGACTTAAATTGGGAAGGCAAGTTTTAAGGAGGCTAAGAAAAAGAAGATGAAATGGGTCATGGAGTGGTGGCATGAGATGGGAGCAGTGAGGCCAGGCACTTGGGTGCTGAGGAAAGTGCTGAGACCCTGCCCATGTGGAGGCCTGTGGTCATGCCCCAGGATGTGTCACCTCAAAGGGCAATGACAGACCATGGGCTTCTGGCCTCCCCCAGCCTTTCCTTTCCAGGCTGTATTTGTGATCTCTTATTGCCTGATGAGAATGTAGGTTAGTCTCCTAGAAGACTAGAAGACGGTAAAAGTTCCTCTGTCAGGATACCTGCAGGTTGCCTTAGGATGTAAGTGGGGGCTCCTCTTGTGGGGTGGGGGAAAGAGGGTGCTGGCAGAGGAGGCCTCCTGGCTGTGTCATGTAGCCTGCTGCAGCTTCCTTCAGGACCCCTGCCACCCTCGAAGGCATCCCTGTGTCTCATGTAGGAATGTCTTCGTGCTCTCCTGACTGGTTCCTGATGTGAAAGGACCAAAGACATGATCCCTGCCTGAGGGTGTAGAGGCAGGTGTCTAGTGTGGGCTGTGGTGATAGGAGGGGATGAGTGAGTGCCCAGGGGAGGGCCTCCAGCAAGTCACAGGTGGGAGTTTAGGGAGAGGTTTAAGGCTGTAGGAACTAGGTGAGGCCTCCAGGATCACCAGATGCAGCAGGGCTGCAGTGATGGTGCCCAGAGATCACCCACTGGAGACTGCAGTGAGGGTGCCCAGGGATCACCTGGTGGAGACTGCAGTGACGGTGCCTGTGGATCACCAGGTGCAGAGAACACTGTGGTGAGGGTGCCTGGGAATCACCTGGTGGAGACTGCGGTGGGAGTATCTGGGGGTCACCAAACACAGCAGAGACTGCGGTGAGTGTGCCTGGGGATTGCAGTGTGCAGTGGAGACTGCGATGAGGGTGCCCAGGGGTTTCCAGGTGCAGTGGAGACTACAGTAAGCATGCCTGGGTATCACCAGGTGCAGTGGTGGGGACAGGGTGAGGACTGGGGTGAAGAGGAGAGTATTGGAGAGGGCACAACTGGCTGGCACTCCTTTGAGCCTTCAAATGGAATTCAGCTGAAATGAGGTGGTGCCTTTGAGCATGCTTGACAAGAGAGTGACGCATTTTGTTTGAGCAGCAGACTGGCTCCTCATGCTGCTGAGTAGGCCCCAAAGGTGTCTATCACTGACAGCATGCCTCTGCCTTGGCATCATGGTGCCTGGATGTGAACTTTGCATGCTGGTTCTTGTTTCTGCAAAAGGAGGTGATGACACCTGCCTCAGGAAGCCATGAGACAAACCAGTGGTGTAGCCTAGGACCTCACCAGGTGGGAACTCAGGGTTTGTCTGTTAGGCCAGATTGGCTAAAGCAGAAAAGTGTCACTGATAGTCCTACTTTCCTGTGTATGACACACAGCTTTGCATTCCTTTGACAAACCATCCCATCTTCCATGTCTGCCATGGGTCATCCCCAGGTTAAAGGTGGAAGAAGGCTCCATCCCCTACAGGGCATGTCACTGGCCAGGGCCACCTCGCTGATTTTCCCTCTGTGGACTTGGCCCTAGGCTTCATGATTTCAGATCTTCAAGTTTCCCCAATGCCTCTGGGCCTCCCTGGAGACACAGAATGACTGGGGGGTGGGTTGCTAGGAGGAAGGATGCAGACTCATACTGGCCCCTGGCTCATGGAAATGAACTTCCTGAATCTGAGGGACAGAAACCTCATATGTATTGCTGGGAAAGTTGCTTGTTAGGCACATCAGTCATGGGCTTCTGCCTTTGAGGACCGGGAAGGACATCCAACCTCTCCCTGTGTCACTGAGCAGACTCTTGACCCAGAGTACAATGCCACTCTCCAGCCTTAGGGCTCTGTGAGCCTTCAGAGGTGGACTGGTGGGCTTAGCCCCTTGCCATTCACCAAAGGCCTTCACTTACTGGCTTACAACCTCAGATCACTTGGCCTCAGCTTTCCCTTTGTACATAGGGACTGTGTCTTTAAGACCTCATAAAATGGCTGTGAGGATTTGCTCTTTGTCCCTTCACTTACCTGGGTCCTCTGAGAAAAAGTGCCAATGAACAGCGACTACCATGGAGGCTCCCTTCTCAGTAGGGCACAGTGAAGCACCCAGGTGGGTGAGTTTCTTTATAATGAAATTCCACAGCAACCCAGCAAGTTGGGGCTCCTTGGGAATTCTCATAAGGAGACACACCCCAAGAGGTGGGAGGAGGAGACAGCCTAACTTCTGTCTACATGGTTGTGGTGTCCCCAGCACATGGAAAAATGGACACAGGGTAAGCAGGCAGCCCTGAATGTCACCAGCTGGAGGGGTGTCTTGCCAGGTGGTTTGGGGTCTCTCTCTGCTCTGTCCTGTGTCTCACCTGCTCTCTCTTGTCTCCACCATTCTTACTTCATTTCTTGGTTTTGTTTGGACAATTTCAGGTTCCTTGTTGATCTTTTAGATAGACTGGCAGCCAGCTTCCTTCCTCGGGGCCTTGTCTTTGTCTGAGCCTGCGGTCATCCATGGGTGCTCTGTGGTGTGAGCAAGGGATTAGGAATGGGAGGAGGAAGAAGGGAGGGTCACAGCTCCTCAGGGCTGCTTCCCCTAAGCTGAAGCAGTGTCTCCTTTTCTGGACTTGACTGATCATGAAACTGCTTTTCCACATCCACTGAAGAAGCAGTAATGGACCTGGAGGACACCCTTCAAGTCACATGTAGGTGAACACCTTAGCAGCCAGCAGAGCAGCCCTTCGACATGGGAGGCACTTGGCCATTGGCTCTGCTCATCCAGGATGATGAGTGAGAATGCCAGATGACTCTGCAGTGCCAGACCTGGCTGCCCATGAGCTTGAGCTTTTTTCTCACATACCTGTTTTGTCTGGAGTGTGTTTTCTTGAGAAAGATTTTCTTGGGAGGGGCATTCAGCTTTTCACCATCCCGTGGAGTACATATGACTTTTTAAAAAGATTTATTTATTTATCCCTCCCCCTGTTGTTCTGTACTTGCTGTCTGCTCTCTGTGTGTTCTTCTGTGTCTGCTTGTCTTCTCTTTAGGCAGCACTAGGAATTAATCCTGGGACCTTCTGGGGTAGAGAGAGGCACTCAATCTTTTGTGCCACATAAGCTCCCTGGTCTCCTGCATTTCTTATTGTCTCTCTTCTGTGTCTCTTTTTGTTGTGTCATCTTGCTGCACCAGCTCTCCTGCGTGGGTCAGCACACCTGCATGGGTCAGGTCTCCTGCATGGACCAGGACTCCACATGGCCCAGCTCTCCACTCTGGCAAGCTCACCACACAGGCTAGCCTGTTCTTCCCCAGGAGGCCCTGGGAATCAAACCCTGGATACCCTATACAGTAGATGGAAGCACAGTCACTTGAGCCACATCCCCTTCCTATATATGACTCTTGAAGAAGTACTTTGTGCTGCAGTTGTTTACATGATTTCAGCATTTCCCAAGAGAAAGAAACTCACTTGGTCTGCATACCTGCAAATGCACAGATATTGGACCCTGGAACTCATTCTCTACCTCTTTATCTGTCTGTGTATACATATAAAATGTGGTCAGAAGAGCTATAGATCAATACCAACCAGAAATTCCAAAATATTCATATTAATTTGTCATTGCAGATCAGTGATATTACTCCATGGTAAAATATAATTTATTTTAATGTTTTCATCACTTGGTATTACTACTTACACAAGCAAAAATAATAATGAGAGAAACACATTTGATGCAGTGAAGGGAAGGTATGGAGTAGTTTAAATATGTCAGTCCCATCATTTTGCATGTGGGGATCACTGTATAAGGCAGAAAGCTCTTAGAGGCTAGGAACTTGGGTGAGCTGAACCTCCTGAAACAGGCATAGTTTTCCCACAAGCAGATGGGGTGGAGAGAGAGGAACAGCTTGAGCCATAAATCCAATTTATAAAGCAGGTTCTAGGTTGTTAGCTATGGGCTCTGGGAATAGATTTTCTAGCTATGGAGAAATGGGTGAGATGACCATGGGTGGACTTCCAGGGAGTGGCACATGGAATGGGGAAGAGAATGAGAGGTCATGGAGGTGCTGATGAGCAGACAAGGGAGATGATGTCAACAAGACTGTCATGTCACCCTGGAGCCAAAGCAGAAGGTGTCTTGATGGAGAGAATGGTGGCAGTGGCCATGGAGTCACTGGGATGGGGCCTAGTGTGATGGAAGAAGAGGAGTGCAGACTCAGGAAAGAGGAAGGATCATGGGCTTGAGGATCCCCATGCTAATTCTGGAAGGAGCAGTTTCAGAAGCAGATTCTTACAGCCTCTTTCATGGGCTTCCATCAAGTTACTGAATATATATCGTTCAGAGTGAAAGAGGTGATGGGGAGTGTTCCTAGAAGAGCTGCAAGTAACCCCTCCTTACCATCATACTCTCCCCATCTATCTTTCCCGACCTGTAGCTTGGATGTCATCATCCATGTCTTGCAGTGGGTGCCAGGCCCAATGCATAAAATACTCAGGAATTCTTCTTGACATATTTAATTAAACTGAGCAAATCATAATAGAGATTTATTTGGCATAAATGCTTACAGTTCTGAGGCTGGGAAATGTCCAAATCAGTGCACCAGCAGAGATACTTTCTCACCAATGTCAGCTACTGGGGATCCTCAGGTCTTGCCACATGGTGAAAGGGGCTACCTACTCTGTCAAGATCCCTGCCTTTCCCTCCAGAATCTACCATCTCCTGTAGCTCAGCTGTGGGCAACTAGGCATAGGGCTTCTCTCTTATGAAATCAGAGAAGGAAATTAACTGATAAGTGGCTATTTGCATTTCTTTCTTTTATTTTTGTAAATTAAGATAAAAGATAAATCTTTTTAGTTTAAATTGTGCCAAATCAGAGAATTAAAAAAGCATATTATATAGAAAACACTTTTCCTATGATATTTGCAATTTCTAAAAGTGTTAAGGATATTTTTATTAAATTTACAGAAATTACAACTACAAACAAATACACAACTTCTTCCAAAAGGCCACCTTGTGATAAAATATATTCAGATAATATTCAAGATTGGTTTGCCTGTTTTAAAATGCTATATTGTTTCTGGCTTGAGAATCACCTATTGCTTTAAAAGTCTTTCAATACAACTCCAGTACTGTTGTCAAGTGACATGGCAAAGGTGTAAATGTGGGCAATATATCTGAAATGGGTTTCAAAAGAAGATTCCCAGGCCCACCAGTTCCAAGTCCAGCTGGGTTGATAAGAGGCACAGCTGCAGAGCAGGGAGCTAAGAATGGATTCCCATCTGCTCTTCTACTGGTTCTGGATCCTGCTGTATTTTTAAAAATTTGTGGTACATTTGTGGCTAGTTTTGTCCTCCTGGTGAATCTAGAGGTTTCAAGTCATGAGCAGAAAGCTTTGGTGTTGGAACAGATGGATGAGATTCGGTTTCTAGAAATTTAACAAAAAGTTCTGAAAAAGAACTATTAAGCATAGACTGTTAATTTGGTCTCAGAGGTGTGTTGGGAACACTATTTCATCCTCCTCCAAGCCACCCACTCATCACCTAGTACCACCCTGATCTTCAGTAAACAACTGCTCCATTTCCTCCTTTTTGATACCCAGGCTGCTTCCCATTAATTTTAACACTTCGTGATGCTTGTTTTTTTGGTGTGTGAAAATATCTAATGAAGAGGTTTCTCATTAGGACTTTTTTTTTTTCTTTTTTTTTTTTTATTATGGGTAAAACTCAAAATTCTCACAATACATACAGACATTTGCATAATGATATATAAATATATGTGCATATATGTGTATTTGCTTATAAAAATGTTATTTATATATATATATATATACATATATTTTAAGAGGTGCTTAGATTACCTAAAATATTACACGGAACCCACTGGGATTCCCATGTTGCCCACCTCCCACACCTCCCACCACATCCCACACAAACATCTCCCACAAGTGTGGCCCACCAACCTCAATGAACTTACACATCCTGGAGCCTTGCCACCAACCATAGACCACAGTTCACACTGTAGACCACACTCTCTCCCACTCAGTTCTGAGTGGTGTGTGCTGATTTAAAATGGCCTACATCCATTGCCACAACAGTACTCAGGACAACCTCCAACTCCCAAAGAAGCCCCTGTATTTCAACTGCTCATCCCCTCCCTACCCAAAAACTGTCAAGTGGCCACTGGCTCCACCTCTTTGTTATAATTTCTTGCATTGCAAGAATCACCATATGTGAGCAAGAGAATACCATCAATGCCACTCTAGTCCATAGTTCTTCCCCCAATCCAGAGGCGACTGGGATGGTGATGTCCACTCCAACTCCAAGTGAGAGAGGGCTTATATCCCAGGGATATGGTGGGTGGGATGATCCTGCCTGCAGATGCAGGTCCTCTCCATTCCCTGGGATGGCCATTTCCCATCATTGTCTCCTCACCAGGTGACTTGGATGAGTCCATTGAGCTGTAGGGTAGGAGTTGCAGTTCCACCTAGATTTCCTGCACACCTGGCACATAGGTAGATGGGAGGCTACAGTCTCTGGAAGTATACCTAAGAAACTCCAGCATCACATGTAGGTTTGAATAGAAGGGACTGGTGAACCATGTGCAGGGAGGACTTATTTGAGTCTAATTCTGTCACTCTCAGGAGCACAGATTCCAAAATAGAACCCACTGATAAGGCATCAGTCTCTGGGGCTATCCCCCCTTATATAGGACCAGGGTGTCTCCGGAGCTCTCAGGAACCCCACTGAGTGGGGTGATAGGCACTTAGATGTTCTATGAGCTCCTACTGAGGTGTGCGTAAGAGTTACCTCTGCGATGACCTCCCGACTCTCTTTGAAGTCTCTTAGCCACTTGACATATTATGGGTAAAAATCAAAATTCTCACAATACATACAGACATTTGCATAATGATATATAAATATATGTGCATATATGTGTATTTGCTTATAAAAATGTTATTTATATATATATATACACATATATTTTAAGAGGTGCTTAGATTACCTAAAATATTATAAGAGTCTTCTGATTCTAAAAGATTGTTATGCAGTCTCTATATTTCCTGGTTTAAGAGTAATTCAAAGTACCTTTCTGAAGAAAAATATGTAAATATTTATCAAAAGATATCAAATATTGTAAAAGATTTGAACTGCTAATAATACTACCATAATCATGGCAATATGGCTGGGCTTATGAATCAAGAAATAAAATATGCATTAGCCTCCTTCCCAAAAAAAAAAAAAAAAAAAAAAAAAGAGTAATTCTTTGTCACTTAAATGTTGCACCTCATTCTGTAGGGCATTGTTTTCCATTTGTTTGTGTTTCAGGGCCAACATAAATTGGTCTCTCTTCTGTTGAAACACAACTCCCTTATCCTGCATGGACTTAACTGCATTTAAAAGGTGATTTAACTCCCCAGCCTTGCTCTGTTCTTTTTCTTTCAATAGTTGCTCAAAAGCAAAAGCCTTCTCCTTCATTGCCTGGCATTCAAACTCCCCTTCTTGCAGCATCATAGAAAACATCATGTTAGTCTCTTGTAATGCTTGATATTCTGTTTTCTTTACACTGGCTGTTTCCACTATTTTTTCATTTTGCTCTTTTACTTTACAAATGTCCATTTCTAAAATTAATATTCTTTCATTCAAGTTTATCACTGCCTGTCTCAAAAGTTCATTTTCATTCACTTTGTTAGTGAAAAGTTCATTTAAAGAAAGTTACTGATCACTTTTGGATTCGATTAAGAGGTTTTTTTCTTTAAGCAACTTTTGTAAAACATTTAGATTTTCCTTTATCTGCTTAATTTCTGAATCATTTTGTTCATGATCTTTTCTTTCTAGCTCTGAGGTGTCAGCAATTGAATCACATAATTTTAAAAAAATTTCCTGTAGAGTTCTAATTGCTGCATCTTTTTCCTGCAGTGATTTTCTTAACTCTTCTAATTTTTGTTGAAGCAATTTAGAAGACTCACTGTGTATATCAAACTTAATTGCCCCAAGAGACTCTTCAAACTGAGAGAAAAGTGATGGTCCAGAGGAGAGCTGTGGTAAAATAATATCAGGTTTTCCTAAAAGAAGATCCTTGGTGTTGCAAAGCTGCCCTAGACTGTACTGAACTTGTTTTAATTCATGGCCAAATTTTTTGAATTTGGTTTCTATCTGCTCATAACTTTGGATTATGCCAGTACAGTGTACCTGTAAAATAGAATTATCATCACTGTCAGCCAAAACCTGGACCTGAAGTTAATGAAGTTCTTTCTGTACTTGGGCAGACTCATGCTGCATATTTTGTACTATAGTCATCATTTGTTGTTTCCACTCTTCAATTTTCTTCACTTGTTTAATAAATCATTTTCCTGTAGTAGCTCCTCAAACTGATTACTATTAACACCTCCAACCTTGTCACCTCTGTTGGATGACTATAAAACAGTCAATAAAGTCTCACATTTCTGAGTTAATGCATCTATTTCAATATCATTTCTTGAATAATATATGATAAATTCTGCACAGTTTCTCTAAACATATCCTGGCCACTACTTTCAAATCTAGTGGACAATGTTTTATTTTCATCTTGCAGCTTAATAAGGGCTGCTTCTGTGGCAACAACTATGTCCATCATTTTGTGATATTCTCTTTTTAGGTGGCTATTTTCTCTGGTCTTCTCACTCAAAACATCTAATACTTGTTCTCTTTCCTAGACATAGGACTGCAGTTGCTGTTGAAGGTAAACAACATCCTGAATATAGGGAGCTGAAGAGATTCTTACATGAAGAGCTTGTATTTCCAAATCTTTCTGCTGGATTATCTGAGTTAATTTAGCAACCTCATCTTTGGACAGCTTTTCAATCTGTTTTGATAAAGATAAATTCTTTTCATTTAGAAGTTTAATTTCCATTTCTAGTTCTTTTATCCCTTTTACTAATCTTTCAGTTTCAGCTTTAGATAATCATTCTGTTCACTTCCATTTTTATATGAAGGCTCTGAACTTTTGTTCCTAGGAAAATATCAAAATTCTCAGTTTGAATGCTCTGTCTTCCTTCATGCATCTGGGTTATGACATGTTCAGTTGTTTTTTTTTTGCAAACTCCTATTGTCCACATCTTTCTCAAAACAGAGCTGAGTATATGTGGCATTCATTTTCTCATGCTGGTATTGAAACTCATCCATTTCCCTTTTCTGCTCCTGCAAAGACTAAAGTAGTTGCATCTTACTCTGGCTTTGATCTTCAATTGTCTTTTTTTTTTTAATTCAAAATTGTTTGGTTTCATTTATTTAATATGCAAATATAAATCAATTTATAAAGGTGAAATTGGATTAGAAACGTAGAGTTGTGGCAGAATAGATAGATTGCAAAGTGACTGCTAAGAGGTGTGGAGTTTTTTTCTTTTTTTTCTTTTTTCTTTTCAGATTTCTCCAACAGAATTTTTTTAAAGATTTATTTTAGTTATTTATTTTCCTCTCTCTCATTGTTTTTTGTTTGCTGTCTGCTCTCTGTGTGTTCTTCTGTGTCTGCTTGTCTTTAGGGAGCACAAGGAACCAATCCTGAGACCTTCTGGAGTGAGAGAGAGGTGTTCAATCTCTTGTGCCACCTCAGCTTCTTGGTCTGCTGTGTCTCTTATTTTCTCTCCTCTGTGTCTCTTTTTGTTGCATCATTTTGCTGTGCCAGCTCTCTGTGCAGGCCAAGACTCCATGTGGTCCAGCACTCCTGCATGGGTTAGGTCTCCTGTGAGGGCCAGAATACTGCATGGGCCAGCTCACCACAAAGTTCAGCTTGCCTTTCATGAGGAGGCCCTGGAAATCAAACCCTGGACCTCCTATATGGTAGATAAGAGCCCAATCACTTGAGCCACATCCATTTCCTTGATTTTTTCTTTTTGGAGTAAAGTAATTTTTCTAAAACTATTTTGGTGATTAAGGCACAACATTTTAATTATACAAAGACCTATTGATTATACACTTAGGATAGATTGTAAGGTATATGTCTATATCTCAATTAAACTTCTTTAAAATAGATAAATGTACAAGAATAGCCAAAAAGAGCAGCTATGTACATCAAGGGAATCATAGAGAGATTAACAGGTGATGAATTTTTGTTCACTTTTCTGTTTTTTGTTTATTATTATTGAAATAATGAAAATGTTCTAATAATGATTGAGGTGATGGATACAAAACTATGTGATTAGGCAAAAAACGACTGACATTACACTTTGAGTGCATTGTATTCTTTACTAATATGTATTAATTAAATTAATTTGTTTTTTTTTTAAACTTAGCTACAGAGTTTCCATATTTGCATGCTCTGGAACTTAATGTTTTAATAATTAATGTCAAGGAAAGGATTTCCAAATGTCAACCATCATAATGGCATTGCCTATGCATCTTGAAGGTTTTGGAATCTATTAGATATTTCATTAACAAGATGATTATGGCAGTGCATTTTCCCTGGATACTTACAACTGGGAATTAGCCATGGGAAGTGGGAATGATCTGGACCTCTGCCTGACACAGTGAACTACTGTGTGCAAGATTCTCACACTCACTGATAAAGTTCTAGTCACAGAGATAAAGTATGGTTTTATCTAATATTAGGAACAAAAAGACCATATCTGTTCCTCCCTTTCAGATATTTAATCAATGACCCAGTAAAGGCAACCAGAGAACTCCATTCATTTCTTTGGGAAAGATTCCAAAATCACAGACTTCACACATTTTCCTATCCCCAAATCTATAAAATTTTCAGTTGATATTCACAAAGTCATCCATCAGATGACCAATCATTTTCCCAAACCCCTCAAACAATATCCATCAGAGAAACAAAATTTTTGATGTATATAACCTCCCAATCTCTGAATAAATGATTTCTCATGATTTTTCATTGCATTCTCCACAATGAATTTTCTGGAAGTTCCTCAAGGAGTGTCATCCTTCTAATGAAATCTTCCTCCTCTTTTTTAATGTTTTGTGGTTATTCTTAAACTGAGTTTCCTTGAGCACACTAAGGCTTAGCTTTGGCTGAATGAGAGTGCACAGTGATTACAGACCTAGTGTTTCACTCTTTTGGAATTCACTCATTTAATTTAAAGGATAAATTAGGAATTAAGACATTCCCACATTGAGTACAGGTGTAGAATTCCTCACATGTGATTTTTCTAGTTTATTAGAGTGGCAGAAGAGGCCTCTCCATTTCCATTATATTTACACTATGTCTGTTCTCACATAGTATAATATTTGTCTATTAAGGGCTTTGCTACATAACATACAATTGGATTCTCATCAGTATGAATGTTATTAGATTATCTAAAGAAGTATGGATGATTACAGGAATTTCTGAACACATTAAAAAGAGTGTTTCTCCAGAATGTGAGTTCTCTGATATGTTTAAAGGTTAAATCTATGGCTGAAGTCTCTTAAATATTCAAAATATTTACACTGTGAGTTGTTACATTTAAAATAAGAATATAGACTGAATGACTATCTCAAATTGTTAAAATTCTCCATTTGAGTAATCTCCTATTGTCTAAGGCCAGAATAATTACAGTTTTCCCAGATATAGGATATTATGGTTCCTGCCCAGCATAAATTCATTAATGTTGCCTGAGGGGAGAAATACAGGTGAAAGGTATCCTACATAGACAACATTCATGCAGTTTTTCTACAGTATGTGTTCTATCAAGGTGTTTAAGATTAGAAAATTGGCTGAAGTTTTTCACACATAAATGGCACCTCTAAGGTTTCTCTCCGAGTTCTCTCATGCTGTTGAAGATGGGATTGTTAAGTTTCTCGCTTGATGAAACTCATTGGGCTTCTCTCCAGTGTGAATTGTCTCATGTCATCTAAGATCAGAATAATTGCTAAATGTTTTCCCACACTGATGATATTCACAGGGTTTATCTCCAGTGTGAGTTTTTCATGTTTTTTTTTTTAATGGAAGAGAAATGTAAGAGGCCTTTTACAAAAGTATTATATTCATAGTATTTCTTTGCAATGTGACTTCTCTCATGTTGTTGAAGATGAGAATATCGACTGAAAGCTTTCCTGCATGAAGACATTCATAGGGTTTCTCTCCAGTGAGTTCTCTCATGATGTTTTAGGGAAGACAATTGATGGAAGGCTTTCCCACAAAGTTGACATTCATAGGCTTTCTATCCAATGTGAGTTCTCTCATGTACTTTAAGGGCAGAGATTGACAGAAGGCTTTCCCACAAAGATGACATTCATAGGGTTTCTCTCCAGTGTGAGTTCTTTCATGTTGTTTTGGGGAAGAGTAGTGGCAGAAGGTTTTCTCACAAAGATGACATCCATATGGTTTCTCTCCAGTGTGAGTTCTCTCATGACCTTTAAGATAAGCATATTGACTGAAGGCTTTCCCACAAAAATGACATTCATATGGTCTCTCTCCAGTGTGAGTTCTCTCATGTCTTTTTAGGAAAGAGGAGTTACTGAATGCTTTCACACAAAACTGACATTCATATGGTCTCTCTCCACTGTGGGTGCTCTCATGTTGTTTTAGGGAAGAGGAATACCTGAAGGCTTTCCCACAAAGATGACATTCATATGGTCTCTCTCCAGTGTGAGTTCTCGCATGTATTTTTAGGGCAGAGGAGTGACTGAAGGCTTTCTCACAAAAATGACATTCATAAGGTTTATCTCCAGTGTGAGTTTTCTCATGTAGTTGAAGATGGTAATGTTGACTGAAAGCTTTCCCACAAAGATGACATTCACATGGTCTTTCTCCAGTGTGAGTTCTCTGATGTTTTTTAGAGAAGACGAGTGACTGAAGGCTATCTCACAAAGATGACATTCATAGGGTTTCTCTTCAGTGTGAGTTCTCTCATTTACTTTAAGATGAGCATATTGACTAAAGGCTTTTCCACATAGATGACATTCATGCGGTTTCTCTCCAATGGGAATTCCATTGTATTGTCTGAGGTCAGAGCATTGCATAAAATTTTTAGCTCTATGGGAACATTCAAAGGATTTACTTCTAGGGTTAATATGCTTATGTTGATTAAAAGATGGACAATCATTAAGGACAGATGGAGGTAGTTTCCTGAAATAGGATTTCTTTGTCATGTGAATGAATGCATGTTGGTTCACTGTCAATGTGTGAGATGAATCTTCTTGCAAATAATTATGTTTAAAGCAATTCTTTTGGGTGTGAGATCTCAATTTAGAAGTATCTTTCCTGCAGGTAGGTTGGTTGTCTATCATTTCTATCATTTCACATGTTTTAAAGGTTCTTTTCCTCCCTGAAATCTGGTATTGAGGAAATCCTATTCCTTCTCTCCACACTTCTACTTGTTCCAGCTGGGAAAACACATTTGTTTTGCAGACTTGATATCCTACTGAGACCAAGTTACTGACATTCTCCAGCATCACTTCTCTGAACAACTTTTGCTGGGATGTGTCTAACAGGTCCCACTCTTCCTGGGTGAAGACTACAGCCACATCCTTGAAGGTCACATACACCTCTGATTGCATTGTGAATACTTAAGCTGGCATATATCTTCCTCTGGATTTTCACTCACAGCCAGACAAGCAGATGGGTAAAGTTCCTTCCTCTAAGTCTATAGCCACATGTTGGAGCAAGACAGCTGCCGATGTTTGCCATGGTTCAGGCTTCTTGAGTTCCTCTTTTCCTGGAGCTCCTTTTCTCTCCAGGCTCAGCTCCTCTGATTCCTCCACAAGGTCATCTGTAGACTATAAGATGAATGGCTCATCTCTTCCCAGGGCCTTCTCTCCTTCCTCATGACCAAGTTCCTCTGTGTGCTTGCTTCCCCTGATATTTCTCTTTCTTCAGTTCAGCATTTGTGAGTCCCTTCAATTGTCTTTTGACGATGTTTTCTTTCCTCTTCAAGATTACTCTTATTATATTCAGCTGAGACACTTCAGATTCCAGTTTCATAGTAATATCTCGCATTTTGGACTCAGCCACGGGTGTAGCTTGATTCTGCTGTTTCCTGAGTCTTTCTAGTTCTTCTTTCAGATGATTGTTTTCTTCTTTCATGGATGCAAGACTTCTGTCTTTTTCCTCTAGGGTTTGTTACAAAATGTCATTTTTCCTTAAGGCCTGAATACATTTATCTGATTCCTCCTCAAGCTCTGAACTTCTTGCTTTAAGTTTTTCAATAAAAATTTCTTTTTCTTTTATAAGTTGGGCCAATTGCTTCTGCTCTTCTAAACTAGATGATAAACTTTCTTTAGTTACTTCGTGATCTGATCCATTTACTCAATATTCCTTTTGAGTTTGGATATTACAAAATCCTTCTCTTGACTTAGTTTAATTAAATGCTCATGTTCCAGCTGTAAGGCCAAGCTAGTCAGGGTGCATGCATTAGACAGTTCTCCAATGGTTTGCTCATACTTGTTTGCTTCTTCCAACAGCCTCTTTTCAGCCTGACACAATTCTGCTTCTAACCATCCTTTTTCCATTATTAAATCCTCCACAATGGCATTTTTCAATGGAGAAATCTGATTGTTACCAGCAATAGATTCTTCCAGCTGATGTCTTACATCTTCATATGCTAAGAACAACTTTTCATTTTCCATTTTAATGTCAAAAGCATTAAAATTTTTATTGAGTGGTTCCATTTCTCAAAGATTTTGCTTTAAGTTTCTAACTTCAACTTCCCTTTAAGTAAATCATCCTTAAAATTACTGTTGAAGTTTTGCTTAAGACTGAGTTAACTCATTCTTGACTCTTGAAAACTCCCCCTCATTTTGTGTAATAAGTACCTTAAGTTGATCATTCTCCTTCTGAAGATTTAAATTATTGTTTTGTGATTTGTTTAGCTGATTTATTAAATCTCCTAATTTATCCATAAGCTTCTGCTGGGTTAAATGCATATTATGAAGGACAAATTTACTTTGAATTAACTTTTCATTCTGTATATCTAATTCTTTAATAATGTTCATTTTATCATCTTCAAGTTGAGAAACTTTCATTTTTCCATTATCCAAATCTTCTTTTAATTTACTGATGATTCTATCTCCTTCAGTTTACTTTTCTGAGAGTTGGTCTTTCAATAAAATCATGTGCTTTGTAGCTTCTTGTTTCTGTTTTTCCAATTCTTCTAACTTGGTTACCAGTATTTCATTTTCAGCAATGCTGTGATTGAGTTCTTGCTCCATTACTTCCAAAATAACTCTCAAATCATTTAATTCTGAATCCAAATTCATACCTCTTGTAGCTGTACTTTTTTTTCTTTTTTTTTTTATTATAGGTAAAAATCAAAATTCTCACAATACATACAAACATTTGCAAAATGATATATAAATATATATGCATATATGTGTATTTGCTTACAAAAATGTTATTTATATATATATATATATACACACATATATTTTAAGAGGTGCTTAGATTTCGTAAAATATTACACGGAACCCACTGGGATTCCCATGTTGCCCACCTCCCACACCTCCCACCACATCCCACACAAACATCTCCCACAGTGTGGCCCACCAACCTCAATGAACTTACACATCCTGGAGCCTTGCCACCAACCATAGACCATAGTTCACACTGTAGACCACACTCTCTCCCACTCATTTCTGAGTGGTGTGTGGTGATTTAAAATGGCCTACATCCATTGCCACAACAGTACTCAGGACAACCTCCAACTCCCAAAGAAGCCCCTGTATTTCAACTGCTCAACCCCTCCCTACCCAAAAACTGTCAAGTGGCCACTGGCTCCACTTCATTGTTATAATTTCTTGCATTGCAAGAATCACCATATGTGAGCCAGAGAATACCATCAAGGAAAAAAGAAACAAGTGTGATAAGCTTACATGCAAGAGAATAACATAAGGAAACTCAGGGGAAAAAAAAGAGAGAGAAGGAAAAAAAAACAAATAATCAAACAAAGAACAAAACAAATAAAATATAATTAGTGGATTGGGACATTCAAAAAATGGGTAAAAAAGCAAAGGAAATGCCTTAAAAATATATATATATATTCATTTTTATTTCCTTTCTCCCTTCTTTTTTCCCTTTTTTCCTTCCCTTTATCACTGTGTTATCAGATGTCTGGTGTGCCATGACACCTTCCTCCTCTCAATCCCCATTGTCTCCCAATTTTTCATTTAATTTTCAAAGAAGTTTTAGGTCACAGCAAAGACACACACGGAGTGCCGGAGACTCCCAGATACCAAACCACCCCCTCTTCCCCACCCCATATTAACTCCCCCTCC
>JAKSZT010038892.1:185-11304 GCA_026826555.1 Tolypeutes matacus | reverse complement strand
TGCAGTATCTACAAACCGCAGGCCTTGCTGTGGCCTTGCCTGCGCAACTCAGCCCCCTCCCCCGTTCCTCTTTTCCCTCTCTCCCTCTTCCTTGTTCCTTCTCACCAATACAACCTTGCTTCGCCCCTTGCCGCCCCCAAATTCTGCCCCTTTTCCCTAGCAACCCCTGACCCTAACTACTGCCCAATGATAAGCCTCCACCATCGGCTGAGGGACTGCCCCCAGCCTGAAGAGTATATATGCACTGTACTTCCTCAATAAAGCTCTCTCTCTCTCTCTCTTTGCTTCTTCCCCCGCACTCAGAGGTCTCGAGTCTTTCTTTCACGCGCGGTCCTTACCAGATACCCCCCACACCTGAGCCATGGAGACCAGGGAGCCCCCAACCCGACGCCGCTCCCTGAGAACCTCCTCACCCTCGCCGTTCCCGGAGTGCGCACCGGACGGCCCATAACTAGCCAGTGTCGCCCCCCGGGCTGCAGCAGGGCTGATCACCCTCAGGCCCGGGAACAAAGCGGCAGGAGTGCCCAATCAGGGAACTCCACGTAGCAGGAGCGTCCAATCAGGAGGCTTCCTCATTCATCATATATACCCACAAGTTAACCTCAATAAACGAGACTTGATCAGAGCCCTGTCTTGTCTCCATTCTTTGTGTCTCTTGTCTCCATCATTCCCACTCCCTCTTTCAGGTTTCGGTTCGATTGATCCGCGGGCCGGGTCAGTAAGGGAATCCCAGATCCATCCCCCAGCATAGATGGACTTTTACTTTTCCTGTTCCTCCCACTTCACTAAATCAGTCATGTTTACACAGACTCCTGAGATGGGCCCTGTCAGGAAAGATGAGAAACATTTCTTTAGGGTAAAAGAGTGAGATGACAGATGGCTTAGATCTACACTCACAGACTAATCTCTTGGGGGTGCCAGAGAACTAACTCAAGGGTAAATTTCAAGCAATGTGTCTCACTTTATTAAGAAAGTGTAGGAAATGATTGGGGGACAGAGTCAAGCAAACGCTATTCATCATTCTCCTTCCCAAATCTGGTAACTGTTGGTGAAGCCCTCATTTTTTTTTTTTTTAATTTATTTTTATTGTGGGTAAAAATAAAAATTCTCAGAATACATACAAACATTTGCAAAATGATATATAGATATATACGCATATATGTGTATTTGTTTACAAAAATGTTATTTATATATATATATACATATATTTTAAGAGGTGCTTAGATTACCCAAATTATTACACGGAACCCACTGGCATTCCCATGTTGCCCACCTCTCACACCTCCCACCACATCCCACGCAAACATCTCCCACAAGTGTGGCCCACCACCCTCAATGAACTTAACACATCCTGGAGCCTTATCACACAATAAATGAGGGAATCTGAATTCCTAGCCTGGAGAGGAGTGAAGCCCTCATTTTAGGATTGAACTGGAGAGCAGGACTGAGTCTCTGAAAGCCTCTGATCAGGTGCTAAACACTGAGGTCTGACCTCAGGGAGCAGAATCCTACCTAAGAGAGCACACACACCTCAAGGTCAGAGACTACACTCTCCATAGCACAGGACTACTTCCAGGACTATCAATAAAGGATCATCCACACACATGCACACACACACACCTTTATTTGAGATTTTCAAAGAAGGAATGATAGAAAAGGATTTTATCCTTTTTAAAAGAAAAGAATAACAAGAAAAGAACACAGACCCCATGATTTCAAGGTAGAAAGTCATATTATATATGGATACATTGGGGCTGCAGTTTGCCTAAGAAAGGAGTATGAGAACTGGGTCCAGACCCTCTTTCTTTCAGGGTCAAGGCAGAGTAAAGAGAAGCATGTCCTCACTTGACCCCATGCTCTCAGGATATCACTCTGACCCCCAACTCAGCCACCCCATGAATGCAACAGAATCACTCCCCTGAAATGCTCCACCACCCACTCTTCCCCTCCACAACCACATATGACTCTTAATCCTGCCTCCATCTGACTTGCCTCCATTTATATTGAACATTGGCTGAGAGAACTCATCTCCACAGTGTCCCAGTTGGTTGGCATCTCTTGTTTACTCTTTGGACTGGAGAACTCAGGGCTGCTCATTTCAGCCTTGTCTTCTAGGCAGTTTTCTGGCAAGAACTTGTCCTTTCCACCTTCTTACAATGTTCTCCCTAAAGGAATGTTCTTTTAGGGACATGCTTTCACAGGCCTTATCCTGGAGAAATCCTGAATCTTTTCATGTGGCATATAGAAATAGTTCCCATACCTTTTCCATGAGCACATAGTCTTTCTGGGACTCAGCCTACTGAAGTCAAAGTGAACAAAAGTACAGTGTTACTTTCTCAGCCTGCTTAAGGCAGACTTTGCTCTTGAAATCGAAACTTAGCCTATTGTTATGAGGTGCCTAAGGGTTGCCACCTGAAAAACCTCCTTGTTGCTCAAATGTGGCCTCTCTCTAAGCCAAACCCAGCATATGAACGCATTACTTTCCCCCAGCATGGGACATGACTCCCAGGGATAAGCCTCCCTGGCAATGAGGGATTACTACCAAGTGCCAACAGGCAATATGACTGGAAAAAGACCTTGAATAAAAGGGGGAAAAGGTATAGACAAATGAGTTCATATGGCTAAGAGTCTTCAAAGAGGGTAAGGAGGTCATCCTAGAGATAACGCTTATGCACACCTCAGTAGGATCCCATAGAACACCAAAGTGGATATCACCCCAAACAGAGGGTCTCCTGAGGGCTCTGGAGACACTCAGGTCCTATATAAGGGGGAATAGCAGAAGAGATTGATGCCTATTCAGTAGGCTATATTTTGGAATCTGTGCTCCTGAGAGTGACAGAGTTGGACTCAAATAAGTACCCCCCTGCACATGGTCCATAAGTCCCTTCTATTCAAACCTATATGTGGTGCTGGAGTTTGTAGGTGTACTTCCAGAGACTGGAGACTTTGGCCTTCCCATGTGCCAGGTGTGCCTGGAATCTCAGTGGATCTGCAACTCTTACTCAACAGCTCAATGGACTCACCAAGACACCTGGCGTGGAGATGATGATGTGCAACAGCCATCCCAGGGAATAGAGAGAGTCTACAGCTGCAGGCAGGATAATCCCATCCATCTTATCCATGTGATATAAGCTCCCTCTCACTTGGAGATGGAGTGGACATCACCATCCCAGACTCCTCAAGATTGGGGGAAGTGCTATGGACTAGAGTGGACTTACCGGTATTCTGTTGAAGACATATTGTGGTTCAAGCAATGGAAGAAATTACAACACTGATATGGAGCCAGTGGCCACTGGACACTTTTGAGGCAAGGAGAGGGAAAAGCAGTTGTAATACAGGGGCTTATTCGGGACTTGGAAATTATCCTGAGTGACATTACAATGACAGATATAGGCTATTTAACATCAGCAGATAATATGCAGAACTGTGTGGGAGAGAGTGTGGTGTACAATGTGAACTATGGTCCATGCTTAGTGGCAAAGCCCCAGGAAGTGTATATCCATTGCAGGTGATGTGCCACACTAATGAAAGATGTTTATGTGGAAGGTTGTGGGAGGTTTGGGAGGTGGGGATCATGGGAATCCCCATAATTTTTGTGTAACATTTATGTAATCTAAGCATATTTTAAAATACTAAAAAAAAAAGACATACTGACTATCTTGTTAAAGGTCAATGCAGCTATTGACATGAATTAGAAGCCAATGTTCATTTAGCATTCTGAAAGCCAAGGGCCCTTAAGAATTATGTTAAATCTTCTCTGCCTCTGCTCTACAAATGAAACAACAAAGCCTGGAGGACAGCACATCTGTTTACAACATGGTTTACTGAATATTTGAAGCCCACAGTTGAGACCATCTGCTCAGAATAAAAGATTCCTTTAAAATATTTTTGCCTTGGTCACCCAAGAGCACTTTTGGAGATGTACAATGAAATGAATATTGTTTTCATGCCTGCTAACGCATCATCCATTTTGCAGCCCATGGATCAACTCAAATTTCAAGTTTCATTATATAAGAAATAGTTTTCATAAGGCTATAGCTACTATAGATAGTTCTCTGATGAATCTGGGAAGAGTAAATAAAAAACTTTTTGGAAAGGATTCACTATTCTAGATGCCATTAAGAACATTCATGCTTCATGGGAAGAGGTCAAAATATCAACATGAAGAGGAATTTGGAAGAAGTTAATTCCAACTTTCATGGATGACTTTGAGGGATTCAAGACATAAGTGGAAGAATTAACTGCATATGTGGTAGAAATAGCAAGAGAAATATAATTAGAAGTAAAGCCTGAACATGTGACTGAATTGCTGTGATCTAATGATAAAATTTGAATAAATGAGGAGTTGCTTCTTATAGATGAGCAAAGAAAGTACTGTCTTGGGATGGAATCTACTCCTGGTGAAAACACTGTGAACATTGTTGAAATGACAACAAAGGATTTAGAATATTATATCATCTTAGTTGATAAAGCAGCAGCTTTGTGAGAGGAGTGACTCCAGTTTTGAAAGAAATTCTACTGTGGGTAAAATGCTATCAAACAGAGAAATTATTCATGAAAGGAAGAGTCGATTGATGTGGTAAATTTTATTATTGTCTTATTTTAAGAAATTTCTACAGCCATCTCAGCTTTCAGTACCAACACCCCAATCAGTCAACAGCCATCAACATCCAGGCAAGAACCTCCTATCTTTAGACATAATGCTATTGCAATAGACTGCATTATAGTGTAAATATAACTTTTATATGCACTGGGAAACCAAAAAATTCGTATGATTCTCTTTATTGTGATATTTGCTTTATTGTGGTAGTTTGATCCAACACCACAATATTTCTGAAGTATGCCTATACAAATAAGAATACTGACTATCTTCATGAACATAGATGAGAACATTCTCAACAATATTTTAGTATATTGAATCCTAATATGTAGAAATATATAAATAAAATAAGTATAAATAAAGGATAATACATTTTGATTAAGTGTGGGTTATCCCAAATGCACACAATATATTTACCAGACTAAAAATAAGTACTTTATAATCTCTTCAAAAGATGCAGAAACAAAACAAAACAAAAATTTAAAAAACCTAAAATCATTCCTAACAATGATATCTTAGTGTTATGGGAATCTTCAAAAACACCTTCACCTATTTTTTTTATATAATAGTAAAAACTGAATATCTCCCCCCCCTAAGATTAGGATAACTCACAGATATCTACTCTTCCCACATCAATTAAAAAGTTTACTGAAATTTCTAGCCATTGCAACAGGGAAAGGAAAAGAAATAAAAGGCATCCAGACAAGAAAGTTAGAATAAATCTCTTTATTTGCAGATGTCATGATTATCTGTGTAGAAATTCCTACAAAATATATTTAAAAATCTATAATTAATATAGGAGTTTAGCAAAATTTGAGGACAGAAGATCAATATCAAAATGTCAAATGTATTTCTGTATGATAGAAATGAGTAATTAGAAACTGAAATATTAAAAAATACCATTTATAATGCCAACAATTTATGAAATACATAAAGACACATTTGATAAAATATTTACCAGACTAAATCCCATGAGGTATTGCTAAATGATATTTTAAAAGATGACATAAATAAATTGCAATATATACTTTGTTCATTAATCATAGCACTTTATCTCTTCTCCCCAAATTGACATATAGATTCAACACAATTTCAATTAAAAAATCAGGTGGCTGTTTTGTAGAAATTTGATATTCTGTTTCTAAAATGCATATGAAACACCAAGATATATACAATGAACAAAAACAGTATTATAATAGAACAGATCTGGAGGAATAACACTATCTGATTTCAAGACTAATTATAAACTAATCAATACATTATAATATTGATTGGCATGGAGATAGACAAATAGATAAATGGAGTAGAACAAAATTCTAGAAATAGACCCAAACCTTCATGTGCAAATGTAAAAAAAAAAAGGTAAGTGCAATGCCAATTCAGTTAAGAATGGTCTTTTTAAAAAAATGGTGCTGTTGCAATTTTATACCCATATGCAAAAAAAAAAGAACTCAATGCAATGGCTTAACAACATGATTTTACTGGCTCATGGTTTCAGAGGCTAGAAGGCTCTGGGAACAGTATCTTCTGGCTGGCAGGCAATCATTGGGGTTCCTTGGTTATTCCATTACATGGCAATGCACATGGCAGCATCTTTTGGGTTCCATTGACTTACAGCTTCTGGCTGTTCCCTGTGGTTTTCTCCTTTTGGATCCAATTTCCTTTGCTTATAAAGTCTTGAACCACCCTAGCCATTAAGTAAAACCTCATTCATTTTGGGCACACCATTGTCTAATGCATCCTAAAAGGTCCTACTTACAAATGGATTCACATCCAGAGGACCAGCAGGGTTTGGGACCTGAATATGCTTTTTGTAGGTGACATGATTGAATCCCTATCACTGTGCATTACATAAAAAAATAACTTACAATGAATCATAAATTTAAAATGGGAATTTAAATTTTTAAAACTTGCTTAAAAATTTTAGGAGAAAATTTTTCTGATGCTAGGTTAGAAAACAAATTATTAAATACAAAACCTAAACCTTGAAGTATGAAAAAAAAAGATAAACTAGACTTCATCAGACTTTAGAACTTCTCTTCTTTGAATGGCACAGATAAGAGAATGAGAAGATAAGCCACAGACTAGGAGAAAATATTTGCAACTCACATATATAATAAATGACTTGTATCCCGAATATTTATAGAACTGTTAAACTGCAATAATAATATATCAAATGATTGTCACCAAAAAAGAGACTATTTCCAAAGAAGATATCTGAATATCAATAAGCATATGAAAAGTCATTAGGGAGATGCAAATTGAAACCATGAAGAGATATGTATTGTCTTCCATTAGAAAATCTAAAATTAAAAAGTCTGAATATAACAAACATTGATAAAAATGTAGAACATTTGGAAATCTCACACACTGCTGGTGTTCCCACCTGTAAAATAATGACCACTTTGAAAAATAGTTTAGCACTTTCTTAAAATGTTAAACCTACCAAATGACCCACCAATGTCACACTAGATAATAACCCAAGAGAATTGAAATCATATGTCCATGCAAAGAATCATATGAATATTCATAGCAGCTTTATTTGTAATAGATAAAAACTGGAAACAACCCAAATATCCCTCAACAGGTGAGTGGGTATACAAATTGTGGCATACCCCTACAATGGAATGTTACTTAGCAATAAAAAGCTATGGAATGGTGATATATACAATAACATGGATAAAGCTCAAAGGGAATATGCTGAGTGAAAGAAGGCAGATAAACATAAATGCTTCGAATCCCATTTATAGAAGTTTCAGAAAATATAACAAAGGCACTGTGGCAGAAAATAAATCATGTTTTCCTGGAGAATTAAGGATGGGGATTGTGGCTGGGAAAGGCAGAAGGAAGAAATACAGTAGAATGAGAACAATTTGTAGTGGTGACAAATATATCTAGTATCCTGATTCTTACGTGTATACATGTAAAGAATTTAAAATAATTTATTTAAAAATGTAAAGTTTATTTTATGCCAATTGTATTTCAGCAAAGTTGTTTAAAAAAGACTCATTTGAAAAATGGCAAAGGACATTAAGAGACACTTCAAAATATAGATTATCCAAATGAGCAGTTATCATATGAAAAAGTGTTCCACTTCAATTACCAATAAATGGTGAAACACAGGCAAATGTAATCCATGTCCATAGAAGCCAGGATGAAAAGAAAAGGTTACTCTTCATGATGAAGATAAAGTCATTGGCAGGAGAAACAAGGCATCTGCTTGTGTGCTAGTAATATCCAATTAATTGAAGAGAATTTTGGTTAAGCTGGAGTGCTGCCTTTGATAATTTATGAAACAGTATCTTTAGAATTTGCCCACTTTATAGGTATGCTATTAAAAAAAAAAAAGATTATTGAAAATCCATGAAGAAAAATTACTGAACTACCTGAGGAACAATTCAACCGGCAATATTAATTCTTGCTTTTAGTTGTTTGAAGTGATCTTTTGCAATTTGGAGCTTAGAGAATATTGACCTCTGTCACATTCTTTGTTAAGAAAGAGTAGTAAGATGGGTCTTGTCTTAGTTAAATGTTTGTCAATAGATAATTATGACCTACCTGAAAAGTTCACTGTGTCTATTCCTTTCTTCAAAGTACAATACTACAATAATTGCTAAGAATGTCAAGATGAGATAAAAAAACAATTTAATACAGAGCCAGTCAAATAAAGCCGAATGTTCTTCATCCAAACTCTAGCTACATTTCTGTCTCTTGGATTTAATCGTAACATTGACTTGTATGTTCCATATGCCTTACTGTAGAACTGATTTTGATCAAAAATTTGGTTTTGATATGGTTCGTGGCTTGATCCACTCTTTCCCCTGAAATGATCCAAGACTCTGCTTCTGATTACATTATGTAATTTTAGCCCAGCAGGTTATTTGTTCAATAAGAGCTTTTGAATTCAATGAAAATTATGTTTTCACATTAAAAGTCATTATAATGGGAAAGTTATGTTGTTCATGGATATCCATGTGGATATATAGGATTGGTGACAATGTTATGTCACTATGGTTCCTTTTGTGAACAGATCAAAAGGATCTGCTCCTCCCTCCTCCATCCCTCCCGCTAGTTCCATGGATGGTCCAAAACATCCCCCTAACCTACCACCTTGTCAAGCTTGTACCACCCAACACAATAGTATCACTACACCACTGTCTTGTCCCTTCACTGCACAGCTACTCACTTCCACTTCATCATAGATAACACACATATGGACATTGGCTCCCAACCTGATTTACCCTATTTCCTGTAAACAAATCTTCCTGTTTCTAGCTCTCTGAGTCAGCTAGATTTGCGTAGTTCATATCAGAAAAGTCATGCAATATTTGTCCTTCAATGCCTGGCTTGCTTCACTCAATAAGGCCCTCAAGATTCATCCATGTTATCCCATGTGTTAGTACTGTATTCCTTTTTACAGCTGAGTAATATTCCATTGTATGCATATACCACATTTTGTTTATGCATTCATCTGTTAATGGGCATTTGGGTTGATTCCAACTTTTGATCATAGTGAATAATGCCACTATCAACATTGGTGTCCACATATTTGTTTGGGTCCTTGCTTTCAATTCTTCTGGGTACATAACCAGCAGTGAAATTGCTGAATCATAGGTTAGATCTATAGTTAGTTTTTTGAGGAATAGCCAAGCTATCCTCCACAAGGACGGGACCATTCTACATTCCCACCAGCAGTGGATGAGAGTTCCCATTCCTCCACATTCTCCAACGCTTGTAGTCTCTATTTTTTTTAAGTGACCACAAGTCTAATGGGTGTAAGATGGTATCTCATTGTAGTTTTTATGGGTTTTTTTTGTGTTTTTTTTTTTTTTTGGTGTATTGTTTCTTTTTTTTTCTTTATATATATCTATATATATATTTTAAAAGATGTTTAGATTACATAAATGTTACACAAAAATTATGGGGATTTCCATGTTCCCCACCTTCCACACCTCCTACAACATCCCACATAAACATCTTTCATCAGTGTGGCATATCATCTGCAATGGATATACACATCCTGGGGCTCTGCCACCAAGCATGGACCATAGTTCACATTATAAAACACACTCTCTCCCACACAGTACTGCATGTTATATGCTGATGTAAAATGGCCTATATCTGTCATTGCAATGTCACTCAGGATAACTCCCAAGTCCTGAAAAAGCACCTGTATTACAACTGCTTTTCCCTTCCCTGCCCCAAAAGTGTCCAGTGGCCACTGGCTCACCCTCACTGTTGTAATTTCTTCCATTGCTTGAAATACATTATGTCTACAACAGAGTACCATTGAGTCCACTCTAGTCCATAGCTCTTCCCCCTGTCCTGAGGAGTTTGGGATGGTGATGTCCACCCACCTCCAAGTGAGAGGTGGTTTATATTCCATGGTTATGATGTATGGGATTATCCTGCTTGCAGCTGCAGGCTCTCTCTATTCCCTGGGAATGAGATTCCTTGTCCATCGTTCTCTCCTCACCAGGTGACTTGGTTGAGTCCATTGAGCTATAGAGTAGGGGTTTCAACTCCACCAAGATTCCAGGCACAGCTGGCACATGGGTAGGCCAGAGGCTGCAGTCTCTGGAAGTACTCCTACAAACTCCAGCATCACATATAGGTTTGAATAGAAGAGACTAATGGACCATGTGCAGGGGGTACTTATTTGAGTCCAACTTTGTCACTCTCAGAAGCACAGATTGCAAATAGAGCCCACTGATAAGGCATCAGTCTCTAGAGCCATCTGCCCTTATATAAGACCTGGGTGTCTCCAGAGCCCTCAGGAACCCCTCTGTGTGGGGTGATACCATTTTGGTGTTCTATGAGATCCTATTGAGATGTGCATAAGCGTTTCCTCTGGGATGATCTCCTGACACTCTTTGAAGTCTCTTAGCCACATGAACTCATTTGTCTTTACCTTTTCCTCCTTTTATTCAAGGTCTTTTTCCAGTCGTATTGCAAG
This sequence comes from Tolypeutes matacus, assembly GCA_026826555.1. Lineage (NCBI taxonomy): Eukaryota > Metazoa > Chordata > Mammalia > Cingulata > Chlamyphoridae > Tolypeutes > Tolypeutes matacus. The sequence continues at coordinate 748 of JAKSZT010038892.1, read as the reverse complement.
TAGGCAGTTGGTATTAATCCCTCATTGTCAGGGAGGCTTATACCGGGAGGTCATTTCCCACACTAGGGGGAATTAATGCATTCATATGCTGAGTTTGGCTTAGAGAGAGGCCACATTTGAGCAACAAGGAGGCTCTCAGGCGGCAACCCTTAAGCACCCCATAACAGTAGGCTAATTTTCAATTACAAGAGCAAAGACTTGTAAGGCTAACCATCAATAACAAGAACACATCAATGGACCCTACTCCTTTGCCAGACACTACCTCTGCACTTGGAGGACTGTTGCTGCTCCCTTGGAGAATGTGGCAGAGCTCTCCTGGCTGGGAATTCAGTATTCCCTCATTTATTGAGTGATTGTCTACTCACTGTGACCATGCCCCATCCCTTGATCATTTGAACAATTTTATATATCTTTCCTGTATATTCAGGTGAACTTCCGCCCATGAAACCCCCATCCCAGACACCCCCCACCAATTATCCTCTCCTGCCCCCTCTGTAACCCTTCTGTGATCCAAACCTTCCTTGAAGATGAAGCCCACATAATAGCCAAATAAAATTAATAGG
>JAKSZT010038891.1:0-11170 GCA_026826555.1 Tolypeutes matacus | reverse complement strand
AATTTACTTGTTTGTTTGACTGCTATGCAATCACTTGAACTGAGTATGCAAACATAGTATTTTTTCCTAATGTTTTCCCATAGCACTAGTTGTTTTACTCCACAAATGTGAATGTGTGTTTTATTTGGAGATTTACATCTCTTTTCATATAACCATTGTCAAAACACTGCTTTTACCTGATGTTATGCCAATGCAGTAGTTTCTTCACTTTTGAAATCTCATTTAGATTCGTGTTTCATTTGCTGCTGTGCATTTGTTTTCACTTACATTCACCTCCAAAACACTGGTTTTACCCAAAAACTCTGTGAATGCAGAAGATACTTCATCTTTGATAAGGAAGTATGATACTTGTTTCCCCAACTACTATGCACTTCCTTTCACTCACTCTGTCAAAACCCTTCTTTTATGTAATGGTCTGGCAATGCAGAGGTTTTCCACTTTTGTAAAGTAAATAAGATATTTCTTTTTTGGCTGCTATGCATTTGTTTTCTCTTACAACCAATGTTAAAACACTGCCTTTTGTATGCCAAAGTTGCAGTTTCTTCACTTTGGAAATGTACGTAATATTCTAGTTTCTTTTGCTGCTTTGCACGTGTTTTCACTTAAAATAAACTTAAAGCCCTGCTTTTCCCAAACATTCAGTGAATGCAGTTAGTTTTTCAGTTTAGACAACCAATAAAAACTGGTGTAATTGTCTGGTTTGCACATATATTCACTTTCAATGAACTTCAAGACACTGATTTCACCTGTCTGTGAATGCAGTAGGTACTTCAAATTTGAAAAGGAATAAAGATGCTAGTTATTTGGCTGCTCTGTACTTGCTTTCACTCACAATAAATATGAATACACTGCTTTTATCTAATGCTATGCCAATGCAGTGGTTTCTTCAGTTTTGAAAACTAAGCAGTACACTAATTTCATTGGCTGCTACACGCTTGCTTGTAGTTACAACCCCATGGGCCTGCAGAGGCTCCACAGGCCTCCACAGACAATGCATGCTACACGGGCTCCATGGCCTCTAAGACCTCCATGGCATCCATGTGCCTGCACCGATCCACAGGTTCCCCATTCTCCACAGACTCTATAAGGCTGCATAGGCCCAACAGACTCCATGGCCCAAAATGGGCTCCACAGACTCGACAGGCCTCCACATGATCCTCATCCTCCACAGTTCCATGTGTCAACATAAACTCCCTGGCTCCATGGGAGTCAATTCCTCAAAGAGCTCAACAGACACTGTGGCTCAATGAGCCTACACAGGCTCAATGACCTCCAACAGAAATACATATTCTGCACCTTCCACAGGGTCCATGTGCTCAACATGTTCCACAAGTCTACAAGTCTCCACAAGCTCAACATGTTCCACAAGTCTACACATGTGCCCTAGGATCCATGGGGTCTATAGGCCTGTACAGACCTACACAGGTGACATGGACTCAACTGGGCCCATGAGCTCCACAGTCCTCTACGACTTCATGGACTTGACCAACTCCCTCCCCTCCACAGGCGCCACAGGCTCCCTGACAGTGTACAGGATCCAGAGTCCTCAATGGACTCGACATCTCCACATGCTCTACAGGCTCCATGGCTCCACACAGTTCCATGGGCTACATGCAAGCCACAAGCTCCACATTCTTTGTTGTGTCCTTTGGCTCCATACCTCAAATCGCGCCATGGGATCGATGAGCCCCACAAGATCCACAGTACTCTATAGGCTCCACATGCTCCCTGGGCTTGCCCAGGCTCCATGGACTCCACGGGCTGTTTGAGCTCCAAGGACACTGTGGACTTCATCGTCTCCATGGCCTCAAACAACACCACAGGACTGCACAGGCTCCACAGGCCTCTACAGGCTCCATGGGCTCTACGGGCTCAATAGGGTTACATAGGCTCCATGAGTTACACTGGCTCCACTGGCTTCATGGGCTTACATAGGCTCCAAAGGACCCACAGGATCCCCTGGCCTCCATGGCACCCACAGGCTACATGGAACTTATGGTCTCCACAGGGAGCACATGCTCCACAGATATCACCAGCTTCCATGGCACTTCATAGGCTCCACAGGTATCCACTGACTCCAAGGACACTACAGGCTCTATGGGCTCCACAGACATCCATTGGCTACATATGTTTGATTGGATCCAGAGTCTCCACAGTCTTCTCGATCTCCGTACCTCAACACCCTCAATGGACACCATGGGATCCATAAGATGCACAGATTTCACAGGCCTCAACTGTTTTCACAGTTTCCATCGGATCCACAGATACTCAGGTCTCAATGGAATCCCTGATATCCATGTTTTTCATGGTCTCCAGGGACTCCATGTGTCCTCATGCTCCAAGGGTATGCACAGGCTCATCATTCTCCACTGACTCAATGGAATCCACAGGCTCCAAAGACCCTACAGTCTCCACAGGTTACATGGGACTGCACAGGCTCCACAAGTCTCCATGCGTTCTAAAGTCTCCACAGGTTCCATAGGCTCCACAGGCTCCATGCACCTGCAAAACTCATCAAGCTTCCACAGTCTCCACAAGCTCCACAGGCTCCAAAGACTCCATGGATTCCATAGTTTACACAGGTTCCAAGGACTCCACAGGCTTCCTGGGCTCCACAGATTCCACAGGCTCAATGGCCTTTATCGGCTCCTTCAACTTCACAGCCTGAACAGGCTAAAAATGTTCCACAGTCTCCACAAGTTTTCATGGGCTCCAAGGGCTCCTCAGGCATCCATGGGTTCCACAATTCCAAAGGTTCCAAAGGAATGTACAAGCTCCACAGTCATCCATGGACTTCACAAACTCCACAGTCCCCACAGGTGTGCAGAGTCTCCATGGGCTCAATGGGCTCTATTGGCTCCAAGGGTCTCCACATGATCCAAAGCTCCACAGGCCTCAATGGGATCCATGGGATCCACATGCCCCAGGGCTGCTCAGAATCAATGGTTTCCATTGGCTCTACAGAATTCAACAGGACTACTGGTGCCATGGTCTCCATGTTCTCCACTGACATCCATTAATTCCACGGTGGCCATGGTTCCACAGTCCCCATGGGTCTGAAAAGGCTCCACACCCTCCATGGTCCCACAATCTCCACAGATTCCACTGGTCTGCACAAGCTCCACAGGCTCCATGAGCCTGAACAGGCTACATATGGTTCATGGGCTCCAAAGACTTTATGTGCTCCACAGGCTCTACAGCTGTCCACAGGCTCCACAGGAACACAGGCTCCAATTCATCCACAAAATCCATGGGCTCCATGAGCGCCATGGTCTGCATAGAGTCCACAGGCTACCATTGGCTCCACAGACATCACAGTGTCCACAGACTCCACATTTTCCAAGGTCCTGCACAGGCTCCACAGGCTCCATGGCCTCAACCAGCCTTCTCGGACACAAAAATTCCATAGCCTCCAAAATCCCCTGGGCCTGCACAAGCTCCATGGGTTCCACGTGGTCTACAGGCCTGCACAAGCTCCACAGGCTCCCTGGGTTCCAAATGCTACACACAATACACTGGCCAGCACAGGGTCCACAGGCCTACACAGTTGCCTGGGCTCCACAGGCCTCCACATGCTCCAGTCTCCAGAGTCCCCACAGGCTCCATGGACTCCACAGTTTACACAGGTTCCAAGGGCTTTTCCCTAACGCTCAGTGAATGCAGTTGGACCTTCAGTTTAGAAAACCAATAGAGAGACTTGTTTCATTGGATGCTTTACATGAGTTTTTACTTAAAATCAACTTCAAGACACTGGTTTCACATAACTCTATGTAAATACAGGAGGAACTTCAAGTTTGAAATGTCAGTAAGATGCTTGTTTGTTTGGCTGCTGTAACCATTGGGGAATTTGGTGTAATTATGAATTCCAAAAATATAATTGGATCATGGTTGTAAAGTGATCTGTTAATCTGGGCATGATTAAGTTATGATGAGGGCATTGACTGGATCACATCAGTAGGGCATTGAGCCCCACCCCTTGATGGGTGGGGGAAACGAATAAAAAGGCAATGCAAAGGACAGTTGAAGCAGTCTTTTGAGAAGCAGTTTTGATGTTAGAAACAAAGCCCCAGGAGAAGAGAAACAAGCCTTTTACCTGATCATCTACAGCTGATCTTGTGGAGGAAACAGGAGCTAAGCCTGAAGAGAAACACAGCCCCGGGAAGAGAGAAACCCCAGAAGCCTGAATCTTGGCAAATGCCAGCAGCTGTCTTGTTCTAACAAGTGGCAATGGACTGTGGTGAGAGAAGAGACTTAACGCTTTATGGCCTGGTATCTGTGGACTTCTACCCAAATAAATACCCTGTATAAACAAAAACCCATTTTTGGTATTTCACATTAACACCCCTTTGGCTGACTAACCCAGCTGCTATGCACTTGCTTTCATGTGCAATCAATGTCAAAACACTGCTTTTACTTAATGCTATTCCAATGCAGTGGTTTCTTCAGGTTTTAGAACTAATAGGAAACGCATTTCATTGGCAGCTATGCACTTGCTTGGAGTTACAATCACGATCAAAACCTGTTTTTTAATCTAAAGCTCTGTGAATCCAGTATCCTTCTTCACATTTAAGAAAGATCCTAATTTCCATGCATGCTATGCCCTTGTCTTCACTTACAACCCATGTCAAAACAGCGATTTTACCTATCGCGATCCCAATGCAGTAGTTTCTTCAGTTTTGAAATCTCAGTAAGATTGATATTTCATTTGTTGTTATGCATGTGTTTTCCCTTACAATCATCTTCAAACAATGGTTTTACATAACACTCTGTGAATACAGGAGTTACTTCATATTTTAAAAGTAAGTAAGATACTTGTTTCCTTGGCTGCTATGCACTTATTTTCACTCAAAATGTCAAAACCCTGCATTTACCTAATGCTCTGCCAATGCAGAGGTCTACATTTTTTAAGTAAATAAAATACTTCTTTCCTTCACTGCTATGCACTTGTTATCACTTACAACCAATGTCAAAACATTGCTTTTTCTATGTGAATGCTGCAGTTCCTTCCTTTTTGAAATCTATGTAAGATTCTAGTTTCTTTGGCTGCTATGCATGTGTTTACACTCACAATCACCTTCAAAACACTGGTTTTACCTAATACTCTGAATAGTTTAGGTACTTCAACTTTGAAAGTTAAATAAGATCCTGGTTACCCTGGCTGTTGTGTACTGTCACTCACAATGTCAAAAGACTGCATTTGCCTAATACTATGCCAGTGGAGTGGTTTCTTCAGTTTTCAAAATTAAGCAGTATACTCACTTCCTTGGCAGCTATGACATTGCTTGGAATTACAGCTCCATGCGTCTGCAGAGGTACCACAGCCCTCCACAGGCAATGCATGCTCCATGGGCTCCATGTGCCTCCACAGCCTCCACAGGCTCCACAGTCTACAGGAGCTCCTTGAGCCTGCACAGCCTGAAAGGCTCCATGGCCCAAAATGGGCTCCACAGGCTCCACAGTCCTCCCTAATATTCTCAGCCTCCTCAGCCTCCACAGCCTCCATAGTCTCCACGGGCGTACATAACCTCCATGTGCTCCATGGACTCCACATTCCTCCATGGGTTCAAGAGTCTATGCCAGCACCATGAGCCTGCATTGTCTCCATGGCCTCCATGGGATAGAGAGGCTCTGCAGTCTCCACAGTCTCCATGGGTTCCATGGTCTCCATGAGCACCTGTGACTCCATGGGCTCCATATGTTCCAAAGGCCCCCACAGGTGCCATGGGCTCTAGTGGGTTATAGGCCTAAACATGATTCGCAGGCCTCCATATGCTCCACAGGCTCCCCAGTAGTGCACAGACACTATGGACTCCACAGGATACTCTGGCCTGCAGAGGCTCCACAATCCTCCACGAGTTTCACAGAATCCATGCATTCCATCAGTTCCATGAGATCCACCTGCCTCTACATTCTCATACATTTCACAATCTCCTTCTCCTTCACGGTCCTGCACAGGCTCCACAGGCCTCCTTGGGCTCCATAGACATCACGGGCTGCTCATTCTCCATGGCCTCAAGAAGCTCCACCAGCTCCATGGACTATATGGGCTTCACAGGTTCCCTTGTCCTGTACAGCATCCATGAGCTTACTGGGCTCCATCGGCTCCGTGGGCTCCATGGGTTCCACAGTCCTCTAGTCCCCATAGGCTGCACCACTATTTTGGCTCTGCAGTCTCCACAGGCTCTAATGGTTCCATGGGCTCCACAGGTGTCCAGGGGCTACATGCTCTCCCCAAGGTGCACCTTTTCTATAGTGCCCTTGGGCTACATACTTCAAAATGCCCCATGGATCCACAGGCATGTACAGGCTCCACAAGCTCCCTGGGCTTGCACAGAAAGCCCCATGGGCTTTCTGAACTCCACGGACTTGACAGACTTCATGGTCTCCATGGCCTCAACCACCTCCACAGGCCTGCACAGGCTCCACATGCCTCTACAGTCTCCAAGGGCTCCACGTGCTCCACAGTTCTGCATAGGTTCCATGGGATACACGGGCTCCACAGGCTCCATGGACTTCCACAGGCACCAAAGTCCCCACAGGCTCCACTGGCCTATGAAGCCTCCAACGTTTCCATAGAATTTAGGTTCTGCACAGGCAGCACATGCTCCACAAGTGGCAAAGAAATCTAAGGGCCTCCATAGGCTAAGCAGTCCTCCAGTGGCTGCATGGACTCCACAACCTCCATGGGCTCCACATGCTTGATGGTTATTCACTGTCTCCACATGCTCTACAAGCTCCAAAGGTTACAGGTACTCCTCAGTGTTCATTGGCCTGCACAGTCTGCATGGACTCCAAGGGTGTAAAAGGCTCCACAGGCTCCATGGGTTCCTTGGCTCTGTGAGCTCGAGTGGCTCAACAAGCTCCACATATTCCGCAGGCCTGCACAGTTGCCTTAGGCTCCATGGGGTCTATAACTATACACTAATTCCTTCAGTTTTGAAAACTTAGCAATTTACTTGTTTCCTTGGCTTCTATGCACTTGTTTTCACTTAGACTCAAAGGCAAACACTTGTTTTACCTAACACAGTCTGAATGCAGGAGGTTTTCCATTTTTGAAAACCAACAGGATCCTCATTTCATTGCCAGCTATGCACTTCTTTTGAGATACAATCAACTTCAAAATCCTGGTTTTAACCTAATGCTCTGTGAATTCAGGAGGTTTTACACTTTGTAAAGTAAGTAAGATACTTCTATAATGGCTGCTATGCACTTCCTTTCACTCAAAATCAAGGTCAAAACACTGCTTTTAACAAATGCTATGCCAATGCAGTGGTTTGGTCAGTTTTGAAAACTAAGGATGATACTTGTTTCCTTGGCTGCAATGCATTTGTTTTGACTTACAATAAAACCCAGGATGTGTAAGTTCATTGAGGGTGGTGGGCCATACTGTGGGAGATGTTTGTGTGGGATGTGGTGGGATGTGGTGGGAGGTGGGCAACATGGGAATCCCAGTGGGTTCCATGTAATATTTTGGGTAATCTAAGCACCTCTTAAAATATATGTATATATATATATATATAACATTTTTGTAAGCAAATACACATATATGCATATATTTAAAAAAATAAAGCTATTGAAAAGAAAAAAAAATTCAAAGCACTGGTTTTACCTTACACACTCTGAATGCATGTGGTTCTTCAGTTTGACAACTAAGGAATATACTCTTTTCATTTGCAACTATGCACGTGTTATGACTTACAATTAACTTCAAAATCCTGGTTTACCTAAAACTCTTTGAATGCAGTCAGTTTTCAGTTTTGAAATTGAAGAAAGAATCTTGTTTCATTGGCTGCACTGCATGTGTTTTAGCTTATTATAAATGTTAAAACACTGGTTTTATCTAACACTTTTGAATTCAGGAGTTACTGTGGTTTTGAAATGCAAGTGTGTTACTTGTTTCCTTCCCTGCTATGCACTTGTTTTCACTTGCAATCCAAGTGAAAGCACCCCTTTACCTAAGGCTATGCCAATGCAGATGTTTCTTCACTTTTGAAATCTAAGTAAGATTCTTGTATCATTTGCTGCTATGCACTTGTTTTCACTTACAATCAATTTCAAAACACATTTTTACCTAATGCTCTGTGAATTCACTCAGTTCTTCAGTTTTGTAAACCAATAAAGAAACTTGTTTCATTGGCTGCTTTGCCCATTTTTTCACATATAATCAATGTCAAAACACTGCTTTTCCTAACACTTTGTGAGTACAGGTGATTCATCACTTATGTAAAGTAATTAAGGTACTTTTTTTCCTTGGCTGCTATGCACTTGAACGTGTTTTCACTTACAATCAACTTCAAAACAGTGATTTTGACCTAACGCTGTGAATGCAGGAGGAACTTCAATTTACAAGGTAAGTAAGATTCTTGTTTCCTTGGCTTGTATGCACTTGCTTTCACTCACAATCAATGTGAAAACCCTGCTTTTACCTAATGCTATGCCAATGTAGTGGTTTCTTCAGGTTTGAAATCTAAGTATGAATCTTGTTTCATTTGCTGCTATGCACATGTTTTCACTTACAATCAACTTTAAAACAGTGGTTTTCCCTAATACTCTGTGAAAAAAGTAGGTTTTTCTGTTTGAAAACTAAGACTGAGTCTTGTTTCATTGGCTGCTATACATGTGCTTTCACTTATAATCAAATTCAAGATGCTGGTTTTATCTAACACTCTCTGAATGCAGCAGTTTCTTCAATTTTGATAATAAACAATAAACTCTTTTCATTTGAGATTATGCACATGTTTTGACTTACAATCATCTTCAATCGCGGTTTTACCTAATGCTCTGAGAACGCAATTGATTCTTATCTTTGAAAACTAAGAAAGAAACCTGTTTCCGTGGCTGCTATGCATCTGTATCCATCAATGTCAGAATTCTGGTTTTACTTAATGCTCTGTGAACACAGGAGGTGATTCACATTTGTAAAGTTTGTTTCCTTGGCTAATATGCACTTCTTTTCATTTACAAATCATTGTCAAAACACAGTTTTTCCTATTGCTATGCCAATTCCTTAATGTCTTCAGTTTTTAAAAACTAAGCAAGTTACTTGTTTCCAAGCTTCTATACACTTGTTTTCACTTAGACACAAATGCAAACACTAGTTTTACCTAACACAGTCTGAATGCAGGAGGTTCTCTGGTTTTGAAAACTTACTAATATTCTCATTTCATTGACAGCTATGCACTTCTTTTCATTTACATTCAACTTCAAAATCCTCATTTTAACCTAATGCTCTGTAAATAAAGGAAGTTCTTCACTTTTGTAAAGTAAGTGAGATATTTGTTTCCTTGGCTTCTATGCACTTGTTTTCACTTACAATCAACATCAAAACACCACATTTACTATGCCAATGCAGTAGTTTTTCACTTTTAAATCTAAGTAAGATTCTTGTTTCATTTGCTGCTATGTCCGTGTTTTCATGTACAATGAGCTTCAAAACACTGTTTTTAACTAATGCTCTGTGAATACAGGAGGTACTTCAATTTTAAAAGGTATGTAAGATAATTGTTTACTTGGCTGCTATTCACTTGCTTTCCCTCACAATCAATGTCAAAACACTGCTTTTAAATGATGCTATACCAATGCAATGGTGTCTTCAGTTTTGAAAAGTAGGCAAGGTACTTGTTTCCATGGCAGCAATGCACTGGTTTTCACTTAGAATAAAATTCAAAACCTTTTTTACCTAGCACACCCTGAATGCAGGTGATTCTTCAGTTTTGACAACTAATACAGATACTCTTTCCATTGGCAGCTATGTGCATGTTTTTACTTACAATGAACTTCAAAACCATGGATTACCTAAACTCTGTGAATATAGTTGGTTTTTCAGTTTTGAAAATGAAGATAAAATCTTGTTTCATTGGCTGTTATGCAAGTTTTATCACTTATAATTAATTTGAAAACACTGGTTTTACTTAATTCTCTGTCAATTCAGGAGGTACTAAGGATCCAAAATGCAAGTGTGATACTTGTTTCCTTGCTTGCTATGCACTTATTTTCACTTACAATCCATGTCAAAGCACCCATTAACCTAAGGCTATGGCAATACAGTAGTTTCTTCACTTTTGACATCTAAGAAAGAATCTTTTTTTCATTTGCTGTTGTGCAAGTGTTTTCATTAACAATGACCTTCAAAACACTACTTTTACCTAAAGCTCTGTGAATGCACTTGATTATTCAGTTTTAAAAACCAATAAAGAAACTTGTTTCATTTGTGGCTTTTGAAGTGTTTTCACTTATAATTAATATCAAAACAGAGCTTTTCCTAACACTTTGGGAATACAAGTGTTTTTCATTTTTGTAATGTAATTATGTTACTTGTTTCCTTGGCTGCTGTGCACTTGTTTTCACTTACCTTCAAAGTCAAAACACTACTACTACCTAGAGCTGTGCCAATGCACTAAACTCATCAGTTTAGAAAACTAAGCAGGATTCTTGTTTCCTTGGCTTCTATGCACTTGATTTCTCTTAGATTCAAAGGCAAACACTGGTTTTACCTAACACAGTCTGAACACAGTAGGGTCTCCACTTTTGAAAATTAGAAAGCTGCTCATTTCTTTGATGACTATGTACTTCTTTTGAGTTACAATCAACTTCAAAATCCTGACTTTAACCTAATCCTCTGTGAATACATGAGGTTCTTCACTTTGGTAAAGTAAGTAAGATAATTCTTTCCTTGGTTACTATGCAGTTGTTTTTACCTGTAACCAATGTCAAAAGACCACTTTTGCCTAATGCTATGCCAAAGCAATAGTTTCTTCACCTTTGAAATCCAGGTAAGATTCTTGTTTCATTTGCTGTTATGAACGTGTTTTCACTTACAATTATCTTCTAAACACTGATTTCATCTAAGGCTCTGTGAATGAAGGAGATACTACAGTTTTGAAAAGTAATTAAGATACTTGTTTCTTTGGCTGCTATGCACTTCATTTCATTCACAATGAATGTGAATACATTGCTTTTACCTAATGCTATACCAAAGCAGTGGTTTCTTCAGTTTTGAAATCTAAGTAACATTCCTGTTTCATTTGTTGCTATGCAAGAATTTACACTTACAATCAACTTCAAAACAGTGGTTTTGAAGTTGATTGTAAGTGTAAATTCTTGCATAGCAACAAATGAAACAGGAATGTTACTTAGATTTCAAAACTGAAGAAACCACTGCTTTGGTATA
>JAKSZT010038890.1:0-10154 GCA_026826555.1 Tolypeutes matacus | reverse complement strand
CAGTAGTTGAGAGATGTTCATGCCCTTGAACCCTTCTAATTTTTGGAGCTTTCTTTTAATGTCCATTGCCGCCTGTGCAACAAAAGTGGTTTTACCATCCTCTGGTTTTCTGGAGCTTCTAGGTCAAAAGGAATGTAGATCCTGAAGGTGTCACAAAGCCACTCATAAAAATCTCCTGGAGACTCCAAGAGTCAGTTGGGTTTCTTGATCAGGGAACCAAATGTCGTGGCCTACCAGAAATAACCCAAATGGCACTCTTGGGACCATGGATGAACCAAGTTTTATTATGCATGGGCCCAGAGGAGAATTAAATCTCCAAAAAATCTGAGTACCCTTTTCTGATTTTCATAAGTTTATATAGGTACACTAAGCAGGCAAATTCGTGAGCAAATGGGCAGGCCAGGCGGGGTTACAAAAACAAAGAAGCTAGGTTAGTTTATCTAGAAGGCCACTAGGGAGGGAAAAGAGTCATTATCTATATAGAGTTGTAAATTTTAATTCAAAGGGGCAGCCTGGGGTGCTTATCTTCCTGACTTGGATTCTAAGGAGAAAAGGGAAGGATGGAATGGAGTGAGAAACTAGGGACCAAGGGGAGTTTATTTTCTTAAAGCTGTGGGTTTCTGCTGAGGGTGGGATTGGGGGTCCCTGCGCTTCCCTTATCAGAATATAATAGGCATATTAGTCAGCCAAAGGCGTGCTGATGCAAAATACCAGAAATCTGTTGGCCTTTGTAAAGGGTACTTATTTGGGGTAGAATCTTACAGTTACCAGGCCATACAGTGTAAGCTTCTTCCCTCACCAAAGTCTGTTGCCATGTGTTGGAGCAAGATGGTTGCCACCATTTGCCAGAGTTCAGGCTTCTTGGGTTCCTCTCTTCCAGGGGCTCCATTTTCTCTGGGCTCAGCTCCTCTGTTTTCTGCACAAGGTCAGCTGTAGACTATGAGGCTTTCTAGGTTTTGCCTCTCTCCACAAGGCCAGCTATGAACTGTCAAGTGAATGGCTCATTTCTTTTCCTGGGGCCTTCTCTCCTTCTTCATGATCAAATTCCTGTGTTTGCTACTTCCTGGGGCTCCTAGCAAAGAACATAAGGCTCCTAGAAAATAATGTAGGGAAGCATCTACAAGATATTGTAGTAGGAAATGATTTCATAAACTTTACACTCAATGTGGAAGAAAAAAATTAGATAAATGGGACCACCTCAAAATTAAAAACTTTGTGCTTCAAAGGAGTTTGTCAGGAAAGTGAAAAGGCAACCTATTCAATGGAAGAAAATATTTGTTGACGAAGTATTTGATAAGTACCTAATATCCAGCTTATATAAAGAAATCCTACATCTGGAAAATAAAAGGTAATCCATTTTAAAATTACATAAGAGACTTCAATAGACACTTTTCCAGAGAAGAAATACAAATGGCTAAAAAGCACATGAAAAGATACTCAACATCAGTAGCTATTATGGAAATGCAAACCAAAACTACCATGAGGTATCATCTTATACCTATTAGACTGGCAGCTATTAAAAAAATACAAGTTTTGGTGAGGATATGGAGGAAAGGGAGCCCTCATCCACTGCTGCTGGGAGTGTAGAATGGTGTAGCCATTGTGGAGGATGGTTTGGCAGTTCCTCAGGAAGGTAACTATAGAACTGCCATATATTCTGGCAATCCCAATAATGTATATATACCCAGAAGGATTGAAAGCAGGGACAGAAACAGATATTGACACACAAGTGTTCAATGCAGCATTATTCATGTTTGTTCAAAATTTGGAAGCAACCCAAGTGTCCATCAACAGAGGATCAGATAAGCAAATTATGGTATATACAAACAATGGAATATGATTCAACTGTAAGAATGAAAGGAATATTAACACATGGTACAACATGGATGACTCTTGAAGACCTATACTGAGTGAAGCTAGCCAGTTACTGATGGACAAATATTAGATGACCTCACTGATACGACATAAGCAAATTGAGCAGACTCACTGTAATAGAGTCTGCAAGGTATGTTATCAGGAGATAGAAAGGAAGAATGTGGTGAGCAATGCTCAATGTGGATTAAAAACTATAAGTTTGAAGGTGGTAGTTTGGTAGGGGATGCAGATGATAGTGGTGAAGGGATGTCAGAGGGGTCAATGGTGATGAAATATTAGGGTGTGAGTGGGTTGGTTGGACTATCCATGGAAATGAGAGGAGGGCTGGAGGAAGGAACAGATGAACTCTGTGGATTTTTAGGTCTGTGGTTAAACCTACAATGGCAGGACTGTTTTTATGGGCATTTTGCAAATATAGCAGTGGAGGGTTACAGGTGAAGGGCATTGGGAGTGGGGGAATATGTGGTATGGGGCATATCTAGGACATTCTTCTATGGAATATGAAAGTGTTCATCTTGTCTTAATGTGTTACCTCAGTGGCTGGAGACCTGCACAATAAACAAGAAAATATCATTCTCATCCTGGGAGTCCTGCTATGCTCTCAAATATTGGGGCAAGACCCTCTCAAGAACATAGGCAGTGTCTAATAAAAGAAAACAGACCAATATGTCAAGGTTTCAATATTAATGCATGTAACTATGACCCTTATTCTACAGCAGTTGAAACTTAGTTTTTACCATATGTTCTGATGGTTAGGGAAAGGGAGAATAGAGGAACATAGGACATTTTCAGGGAATTAGAATTGTTCTGCATGATTTTGAAGTGACAAATAGAGACAATTATACATTTTGTCAAACCCCATAAATTGTATGGTACAAAATGTAAACCATAATGTAAGCCATTAACCATGGTTAGTAGCAATGCTTCAATATTTGTTCAATTGTAACAATTGTACCATACTCATTCACAATGTTAGTTTTAGGGGGAGATGTGAAAGAGGGAGGGATTGGGGTATAATGGAATCCCCAGTATTTATGATGTCTTTTATGTAACCTAAAACTTCTTAGAAAATAAATTGAAAGAAAAAAAAGACATTGAGGGACATGCAGAAGAAATTGTCAAATATAAGTTAACAGATCTTACAGTAATGAATGACATAATACAAATTTTTTTCTTTTGCATTGTGTTATATTTTCTTATTTATTTATTTATTTAGGATTTTTGAGGAGGTTCTGGATTGCAGATTGCAGAAGTGTCACAAATGTGGCAGGGATGGCTGACTTCCAGGAAAATGGTGCCAAAGTAGGTAAGGAGAGTCTGACACTCTCACAAAAAGTTCAGAGAGAAGGCAGGGACCTATCTAAAGGAGCTGCTTTGTGTATATACATGTGTAGAATGGGAAGGTGCTCTAAGTCATCTAGGAGGGTACTGGAAAGATTAAGAAGCCAAAGGAAAACCGTGATTTGCTCACCTCTATGGCTGGAAATGGCACATATACCCTCTCCACAGGGCAAGTAGCTTTGGTGTCCCTGGCTCACACCTGCCAAGAGACTGGGAGGAGTCATTCTCTTGGAGGAACAAGGGACTGGCAGAGTGTGCAGAGTGGTTTCTTTGTGGTGTGTTTGACCACCTGAGACCCTTTGAATCTCAAAAGAGACCTAGACCCAATGGGGAGAGTGGAGGGGGATCTGCTCAGGCAGGCTGTCACACCCAGCTGCCCAGGGAGGAAAAGCAACTAGATTAGAGAGGGGGCAGGGACAGGCACCTAATCAGCAGGACTCTAGCAAGCTGTAGAACTCTAAAATGCACCTCATTGGGAGTAAAGTTTATGAAATTATTTCCTACTACAATATCTTGTAGATGCTTCCCTACATTATTTTCTAGGAGCTTTATGGTCTTTGCTAATATATTTAGAATTTTGGTCCATCTTGGGTTAATTTTTGTATAGGGCATGAGACAGTGATCCTCTCATGACCACTTTCTTAATGTCAATATTACAAGTTCTTACATGACTAGAACAATAATAAAACCACTTTGGTCTATGGTTTCATTCTCCTCTTATGTTTTTCTCATTCTTCAATCTTGAGGATTTTTGAGATGGTGATTCTCACTCTACTTCTGGTTGAGAAGTGGTTTTGATCCATTGGTGCACATGAATGGAAATGTCTTGCTTCAAGTTTAGATACTGTAGCCATTTGATATTGTTTATGAATTCCAAAAATAGATCTTGAATTATGTTTATAAGCTGATTTATTCCTCTGGGCATGTTAGATTATATTGGATTCAAAGATTTCACTTTTACTTGGTTAAATATTGATTGAGGCTTTGATTGGACCTCATCAGTAGGATGTTAAGTCCCTGACCACTTGGTGGGTGGGGACTCACAGATAAAAGACATGGCAAAGGAAAGAGTTGGAGTTTTGATGATAGAAACAAAACAACATATGACATATATTAATCCAAAGAAAATGTGGCTGAAGTAAGAAATACCTTGTGAATAATAACACTGAAAGTTAATGGATTAAATTCACCACTTAAGAGACACAGACTGGCAGAATGGATAGGGAAATATGATCCATCTATACGCTGTCTACAAGAAACCCACCTTCGACCTAGGGATTCAAGGAGGCTGAAATTGAATGGCTGGAAAACAGTTTTACAAGCTAACAAGGAAATAACAAAGATTAGAGCAGAACTAAATGAAATAGAGAATAAGAAAGCACTAGAAAAAATAAACAAAACCAAAAGCTGGTTCTTCGTGAATATCAATAAAATTGACAAACCTTTAGCCAGACTAACAAAGAAAAAAAGAGAACAGATGCAAATACACAATATTAGGAATGAGCAAGGGGATATCACTACTGACCCCACAGAAATAAAGAGTATCATATGAGGATACTTTGAAAAATTATATGCCAACAAAAATTATAATTTAGAGGAAATTGACAAGGATCTAGAAATGCACAAACAACCTCCATTGATGAAAGGAGAAATTGATGAACTTAACAGTCCAATTACAGGTAAAGAGATAGAATCAGTCATCAAAAACCTCCCAACTAAGAAGAGCCCAGGACCAGATGGCTTCACAGCTGAATTCTACCAAACATTCTGGAAAAAGTTAACACCAATTCTACTTAAGATCTTCCAAAAAATAGAAGTAGAAGGAATATTGCCTAACACATTCTATGATGCCAACGTTACCCTAATACGAAAACCAAACAAAGATACCACTAGAAAGGAAAACTACAGACCAATTTCTCTAATGAACCTAGATGTTAAAATCCTCAACAAAATACTTGCTAATCGCATTCAACAACATATCAAAAGGATTATACACCATGATCAAGTGGGTTTCATCCCGGGCATGCAAGAATGTTTCAATATAAGAAAATCAATCAATGTAATACACCACATAAACAAACTGAAAGAAAAAAATCACATGATCATCTCTATAGATGCAGAAAAATCATTCAACAAAATACAGTACTCTTTCTTGATAAGAACACTGCAAAAGATAGGAATAGAAAGAAACTTTCTGAATATGATAAAGGGTATATATGAAAAACCCAAAGCTAACATTATCTTCAATGGTGAAATCCTAAAAGCCTTCCTTCTGAGATCGGGAACAAGACAAGGATGCCCACTATCACCACTCCTATTTAACATTGCCTTAGAAGTACTTGCTTGAGCACTGAGGCAAGAAAAGGATATAAAAGGCATGCAGATTGGAAAAGAAGAAGTAAAACTTTCATTATTTGTAGGCAACATGATCCTATACATAGAAAGCCCAGAGAAATCTACAACAAAGATTCTAGAACTTATAAAGGAGTTCAGTAATGTTGCAGGCTATAAGATCAATGCTCAAAAATCGGTAGCATTTCTGTACACCAACAATGAGCAATCGGAGGAGGAAATCAAGAAAAAAATGCCATTTACTATAGTAACTAACAGAATCAAATACCAAGGAATAAATTTAACTAAAGATGTAAAGGACTTATATACAGAAAACTACACAACACTGTTAAAGGAAATCAAAGAAGACTTAAATAAATGGAAAAATACTCCCTGTTCATGGATAGGAAGACTAAACATCATTAAGATGTCTATCCTACCCAAGCTAATCTAGAGATTTAATGCAATCCCAATAAAGATCAACACTATATTTTTTAAGGACTGAAAAACTAACCACAAAATATATTTGGAAAGATAAGAGGCCCTGAATTGCCAAAGACATATTGAAAAAGAAAAATGAAGTTGGAGATATCACGTTACCGAACTTTAAATCATATTAAAAAGCTACAGTGATCAAAACTGCATGGCGTTGGCACAAGGATAGACCTACTGACCAATAGAATCGAATTGAGAGTTCTGATATAGATCCTTGCATATACAGTCATCTGATATTCGACAAGGCTACCAAGCCCACTCAGTTGGGAGAGAATGGCCTCTTTAACAAGTGGTGCTTGGAGAACAGGATATCCATATCCAAAAGAATGAGAGAAGAATACCATCTCACACCTTATACAAAAATCAACTCAAGATGGATCAAAGATCTAAATATAAGAGCCAAAACCATAAAGACCTTGGAAGATAATGTAGGGAAGCATCTACAGGACCTTGTAATAGGAAATGGTTTCATGAACTTCACAGCCAAAGCACGAGCAGCAAGAAAAAAAATAGATAAATGGGATCTCCTCAAAATTAAAAACTTCTGCACCTCAAAGAAGGTTATTAAGAAAATAAAAAAGCAGCCTACACAATGGTTGAAAATATTTGGCAACCATATATCTGATAAGAGCCTAATATCCTGCATATATAAAAAAATCCTACACCATGGAAATAAAAAGACAAACAACCCATTTAAAAAATGGGCAAGTGACCTGAAAAGACACTTCTCGAAGGAAGAAATACAAATGGCTAAAAAGCACATGAAAAAATGCTCGACATCGCTTGCTATCAGGGAAATGCAAATCAAAACTACAATGAGATACCATCTTAGAACCATCAGAATGGCAGCTATTAAAAAAACAGCAGACTCTAAATGTTGGAGAGGATGTGGAGGAATAGGAATCCTCATCCACTGCTGGTGGGACTGTGGAATGGTCCAGCCACTGTGGAGGACAGTTTGGTGGTTCCTCAGAAAACTAACAATAGATCTTCCATATGATCCAGCAATTCCACCCAGAAGAACTGAAAGCAAAGACACAAACAGATACATGTACACCAATGTTCATAGTGGCATTGTTCACCATTGCCAAAAGTTGGAATCAGCCCCAGTGCCCATCAACAGATGAATGGATAAGCAAAATGTGGTACATACATACAATGGAATATTACTCAGCTGTAAGAAGGAATAAAGTGCTTACACACGGAATAACATGGATGAATCTTGAAGACCTTATGTTGAGTGAAGCAAGCCAGGCATTGAAGGATGAACAGTATATGACCTCACTGATTTGAACTGAGGAAAGTGAGCTGTCTCTGAGAACCATTGTCTGAAAGATAGGTTAACAAGGGAGAGAAAGAGAAGAGTAGGCTTTGAGCCATCACCCATATGGACACAATCTATGGTAAAGGGTTAGAGTATAGTTGCATATTGAAGGATAGGACAGATAGGTAGTGATATTACTGGGTTTGGGGGTGCAGGGTTGACAGATGGGTAGATTAGGAAGGGCAGGTTAGAATACCCAGGGCATGTAACTATGAATCTTGTCATGGCATGAGTCAAGGCAGGGGAGTGTCATATGACCCAGGGGGATGGGGAGGAAGGAACAGTTAAGATTAAAAGGGGTATTTAGTGGTGATGGGAAAGGTTTTTCATTACCTTATGGTAATGGACACAGGATATGGTAAATATAAAAAATTATTAAACTGTACCGTCTAAATTGTAAACTATACTGTAAACCCTTGACAATGTTTAGTTGCTATATTTTACTATCTGTATAACAGTTATATCAACACTAACATCCATAAATAAAAAAAAGGTTTTAATATGGGGTGGGGAAGGTGGAGGGGAGGTTGGTAGTTGGGAGTCTCTAGTATTCCGTGTATGACTTTGCTGTGACCTAAAACTTCTTTTAAAATTAAATGAAAATTTGGGAGACACTGGGGAATGAGTGGGGGAAGGTATTATGGTACACTGGACATCTGATAATACAGTGATAAAAGGAAAAAAGAATATTTTTTTTTTTAAAAAGGAATTTTTTTTTGTTTTTAACCATTTTTTAATGTCCCAATCTGCTAATTATATTTTATTTTTAGTTAAGTTTTTTATTTCCTTCTGAGTTTCCTTGTACTTATCTCTTGCATTTAAGCTTACCATTATTATTTCTTTTTCCTATTAATTTTATTTGGTTATTATATGGGCTTCATGTTCAAGGAAGGTTTAGATCACAGAAGGGTTACAATGGGGGCTGCAGAGGAGCATTGGTGGAGGGTGTCTGGGATGGGGGATTGATGGGAGTAAGTTCATCTGAATATACATAAAAGATATATAAAATTGGTCAAATGATCAAGGGATGGGGCATGGTCATGGTAGGGAGCAGCAACAGTCCCCTGAGTGCAGGGGCAGTGTCTGGCAAAAGAGAATGGCCCACTGATGGGTTCTTGTTATTGATGACTAGCCTTATGAGTCTTTGCTCTTGTAATTGAAACTTAGCCTACTGTTAAGGGGTGCCTAAGGGTTGCCACCTGAGAGCCTCCTTGTCGTTCAAATGTGGCCTCTCTCTAAGCCAAACTCAGCATATGAATGCATTACCTTCCCCCCAATGTGGGACATGACTCCTGGGGATGTGCCTCCCTGGCAATGAGGGATTAATACCAAGTGCCAACTGGAAACACAATGGGAAAAGACCTTGAATAAAAGGTAAAGAGAAATGATTTCATGTGGCTAAGAGACTTCAAAGAGAGTTGGGAGGTCATCCCAGAGGTAATGCTTACGCACAACTCAGTAGGATCTCATAGAGCAGCAAATTGGATGTCACCCCACACAGAGGGGCTCCTGAGGGCTCTGGAGACACCCAGGTCCTATATAAGGGGAGATAGCCCTAGAGATTGATGCCTTATTAGTGGTCTCTACTTTGGAATCTGTGTTCCTGAGAGTGACAGAGTTGGACTCAAATAAGTCCTCCCTGCACATGGTCCAACACTCCCTTCTATTCAAACCTATATGTGATGCTGGAGTTTTTAGGTGTACTTCCAGAGACTGGAGCCTCTGGCCTACCTATGTGCCAGCTGTGCCTGGAATCTCAGTGGAGCTGCAACTCCTACCCTACAGCTCAATGGACTCATCCAAGTCACTTGGCGATGAGACGACAATGGGCAATGGCCATCCCAGGGAATGGAGAGAGCCTGCAGCTGCAGGCATCCCACCCACCATATCCATGGGATATAAGCCCTGTCTCACTTGGAGGTGGAGTGGACGTCACCTTCCCAGTCCCCTCAGGATTGGGGGAAGAGCTATGGACTAGAGTTGACTTAATGGTATTCTGTTGCATAAATATTGTGATTCAAGCAATGGAAGAAATTGTAACAGTGAGGTGGAGCTGGTGGCCACTGGATGCTTTTGGGGCAGGGAGGGGAAGGGCAGTTCAAAAATGGGCTTTTTTGGGACTTGGGGGTTGTCCTGAGTGGCGTTGTGGTGACATATGTAGACCATTTTATATCAGCATATACTATGCAGAACTGTGTGGGAGAGAGTGTGGTCTGTGATGTGAACTGTGGTCTATGCTTGGTGGCAAGGCCTCAGGATGTGTATATCCATTACCGGTGATGTGCCACATTGATGAAGGATGTTTGTGTGGGATGTTGTGGGAGGTGTGGGAGGTGGGGAACATGGAAATCCATGTAATTTCTGTGTAATATCTAGGTAATCTAATCACCTTAAAAATATATATATATACATATATATATAAAATAACATTTATGTAAGCAAATGTGTATATATGCATATATATTTATATATCATTTTACAAATATTGGTATGTATTGTGAAAATTTTTATTTTTACCCACGATAAAAAAAAAAAAAAATTTAAGAAGGTTTTCTGGATAGTATGGCATCCGGATGAACCCTGGTACCCTCTGAGCCTTATGTGAAGTAGAGTGGCCCACTTTTAATGTCAACTGGCCCTCAGAAGGGACCCTGGATATAGCCAGGGTCTGTGCAGTGTGACTGGTGGTCAGAGGAACTCCTGGCCACCCCCATCAGTTTTCCTACATCGACTTGCGGAGTGTCCAGGAGATTTTTATGAGCGGCTTTGTGAGGCATTCAGGATCTAC
>JAKSZT010038889.1:0-18822 GCA_026826555.1 Tolypeutes matacus | reverse complement strand
TTTCCACATTCATTGCATATATAGGGTTTTTCTCAGAAATGAATGCTGTGATGTTTAATGAACTGATGCTTTTGGCTGTAGGATTTTCTGCATTCTTTACATTAATTTTGTTTCTGTCTATTATGTGTTTTTTCATGTTCTGGAAGATTTGATTTGTACCTAAAGGCATTTACATGTCATATTTGCATAGGCTTTCTTTGCAGTTGGAATTCTCTTGTATCTGAGATTTGACATTTGAATTAATGCTTTCCCACCTATATATGATTTCTATTTGGTAAGAATTTTCTGATGAATAAAGAGGTTTTCTGTTAGGTTGAAAATTTTCCCAGATGTATTACATTTCTATGCTTGTTCCACTGTATGACTTTTAAAATGAAGAGTAAAAATGACTGTAAAGAGCCGACTATATTCAGGACACTCATATGGTTTCTTTCTAGTTTGAATTTTCTCATATTCCATGAGGTTTTATTTCAGATGGAAGCATTCCCATGTTCATTATGATACTAACTAATGTATGAATAATTCATGCTCAATGAGATTTAATACCTGGCTGAAGAATTGCCAATATTCCTTTCATACACAGGGTTTTACTCCTGCATGCTTCTTTGATGTGATTCTAGCTTTCCCAAATTCATGAAATCCCAAACGGTTTCTCTGAAGGATTACTTCTCAGGTATCACATGAGTTTGAATTTCTAAGAAAACTTCACACTCATTACCCTTAAAGGGGAGGACTACCATGTGGCACAAACTGGTAAAAGTCATTGCCTTCATTCTTTTCTCCTTACCTAGATAAACTCATGCGTAGGTAAGCATGATGCAAATTCTTTAAAGTGTAGCTCCATTCATAGAAGTGTTATATTGAGGAAACAATGCTTGCATGCAGAGAAAATACGTTCCCAACTTTCTGACATAATCTGCCTTCATCTTTAGTCTGTACTTTGTGGAACTGGATATAGCTTCAATCACAAGCATTTTGTTATGTGGTTCTTTATGCTTCTTTATGTCCTATGCTTCTTCATAGTTTGTGAGGTGCAGAAAAAGTAGTGCTGAGAGTGAAATTTATAGCATTGAATGTGTTCATTAGAAAAGACGAAAGATCCAATATCAACCATCTAAGCGTCCAATTTGGGAAGCGCAACAATATCTCCTTTTAATTTTTTCTATCATTCATGGTTCTTCTTGCTTCAAAGGAGCATCACATCCAGTTTGGTGACTTCATAACTAGGAAATGGGGAAGTGATACAACACTTGATTTATCATGGGGACAAAACAACAACACAGAAATCAACCCTGGAACCTTCAGGCTTCTGAAGAAGAAGAAAAGTGCAGCTTCCAAAGATGCATGAGTAAGGTCGCCCCAGACCAAAGCTAACATGTCAGTGCATGAAATCCTGAATATTTTGTTTAGGACTGATTATTTTTGTTGAATTTTTTTCTTCTATTTATTTGGATGAGATGCACTATTTAATATTCTTTAAAGTTTACCAGGGAATTTATATCAGTTTTGCTTGCCTTTCAAAATTTGCACATATTATTTATTATTGACTGGCCAAATAAAATATTTCAAGACATTTTATATCCTGCCTTACACAGCCAAAGGTGTGCTAATGCAAAATACCAGATATCTCTGGGTCTTTACAAAGGGTATTTATTTGGTGTAGAAGCTTATAGTTACCAAGCCATAAAGCATAAGTTTCTTCCTTCACCAAAGTCAGTTACCCCATCTTGGAGCAAGACAGCTGCCGACATTTGCAAGGGTTCAGGCTTCTTGGTTTCCTCTCTTTGCAGGGCTGCATTTCTCTCTAGATTCAGCTCCTCTGTTTCCTCCACAAGATCAGCTGTAGACCATGAGGTTCTCTAAGCCTTGCCTCTCACCACAAGGCCATCTGTGAACTGTCAGGTGAATGACTTGTCTCTTTTCCCTGGGGACTTCTGTCCTTGCTCATTAGAACACCAACATCAAAACTACTGCAGTTCTGTCCTTTGCATGTCTTTTTATGTTTGATACCCCACCCACCAAGGGGAGGGGCTCAACTCTCTACTGACTGTGGCCCAGTCAAAGCCCTTATAATAACTTAATCATGCCCAGATTAACAAACCAGTTTACAAGCATAATTCAATATCTATTTTGGAATTCATAACGATATCAAACTGCTACATATCCATTTACCCATCTTATGCTACATATTAATTTATGGTGTATTTTAACACTTAATTGATGTCCTAGGCCACAGATATCATTATTAATTTATCCATTCAATAGTCTTTTAGATATACGAATTTAATTAGCAGATATTGTTCTTCAATCCATCCTGAAACTTGAAACTTGAGATTATTTTCTTTCTGCCTGAAGAATATTCTTTTACTTTTCTTTTAAAGTGAGTTGCTGCTAGCAAACTTATTAGGTTTTTCTTGTTGTTGTTGTCGTGTTTATTTATTTTTATTTTTTTTGAAACTTTATTTGTACATTTAATAATTGAAAATATAAACCATTAAGAACTAAAAAGTAAACACAGATGAATAAATATATACATTTCTCAAATAAATGTAATGGATACATATATATATATATATTTTGGAACAAACAAGATGTTACACAATATATTTGGTTCATAGTAATGCATTCATACAGTATTTGTCCTTTCGTGTCTGGCTTGCTTCACCCAACATTATGTCCTCCAGGTTTTTCCATGTTGCCATATGCTTTACACCTTCATTTCTTCTTACAGCTACATAATATTCCATCATGTGAATAGACCACCGTTTGTTTATCCATTCATCTGTTGATGGACACCTGGGTTGTTTCCAAATTGTGGCAATGGTGAATAATTTTGATATGAACATCATTGTGCAGATGTCTGTTCGTGTCACTGATCTCAGTTCCTCTGGGTATATACCCAGGAGTGGTATGGCAGGGTCACAGGCAAGTCTATATTCAACTTCATTGGGAACTTCCAAACAGTCCTCCAGAGTGGGTATATCATTCTGCGCTCCCACCAACTGTGAAGAAGTGTTCCTAACTCTCCACATCCTCTCCAACACTTGTAGTTATCTGTACTTTTAATAGTGGCCATTCTGGTGGATGTAAAATGATATCTCATTGTAGTTTTGATGTGCATTTCCCTAATCATGAGTGATGTTGAGCATTTCCTCATGTGCTTTTTTGCCATTTGTATTTCTTCTTTGGAGAAATGTTTATTCAAGTCTTTTGTCCATTTTTTAATTGGGGCATTTGTCTTTTTGTTGTTGAGTTGTAACATCTCCTTATATATCCTGGATATTAAACCCATATCAGATATGTGATTTCCAAATATTATTTCCCATTGAGTTGACTGCTTTTCACCTTTCTGACAAAGTCCTGTGAGGTGCAAAAGTGTTTAGTTTTGAGGAGGTCCCCATTATCTATTTTTTATTTTGTTGCACGTGCTTTGGGTGTAAGGTTCAAGGAACCACCACCTACTACAAGGTCTTGAAGATGTTTCCTTACATTTTCTCCTAATAATTTTATGGTCCTGGCTTCTATATTTAGATCTTTGATCCATTTTGAGTTGATTCTTGTATAGGGGGTGAAATAGGGGTGCTCTTTCATTTTTTGGTTATAGATATCCAGTTCTCCCAACACCATTTGTTGAAGAGACAGTTTTTTTCCCATTAATGTGGGCTTGGTAGGTTTGTGAAAAACCAGTTGACTATATAGGTGAGGGTATATTTCTGGGTTCTCAATTCTATTCCACTGATCGAAATGTCTATCTTTATGCCAGTACCATGCTGTTTTGACCACTGTAGCTTTGTAATATGTTTCATGGTCAGGCAGTGAAATTCCTCCGAAATTGCTCTTCTTTTTTAGAATGCTTTTGGCAATTCAGGTGCACTAACCGTTCCAGAGGAATTTGATAATTGCCTTCTCTAATTCTGTAAAGTAAGCTGTTGAGAATTTGATTGGTATTTCATGGAATCTGTAAATCAGTTTAGGCAAGACTGACATCTTCACGATATTTATTCTTCCAATCCATGAACAGGGAATGTCTTTCCATTTATTTAGGTCTTTTATCATTTCTTTCAGCATTGTTTTGTAGTTTTCTGCATATAGGTCCTGTACTTCTTTGGTTGAATTAACTCCTAGGTATTTAAGTCTTTTGTTGCTATTGAAAATGGAATTTTCCTCCTGATTTCCTTGTCAGGTTGTTCAGTAGTAGTGTACAAAAACATTAGTGATTTTTGCATGTTGATCTTGTATCTTGCCACTTTGCTGAACTCATCTATTAGTTTAAGTAGCTTTGTCATGGATACTTCAGGATTTTCCAATTACAGGATCATGTCATCTGCAAACAGTGAGAATTTTACTTCCTCCTTCCTTATTTGGATGCCTTTAATTTTTTTGTCTTGTCCAATTGCACTAGCTAGAACTTCTAGTACACTATTGAATAACAGTGGTGGCAGTGGGCATCCTTGTCATGCTCCTGATCTTAGAGGGAATGCTTTCAACCTTTCTCCATTGAGTATGATGTTGGCTGTGGATTTTTTATATATGCCTTTTATCATATTGAGGAATTTCCCTTTTATTCCTATCTTTTGAAATATTTTTATCCAAAAGTGTTGTTGGATTTTGTCGAAAGACTTTTTTTTGCATCTATTGAGATGATCATGTGGTTTTTTTTTCTTTCAATTTGTTAATTTGGTGTATTACATTGATTGATTTTCTTATGTGGAATCAGCCTTGCATAGGAGGAATAAATCCCACTTGGTCGTGATGTATAAGTCTTATGATATGCTGTTGGATTCGATTTGCAAGTATTTTGTTGAGAATTTTTGCATCTATGGTCTTTAGAGAGATTGGTCTGTAACATGCTTTTCTTGTGGAATCTTTCTCTGGCTTTGGTATTAGGGTGGTGTTGGCTTCATAAAAGGTGTTGAGTAATTTTCCCTCCTCTTCAATTTTTTGGAAGAATATAAACAGCATTGGGGTTAATTCTTTTTGAATTGCTTGATAGAATTCACCTGTGAAGCCATCTGGTCCTGGATTTTCCTTCATTCTCCTTAATTGTGATTGGTTGTTAAGTTCTTGTATTTCTTGTAGCTTCAGTGCAGGTTGGTTATGTGTTTCTAGAAGTTTGTCCATTTCATCTAGGTTGTCTAGTTTGTTGGCATATAATTTTTCATAATATCCTCTTCTGATTCTTTTTATTTCTGTGAGATCATTTGTTATTTCCACCCTTTCATTTCTGATTGTGTTTATTTGCATCTTCGCTCTTTTTTTCTTTGTTAGTCTAGCAAGGGGTTTGTCAATTTTATTGATCTTCCCAAAGAATGAGCTTTTGGTTTTGTTCATTTTCTCTATTGTTATTCTGTTCTCAATTTCATTTATTTCGGTCTAATCTTTAGTATTTCAACATTTTTAAATACTTCATTCAACTGACATCACATGAATTTAACTATTTTCATTATTTTACTTTTTTTAGGTAAAAGACCAAATTATTTGTGACAGTTTGAAATTAAAGCTATCTTTCAGGATTTCACTTTGAGAAAGCAAGTTCAAACACTGTGTTATTTTTAAAAGTGATAATACCTGTTTCTTCATGGAAAGGATAAGTTTAAAGTAGAACAAGCCATTTTGATAAACAGACTTCTTTATTGCAAACTGATTTTTGAGGAGAAACCTTTGTAAACTTTTACTAAAACAGACTACTGACTTGATAAATTTTGAGAAAAAATAACACTTTAACTTTCTATTATTACTGTGTTTGACATTAAATCTTTTAAATTTTTATAGATAGACTGCTTAAATTTTACTTAGCTTTGACCATAGAAATTCCTTTTGCACAAGCCTTTTGCACTTTTATATTTATTCATGTTTAGTCCCACATTTTACTTTGTTTTAATAACTAGTTATTTTATCTTAGGATAAAATGACTTTCTTTTCTTTAATAATAAAATCACATTCTATATACATTCCATATTTAAGTTACCACAATGATTTTGGAAACTACTTCCAAGCAAACTTCTGACAACATGTAATTACCATTAATATTAAACAAAGTTGTTAGAATAATGATTTAATTTGAGTAAAAAACTTTTTATTATTTTAAACTAATTTCCATATTTATATATTAATATAAGCACTTATTTAATTTTTGGCCATTTGAATAGAGCTCTCATAGTAATCTTCATTTTTCAATTTAATATTATCATCCAGAGGTATCAAAATATACACTGACACTGAACAGACAAAGACAAAAGAATTATGACACACTAACAGAAACATAAACCTTACTAATTTGATCCATAAGTTTCACTCCTTTGGTAAGGCTGTCTTCAAGCCCTCCATCATTTCACATCTTTGATTTTACTGTTTTTAAGAAGTTTTCTGGAATCTGTGTTACTTGTAATATATAAGCTTTTTCTTTGAATCACTTTTGTTCATAATCAGCAATGATCCAGGACAATTTAAACAGCCTAAATACAGTTAAGCTCTAATTAAGCATTTTATACAGATATTTTACATGTATATTTTGGATTACTACTCTTTAGGAGTACACTTATGCTAAAAGTTCAGATTACAGTGGTAAGCCTTTTAATTCCTGTTCTTAATTTTGGGTATACTCAGTGAATGACTAATAAACTTAATTTCAGGTGAGGAAGGATGGAAAGCTGTACAGCTTTTGGTAACTGCCTTAATTTCTGTTACAGGCTGGAGTGAACTGCTCTTTTGCTGACTAGGTAAATTTGAGCAAGGCTGGGAAATGTGCTCATATTGTTTGTCTGAGGGCCTTGAGCAAGGCCCGCTTCAAAGTTGCCCGACTGATTAAAGAGACTACCATTTTTATGCTATTTAGAATGGCATTCTTTGGCAAAGTGTAACCCTTTTTGGCATTTCAGACACATGCAACTTGGTATTGAATTATTATTGCCACTAAATAGAGCACTTACACTAGTTTTGGCTTGGCAATCCTTTTTCATATCTCCTGGTTTACCACATTTAGAGCAATTACACTGGACATCTGATAATACCATGATAAAAGGAAAAAAGAACAATTTTTTTAAAAAAGGAGGTTTTTTTTCATTTTTTTGAATGGCCCAATCTGCTAATTATATTTTATTATAAGTTTAGTGGTTTTTTCTTCTAAGTTTCCTTGTACTTATCCCTTGCATTTAAGCTTATAATTATTATTACTTTTTCCTATTTATTGTATTTGGTTATTATATGGGCTTCATATCCAAAGAAGTATTAGATCACAGAAGGGTTACAATGGGAGCTGCAGAGGATCATTGGTAGGGATTGTATGGGATGGGGAATTTATGGGAGTAAGTTCATCTGAATATACATGAAAGATACATAAAATTGTTCAAATGATCAAGGGATGGAGCATGTTCATGGTGTGTAGACAATCACTCAATAAATGAGGGAATCTGAATTCCCAACCTGGAGAGATCTGCCACATTCTCCAAGGGAGCAGCAACAGTCCTCTGAATGCAGGAGCAGTGTCTGGCAAAAGAGGATGGCCCACTGATGGATTCTTGTTATTGATGACTAATCTCATGAGTCTTTGCTCCTGTAAATCAAACTTAACCTACTGTTATGGGGTGCCTAAGGGTTGCGACCTGAGAGGTTCTTTGTTGCTCAAATACGGCCTCTCTCTAAGCCAAACTCAGCATATGAATGCATTACCTCCCCTCTAACATGGGACATGACTCCCGGGGATGAGCTTTCCTGCAATCGAGGGATAAATACCAAGTACGAACTGGAAACATGATTGGAAAAAGGCCTTAAATAAATGTGCAAAAGGTAAAGAGAATTGGGCTCATGTGGCTAAGAGACTTCAAAGAGAGTTGGGAGGTCATCCCAGAGGTAACTCTTATGCACACCTCAGTAGGAGCTCATAGAACATCTAAGTGCCTATCACCCCATTCATTGGGGTTCCTGAGAGCTCCGGAGACACCCTGGTCCTATATAAGGGGGGATAGCCCCAGAGACTGATGCCTTATCAGTGGGTTCTATTTTGGTTATCCCAGAGGTAACGCTTATGCACACCTCAGTAGAATCTCATAGAACACCAAAGTGGATATCACCCCACACAGAGGGGCTACTGAGGGCTCTAGAGACACACAGGTCATACCTAAGTGGGGATGGCCCCAGAGCTTGATGTCTTATTAGAGGGCTCTACTTTGGAATCTGTGCTCCTGAGAGTGATAGAGTTGGACTCAAATAAGTCCTCCCTGCACATGATCCATCAGTCCCTTCTATTCTAACCTCTATATGATGCTGTACTTTACAAGTGTACTTCCAGAGACTGGATCCTTTGGCCTAACTATGTGTCAGCTGTGCCTGGAATCTCAGTGGAGCTGCAACTCCTACCCAACAGCTCAAAGTACACATCCAAGTCATCTGGTGAGGAGACGATGATGGGCAATGGCCATCCCAGGGATTGGAGAGGGCCTGCAACTGCAGGCAGAATAATCCCATCCACTCCATCCATGAGATATAAGCCCTCTCTCACTGGGAGGTGTAGTGGAAATCACCATCCCAGGCCCTTCATGATTGGGGGAAGCCCTATGGACTAGAGTGGACTTAATGGAATTCTTTTGTAGACATACCGTGATTCAAGGAATGGAAGAAAGTATAAGAGTGAGGTGAAGCCGGTGACTGCTGGATGCTTTTGGGGCAGGGAGGGAAACGGCAATTGAAATACACGGTCTTTTTCAGGACTAGGGGTTTGTCCTGAGTGGTGTTCTGTCGACAGATGTAGGCCATTTTACATCAGCATATACCATGCAGAACTGTGTGGGAGAGAGTGTGGTCTACGATGTGAACTGTGATTGATGCTTGGTGACAAGGCCCCAGGATGTGTATATCCTTTGTGGGTGATGTGCCACACCGATGAAGGATGTTTGGGCAGGATGAAGTGGGAGTTGATGAAGGTTGGTAACAAGGGAAATCCTGTAATTTCTGTGTAATATTTAAGTAATCTAAGCAAATTAAATATATATGTATATCATTTATGTAAGTAAATGCACATATGTGCATATATATTTATATATATATCTTTACAAATATTATTATGTATTGTGAAATATTTGATTTTTACTTACAGTAGAAAAAAGAAAGAAAATGCTACAATAATGGGCAGCATTATAAGTAAAGTGATAATTTTTTAAATGCTTACCGAGATTGTAATGGATTGAAGAACCAGTGAAAACAACCAGGATAATTTGAAATACGTGGAAGGCCAATATTTACACAATTTAAGAGAAATCTCGAGTTCTGATGCATGAATCAGTGTTAAGAAATTGATCACACACGGGTGTGGAAGAAAGTGTGGGAGGAACAGATCTCAGAACAAACTGCAAGAGCACTTTTCCTACAGGAGAAAGACATCCTGAATTGCACAGTCACAGCCAGTTCCTTAAAAAATTGGCAACAAGTTGCACAGACTGGAGGTGGAGATTCTTTGGAGATTCATATTCATTACATTCACCGGTTTCTCTCCCAATGAATGTTGTAATGTTTAATGAGATACTGCTTCTGGCTGAAGGCTATTCCACATCCCTCCACTATTAATTTCCTCATGGTCAGTGAGATTTGACTTGCTACTGAAGACTTGCCTACATTCCTTACATATACAGGGTTTCTCTCCATTTTGTCTTCTCTGGTGTGTAACGAGGCTAGATTTCTGAATGAAAGCTTTCCCACGTCCATCACATTTCTAGGCTTTCTCTCCTGTATGTATTCTCAGATGGTTAATGACTTTATCCTCCTGGTTGAAGGATTTACCACATTTATTTTATATATTGGGTTTTGTCCAGAATGAATGCTTTGATATTTAAGGAAATATTTCTCTTGGCTGAAGGCTTCTCTGCATTCTTTACATTCATTTTGTTTCTGTCCACTATGAGTTTTTACATGTTCTGTGAGATATGATTTGTACCTAAAGGCTTTTCAACATGCATTACATGCATAGAGTTTCTGTGCAGTAGGAAATCTCTTGTATATGAAAT
Source organism: Tolypeutes matacus (assembly GCA_026826555.1). NCBI lineage: Eukaryota > Metazoa > Chordata > Mammalia > Cingulata > Chlamyphoridae > Tolypeutes > Tolypeutes matacus. Next base: position 8,827 of record JAKSZT010038889.1, on the reverse strand, counting down.
TTTACATTTGAATTAAAGCTTTCCCACATATATAAGATATTTCTTCAGTAAGAATTTTCTTATGAATAAATTGGGTTTCTCTCAGGCTGAAAACTTTCCCACATATATGACATTTCTATGATTGTTCCCCTGTATGGCTTTTAAAATGAGGAATAATTAATGACTGTAAGAGCGGAGTGCATTCAGGAAACTCATATGCTTTCTCTCTAGTTTGAATTTTCTCATATTCCATGAGATTCTGTTTCAGATGGAAGCATTCCCATGTTCATTACAATACTAACTAATGTATGAATATTTCATGCTCAACGAGAATAAATGACTAACTGAAGGATTTCCAATATTCCTTACATACACAGTGTTTTACTCTTGCATGTTCCTTGATGCGTCCCTAGCTTTTCCAAATTCATGAAAACCCAAATGTTTTCTCTGAAAGATTATTTCTCAGGTATCTCATGAGGTTTAATTTCCAAGAACACTTCACACTCATACACTTAAAGGGGAGGACTACCATGTGATGCAAACAGGCAAAACTCATTTTCTTCATTCTTTTTTCCTTATATAGATTCCCTCATGCTTAGGTAAGCATGATGCAAATTTCTACAAAGTGAAATTACATTCATAGAAGTGTTATTTTGAGGAAACAATGCTTGCCATCAGAGAACCTATTTTCCCAACTTTCTTACATTCTCTGCCTTCATCTTAAGACTGTAGTGTTGTGGAAGTGGATATAGCTTCACTCACAAGCCTTTTCTTATGTGGTTCTTTCTGCTTCTCTAATGTCCTATGCTTCTTCATAGTTTGTGGTGTGCAGTTAAAGCAGTGCTTAGAGGGAAATTTATATCATTGAATGCATTCATTAGAAAACAGGAAAGATCCAATATCAATCATCTAAGCATCCAATATTTGAAGTTCAACAACATCACCTTTTTTATAATTCTATCAATTATGGCTCCCCTTGCCTCAAATGAGCATCACATCCAGTGTGGTGACTTCATAACTTGGAAATGGGGCAGTGGTACAGCACTTGATTTATGATGGGGACAAAACAGCATCCCATAAATCAACGATGGAACCTTCTTTCTTCTGAAGAATAAGAAAGGTGCAGCTTCCAAATATGCACGAATAAGGTGGCCCCAGAACAATTGCCTAAATGGCAAACATGGAAATCCTGAACACTTTGTTTTGACTGACTATATTTGATCAAAATTTTTTTCTATTAATATGGATCAGATGCACTATTTAATATTGCTTAAAGATTGCCAAGTGTATTATAACACTTTTGCTTCCCTTGCCAAATCTGCACTTATTATTTGTTAATGACTTGCCAAATAATGTATTTTTAAACATTTTATATCCTGTATTAGTAAGCCAAAGGGGTGCTGCTGCAAAATACCATAAATCTGTTGGTCTTTATAAAGGGTATTTATTTGGGGTAGAAGCTTATAGTTACCAGGCTAGAAAGCATAAGTTTCTTCCTTCACCACAGGAAGGAACTGTCTTGGAATAAGACAGCTGCCAACATTTGTCAGGGTACAGGCGTGTACAGTTCCTCTCTTCTCATCGCTGAGTTTCTCTCTGGGCTCATCTCCTCTGTTTACTCCACAAGGTCAGCTGTAGACTATGAGGCTCTCTAAGCTTTGCCTCTCTCCACAAGGCCAGCTGTGAACTGTCAGGTAAAACACTGGTCTCTTTACCCCATGGACTTCTGTTGTTGCTCATAAGAAATCCAAACTCAAAAACTACTCCAACTCTATCCTTTGCCATGTCTTTTAATGTCTGAGAACCCACCTACCAACGGACATAGCTGAAAGCCCTACCGACTCTGGCTCAGTCAACTCCCTTATCATAACTTAATCATGCCCAGATTAACAGGCCAGTTTACAAGCATAATCTAATATCTATTTTTGGAATTCATAATGATATCAAACTGCTACATATCCATTTACCCATCTTATGCTGTATATTATTTTATGGTGCATTTGAACACTTTATTGATGTCCTAGGCCACGGATATCATTATTCATTTATCCATTTAATTGACATTCATATATATTAATTTAATTAACAGATATTGTTCTTCAGTCCATCCTGAATCTTGAACCTTCTGAGATTATTTTCTTTCTGCCTGAATATTCTTTTACATTTCTTTTAAAGTGAATTGCTGCCAACAAACTTTATTAGTTTTTACTCATCTGTAAAAGTATTTATTTCAATTCCTCCTGAAGGAATGAAATGAATTAAGTCTCAGGTCTCTATGATTTCACTGCATTTGAGAGCTCCCTAAGGGTTGAATTTCTCCATTCTGTTGTAAATGTAATCAGTTCTTTGGAGAAGAAAATGGGGGCTTTCAGTTTTACAGATTGCTTCCTGCCCCTCCACCCCCCAGGCCAAATCTGTACAATCTGGCTCTGGGGATGGGAATAATGGAACACCTCTCTGAGTTACACACCTGAGTTTGGAGTCAAGATTTGGGGGAGAAAGCATGGTATATTGCGTTCTTCTTTGGATCGTTCTCAGGAGCAGTTGGAAAGGAAACAAGACCACACCAATTCTTCCCAACAGGAACCTTAAGCTTATAAAATATGTGTGGTCATTAAAAACCCAGACACCCATCTGGCCATAATGGGGGAATGGTGGGCCTAATGGGGGAATGGCACCACTCGTGCTGGGAAAAGGTCAATCACTTCCCCTCCTGCTGAGATGTTAATGGCAATTATCTGCTTCTGTAACTCTGCTTGCTTGCTTTGCTTAGAACACTATATAGAAACATATATCTTTAAACCTACCTGTCCTGTCTCTTGACACTTGCAGAAATGTTTGGTGCACGTGGGAAGAAAGTCTATAATGACTGCAGCCTCCAGAATTTAGGTGTGACTCTTACTAAAGTGTGCACCTCGGCCATTAATGAAGGTTCTATTAAATTTTTCTCCTGGAAGTTGTTACTTATATGAAGTGCTCCACTTCATTATGGAGGCCCCAGTGAGATAAACTGTAGCCGGCCACACTGAGGCCTTCAGGGGAAGGTCTCTGAGGAATATTCCTCAGCCCTGGTAGGTCCTCAGTCTGGTCAGAAACTCCATGGGAGATTATTAATTCAATCAAAGGAACTGCCAGTTCTCTTCTGTTTTGGTAACTTTGGATCCAGAGGACGCCATTGGGCTGCCAGATGTGCCTCTACTCCCGTGACCTGGCCACCGGTTTAGACATCACCCGGGGCCTCAGAATAGGCTCAACATTCATATGTCTGTATGTGTAACTGGATGTCTGTCCGTAATATTTGTGCTCAGTTTCTGTTCTGTGCTCCTTTTTATTGTTACTATGAGTCAATCCTCCTCTTGTCCTACCACACCCCTTGCCTGTTTTCTAAAGAAGTTTCAGGAATTGAAGAAGGCAGTAGCTCAATATGGAGCCAAGTTCAACCCTGGGACCCTCTGAACCCTCTGCAAATTGGAGTGGCCCACCTTGGGTATGGTCTGTCCATCTTAAAGAACAATGGACATCCCAAGAGACTACAACATCTGGCGGGTCATCAATGGCAAACCTGGTCACCCATACCAGATTCCTTACATTGATGTGTGGATAGATCTTATTACAGATACTCTCAACAAACTAAAAATTTGTCTTGCAGGACAAAAACACCAGGCCCAGCCAAAGCCCCAATTTCCGTTGAAAGCCCTTGTTAATAACCCCAGTCCTTCGGTCCTACAAATGCTTCTGATGAACTAGCCCCTTACCTCCCCACCCCCCAATCTACCTCTCATCCCCCTCAAATGGCTCCCTCCCCATCTACTCCTCGTCTCTCTCTGAACCAATCATCTACAGACAGCCTATACACTCCACACCCCACACCCACTGATACCTCTCTAACCAGCTCCCCCCATGGCTTAATTTCTCTCCTAGAAGCTATCTTTTTCATCCATAATCCCATCTGGGATGACTGTCAGCAACTGATACAGGTCATATTCATTTCGGAGAGAGATAGTATTCAGAGGGAGGCTGTAAACACCATCATGGTTCGAGACAGTGAACCCACTACTGAACCTACCCAAATAGAAACCGTGTTCCCCTCTACCAGACCAGACTGGAATTACAACCAGGATCAGGTAAGGAGGATCTTAAATGGGTTCATCAGACTCTCCTACGTGGCCTTAAATCTGCTGTCAGAAAGCCAACGAATCTTTCTAAAGTGAGTGAAACTCCCCAATTCCCTAATGAGTCACCCTCTGCCTTTCTTGAGTGTCTAATGAAGGCCTATAGAAATTAAACCCCTATAAACCCCGAGGCACCTGAAAATCATAGGGCTATAAATATAGCATTTGTATCACAGTCAGCTCCTGGTATATGAAAGAAATTGCATAGGCTTGAGGGGTTTGATGGGAAGCTATTATCTTAACTAATCGAGGTATCAGAGAAAATGTATAATAGGGAGGATGATGATACTCTAAAAATGAAGAAGGTGGCATAGGTCCTGCTGAGCACAATGGTGACAGAATGTGCTAGGGCCTCTTCCTCCCATGGATTCTCTGGGAACCAGAGAAAGCCAAGGCAAGGTAGACCATGATGGCAAAGGGACCACTGCATTACTGCAAAGAAAAGGGACACTGGAAAAATGAATGCCCCCAATGCTGCCAGACCCAGGCCCAGCCCTGTGGTAGCTAGACTGATGTGGCCAGGGTTCTCCAGGCCCCTGGGAGCCCGTGGTGAAACTAACAGTTGGGGGCTGCCCTGTTAACTTCCTGGTCAATACGGGGGCTACATACTCTGCCCTAAAATTGGCCTCTGGTCCCTTTAAAGCTGAACATACTCTGGTTCAAGGGGCTCCTGAGAAGATACATTGTTATACCTGGACCACCACCCAGACCATTAATCTTGGATCTGGGACCATCACCCACTCATTCCTCATTATGCCCAACTGTTCCTACCCCCTGCTGGAATGGGACTTTCTACAAAAAATTGAAAGCAACCATCTCCATCTGGGATGGTGAGATGACACTAAAGTTCAGCGCTCAGCCCCAGATCCTCCTTGTAACCTGACCTTTCTTGGAAGAATATCTCCTAACAGGCCTCAAGTAACCACCAGCAGCTAATTGTTTCTGCAAGAATTCCAGCTCCTGGTTCTGGGAGTCTGGGCTGAGGAACCGCCCCCCCTCAGACTGGCCCAGCATCAGGCCCCATGGTAGTGAAAGAACACAAACAGCCACAAAACCAGGACTGGAATTGAAAAATTCATCTGCCATCTACACGATGCAGGTATTCCTCTTCCTTGCCAGTCCCCGTGGAACACCCCCTTACTTCCTGTGCAAATGCCGTGGAGCAGAGACTATCAGCCAGTATAGGATTTTAGAGAAGTAAATAAGAGTGTTGAAACAATAAACCCTAGCGTCCCTAACCCATACATGCTTCTAAGCCAGCTCCCTCTGGTACATACTACCTACACTATCCTGGATTTAAATGACAAATTCTTTTCTATACCTTTGGCACCAGTTAGCCAGCACATTTTTGCCTTTGAAGACCCTCATCCCGGGGGATTTGGGCAGCTGACATGGACATGGATTCCTCAAGGATTCAAAAACTCCCCCACCTTTTTTGGAGAGGCTCTGGGGCAAGATTTGTCCCCCCTCAGAGAGCAGCATCCAGGTATTACCCTACCTCAGTATGTAGATGACCTCCTTCTAGACACACTGGACTCAGACTCTTGCAAAGTGGCAACTCTCAGCCTACTCAAAGCCTTAGCAGAAATGTGATATCATGTATCTGACAAAAAGACTCAGCTCTGCTCCTACTCTGTACCATACCTTGGATACATCTTAGAAAAAGGGGAGCAGGAACTTGACAAAACAGGATACAAGCTGTATTGTGCATCACTGAGCCAACCTTAAAATGACAGGTACATGAATTTCTTGGCATGGTGGGGTATTGAAAACTGTGGATCTCCAGATTCACAGGAATTGCTAAGACCCTTTACGCTGCCATGGTGGGCAAGGGAAGTGACTTGTTGTGGACCAACAAGCAACAGGAAGCTTTTACTTGCCTGAAGACAGGTCTGGTGAGTGCCCCCACCCTTGGGTTACCTGACATGTCCAAACCCTTTCATCTATTTGTGGATGAAAGTCATGGGGTTGGCAAAGGAGTATTAACCCTGTCCATTGGGCCTTGGCACCGACCAGTAGTGTACCTCTCAAAAAACCTGGACTATGTAGCTGCCAGATGGCCCAACTGCCTATGAGCCATCACGGCCACTGCCCGTTTAGTTAAGGAAGCCTGTAATTTAACCTTTGGCCAAAATCTGGTGGTAACAGCCCACATTTGGTTGAAGCCCTCCTCCACAGTCTGCTGGATATCTAATGCCAGAATCACGCAATATCAAATGTTATTATTGAACCCACCCTGTGTGGTATTCACACAAAAGAGGCATTAAATCTGGCCACCCTGCTCCCTGACTCTAGTGCCCCCCACAGTTTCCCACGACTCCTTACACTTGCTTGAAACCTTGATGTGGCTACACCCAGACTTCACCTATGTGCCATTGCAGGATGCTTCCCATAATCTCTACATAGATGGAGGCAGTTATGTTTAGGATGGAATCTGTTACACGGGAGAAGCTGTGGTAGAGCAACCCAAAACTATCTGGGCTCAATTTTACGCCATGGCACCTCCGCCCAATGGACAGAACTAATATCCCTGACTCAGGCCTTAAGATGGGGAAAGACCAAACTGTCAATATTTACACAGACATGCGCTATGCCTTTGCTACATCCCATGTACTCAGTGCACTGTACCAAGATCGAGTATTCTTAATATCTGGAAGAAAAGAGATTAAAAATGGAGGTGAAGTCCTAGAATTATTAGAAGTCATTTGGTTCACTGACCAAGTTGCCATTGTTCACTGCAATGGACATCATAAGGGAAACTCCCCGCAGGCAGAAGGCTAGCAGATGAAGTCACATGGGCCACCACCTTCCTACTGCTCAACCCTGTGCAAATGCTCCCAACAAACCCTAGCGAGGATCTCCCAGTTCTATGCAACTCCCCAGAAGACATCAGGCAGGGGGAAGGTCTAGGAGCTAAAATTTCCCCAGAAGGTTGGTTAGTCCTGCCCGATGGCAGGACATATCAACTCGAAGCAGTGGGAAGGCAATTAGTCAAAATGCTGCATGACACCACACATATGGGCAGCACTAAATTAATAGAACTAATAAAAAGAGACTTTTATTTCCAAGGTTTGTCTAAAATCAGTAAAAACTTCACATGAAGATGTGAAGTCTGTGCCAGAGTAAATCAAAGAGGAGGTGCTCAAGCTCCAGTGGGAACTAGGTTCCCAGGGATGGAACCAGAGGAGCACTAGGTGTTAGGTTTTACTGAAATAAAGTTGGGAAATATGGGTATAGGTATCTCCTGGTGCTGGTAGATACGTTTTCGGGATGGGTGGAAGCCTACCCGAATAAAAATGAAAGAGCCACAGTAGTAGTAAAGAAGCTGATAGCACAAATCATTCTAAGAATTGGGCTTCTTCTTAGAATAGTGTCAGTAACAGTCCAGCTTTCATAGCTCAGGTGACTCAACAATTGGCTAAAGCCCTGGGTATAAATTGGAAACTGCACTGTGCATTTCAGCCCCAAAGTTCAGGAAAGGTTGAAAGGATGAACCACACCTTGAAAGAAACCCTAACCAAGTTGGTTCTGGAGTCTGGTGAAAACTGGGTGAGTCTCCTACACTTTGCCCTCCTTAAGACCAGATGTAGCCCCTATGTGTAGGACATTATGCCCTATGAAATATTATTTGGCAGACCCCCAACCCTGTTACCCAAGTTGGGGTTGGGAAAAATACCTGTATATGAGAGCCAATATCTTTTCTCTATTCTAAAGGAACTGGACTTGGATTAAGAAAATGGTCAATCGAATGGTCCAAGAAGCCCATCCCCCTCGTCCATGTTCCAAACCTCCTTTATTTCAGGTGCAGCGCGGGAATCTAGTCTGGGTATGAAAGCTCCAAGCTGGAAAAGTCAAACCATGTTGGACTGCTCCAAATGTGGTGATCCTCACAGTGCCCATGGCAGTAAATGTCATGGGGAATAGACAATGGATACATGCGTCAGGGCTAAAAGTCATCAGAACTGGTACGGTGGACTCAGAGGCAAAAAAGTGGACAGTCACCAAAATAGAAGAACCCATAAAGATCAAGATTCCCTGAACGAGTTAAGACTAAGGGTGGGGAAGAGGGAGAGATATGGCAACAGCCTGGAAAATGAGTTTGCTGCCCCTGTTGGTAATTAGCGTGTGCATCAATGGTTTTTGTTTAACCTCCTATAACTGGAGTATTATAAGGACAAGGGACAGAACGGTTCTAAATGTCACTCAAACTACTGGGAAAAGTCCCATCCTCTCTTTTGACCTGTGTGACCTCCTTCGGGAGAATTGGAACAACCTAGACATTGAGCCAGATGGACCTCCTGCAGGTCACGGATGTGGAGATGAATATTTAAAAAGAGGACTAACCCAGGCCAAGCTCTATGCCTGCCCCACAGATGGTCCCCCAGAATGCCATACTCACGGGCAGTACCACTGTGCCCAATGGGCTTGTGAAACCCTAGCCCCACGGATTTCCAGAGATACTGCCATCAGCCTCTTCAGGGGAGCACAGCCCCAGAACCCAACCATAGGTTCCAGTAAACCCATTCATATCCATATTAACAATGGGTTCAACAATGCCTGGGAAAGGAAGCAAAACATGGGCTCAGAATATATGTAGTTGGTCAAGACCCCAGAGCTGAGTTTACCATCCTATGGGGTATTCTAAAACCCGTTCCACCCAATCTGGTGGGCCCCAA
>JAKSZT010038888.1:0-18315 GCA_026826555.1 Tolypeutes matacus | reverse complement strand
AAGGCATAAAATATAGGGTAAAATAGAGTTAGAAATTACTTAAAAAGATGTCATCTGTGTTTCAATAATAGTAAATAAGGCCAAAAGTAACATCATTCAATCCAACAAAGAGAGCGCATGAAACAGTTGGCATGAGGGTGGGAAGTGGTGATTGAAAAATGTTCAGCCCTTGCCCTACTATTTAAAAGCTAAGAGAAAATACAGACATGCCTCATGGACAGTGAGGAGTCAGTCAAAACTTATGAATTACTTTTGATCTGAATTTTTTTTGTCCATTTGTGGCGGTTTGTTTGTCACACTATACCTCAATTTGAAATTCCTCTTTTCACTTGGGAATTTAATGAATTTTCTTCTTTATTTATGTCTCAGATTAAATGACCTCTTCAAAAAAGGGTTTTCTTGATGGCCCTGAACTTCAGTAGCTTTTTCTTCTACAATGCAGTGAGTCAGCATGCACTTTCTCACTCATTAAATGATAAGCCTTTATGGGGAAGAGTGAATATGCTATATATGGCCCAAATAGATAATTTCATGGTTGTCAAACACAACAGATGAGCCATTAATGAAGTAAAAAGTGTAATTACACAATTTAAAGTTTAAAATCCCCCATCAAATAAAGGAGAATCATCAAGTTAATAAGGGTCAGTTTTTAGAAAAGACTTCAAAAGACATCATGAGGACTCTGGAGACATCCAGACACTATAGGCAGGGCAGACAGCTCAGCAGTTTGGTGCCTTGCCAGTGGGTCTTACTTTGGAATTCATGCTCCTCAGTGACAGAGTTGGGCTCAGTTGTGGTTTCCTCACACATGGCTTTTCTGCCCCTTTTATTTGAACTTATAGTTAGTACTAGAGTTGATAGATTTATGTCCAAGAAACTTAAGTCTTTGGGTTTTCCATGTGCCAGTTGGGCCCGAATCTCAACAGAGTTGCAACACCTACTCTCCAGTTCTTTGGTCTCACCCAGGACAGCTAACAAGGTGATTATGATGGACAACAAACATCCCAAGGAACAGAGAGAGCCCACAACTGCAAGCAAGATAATCCCATCCATCTGCCCCATGGGATCTAAACTCCCTCTCAATTAGAGTCGAAGTGGGCATCATCATCTCAGAATCTTCAGGACTGGGGAATGAACAATGGACTTGAGTAGACTTATTGTTATTCTACTGTAGACTTCTTGTTATTCTAGCAATGGAAAAACTTTTATCAAGGATGTGGAGGCAGTGGCCACTGGAGGCTCTGAGAGGAGGGAGAAGAAAAAATAAGTGTAATGTGTTAGCATTTTTGGGACATTCATATTGTCCCGAAGGATGTTAGAATTGCAGATACAAACCATTATATATCTTCTCATAACTTACAAAATTGTGCAGGATAGAGTTTCAAATATAATGTAAAATATATTCTACACTTAGTGGCAATGCTCCAATATGAGTTCATCTATTGTAAAAAGTGTACCACACTAATGAAGGATGTTGTTAATATGGGAAAGTTTGGGAGGGGTAGGGAGTGGGAAATATGGGAATTCCCTACCTTTTTATGTAACATTTATGTAATCTAAGTATCTTTTTAAAAAATTTTAAAGTATACTAAAAAAAAAGCTATATTTCTTCCCCCAAAAAAGACTTCATGCAGAAGATAATCGAATTAAAACTTGAAAAGCATATGCAAAGAATTTGCCTGATAAAGGCATTTTTTGAGGAAATGCACAGTTGTGAGGGAAAGTTGTTATTTTGAAGTCATTGTATTTGACAAAAACGTGTTATTAAGTTGGAGCTGGAAAGCTGAATCATGTTTCATAATATCTGGAAAACATCCAGAGAATGAGAACCAATAAAGAAATATATGAAGTTTCATTATTTATTGAAACTGAATATATTTACCAAGTTGTAGAATGATTTTCCACCATTACTGAACTGGTATGTCAAAGTAGACAGAGTATAGGGTAACCAAAGAGTTTGCTATGATATATGATCATTAAAGAAATAAAGACCTAAGTAATATGGTGAAATGGATAATGGAATATAAAAACCATGTAAAATTATAGAGTCAGAAATCCTGGCTTGAATTCTCTATTCTACTTTCTTTATTCTATGTAGCTCCCTGCTCTTATGGATTAAATTACTGAATGTAGAAATATACATTACAAAATTGAAATCCATTGATATTAGAAATGGAGAGGTATGTCAAAGTAAAATATTGGAGATGAGGCATCTAATATACTTTTAATAATTTTCACATAGAGATATATGTTTTAAGAGATAATTTAATTATCACTACCTTTGAACTGTTGTCAGGCAAATTCTATTTCCTGGGTCTTCAGGGTAGTATCTTTTGACTTTGGGATACTGTCCATCTCTCCAAGACTCTCTTCAAAGCCCCTTTGACCTCCTTGTTTCTCAAGCTATATATTAGAGGGTTCAAAGCAGGATTGATGACTGCATAGAAGAAGGAAATCAACTTACCACCCTCAGCTGAATATAGAGATTTTGACCTCATGTACATGAACATCCCTGTCCCATAATAAATGGACACCACAGTCAGGTGGGAGCTGCATGTAGAGAAATCTTTTTTCCTACCATCAGTTGAGTGCATCCTCATCACAGAAACCAGTATGTGTAAGTAAGAGAAGACAATGAGGAGAAAGGGGAGCAACAGGGTACCAGAGGCTCCTATCACCATCATGTTCTCCTGCAGGGTTGTATCAACACAGACCATATGAAGCAAAACAGGTACTTCACAAAAGATATGGTCAACAACATATGGGCCACACATAGGAACTGTGGTGAAATAGATGGACACCATTGAGACCAAGAAGCTGGTGGTCCAGGCACCCACAGCCAGCTGCATGCACACAGACCAGTTCATGATGAGCAGGTATCGTAGAGGGTAGCAAATGGCCACATAATGGTCCAGAGCCATGATTGCCAAAATAATGCACTCCGCTGCTCCCATTAGCAGGGAGATGTACATCTGGGCAAAGCAGAATTGGTAAGAGATGACTTTCCTAGAAGCAAGGAGGTTAAATGTCATTTTGGGGACCACAGTTGTAGTGTAAAATATGTTAAGAAAGGCCAAGTGACAGAGGAAAAAATACATGGGTGACTGGAGAAAGGAATCCATTACCACTAAAACAATAATTACTGTGTTACCAAAGAGATTCACCAGGTAGACCAGAGAAAAGAGGAAGAAGAGAGGGATCTCAACCTGGGGGTGTTTGGAAAATCCCACAAGGACCAGCTCAATAATGGTGCTTGAATTTTCCTGAGCCATCTTAGGAGCCAGTATTAAACTATTTATATTTACAGATGAAATGTCTTTTCAGGACACAGAAACATAGTAAATAACAAAGATACATTAAATCTTTAAATCATCCAATTCTAGCCAGGAGAGTGAAGTAACATAGACTAAATTATCTATTTTATGGAACACCTTTTACATCCATACCAATATATGAAAAATCTTTTCACATATTAGAATAGAACAAGTTCCCACTCGAATTCTGAAAATTTCCATAAATGCATGCATGCACACACATACACACACACAACATACACACTGTATAAATTATTTCATGTTGTTTCTGTGTAAATTTGCTGAAGTGTGTAGTGCAAGTTAGTGAGAGAGACAGTGATTTATATTTTAACAATTTTGTAGCCCATTTGTGGTATAGTAGCTCATAACAAAATTTCTTGGAAATTGTCAAAGATGATTTTTTTTTTTTTGAGAAACATTAGTGCAAAGTTTGTCTTTATTGTGTGGAAGAAGCCATTTTTTTTTTGCTTACAAAAATGTTATTTATATATATATATATATATACACATATATTTTAAGAGGTGCTTAGATTACCTAAAATATTACACGGAACCCACTGGGATTCCCATGTTGCCCACCTCCCACACCTCCCACCACATCCCACACAAACATCTCCCACAGTGTGGCCCACCAACCTCAATGAACTTACACATCCTGGAGCCTTGCCACCAACCATAGACCACATGATTTTGATATGGAACTAGGAAAAAAGCATATGTAAATGCATATGTCATACATAAAGTCAGAGTCTTTAGGTAGTTTTGTCAAAAGTACTCAGATTACTAATTGTCACAGATGGAATTGGAATTTAGATACTCTTATTAGCATCCCTTCAATGCTTGTCACTGTTACATGCTTCCACTGCAAAGATAAGAGAATCCTTGTGAGGCATACATTTGCTCATCTATAATGATACATGCATTTCGTGGGAATTTATAAGTGAATGAAGGAATGTTTTAATATAGCATAATTTCTGATCTAATCTCTACCACCAAGATACAAACATTATGTTTTCTTAGTATCAGAAAAAAATTCAGTTTTTCCACTCATTTTAATATTCACCACTTTACATTTTATAGAATCATATCTTAAACAAGAATACAAACATACTACGTCAATAATAGGTTATTCAGTCTCTTCCAAATAGTTTCTAAATAATGGATATTTTCACTCTTTAACAAACCTACTGCATTCTACCCTTGGAGATGTATAAGTTTAGACTATGCTGTTCCACTAGCATGTACTCACATATCCACTGTGTTTTAATGTTGTCCCTTTGGTCTCTTGCCAACTTGTGACTTTAAAGTATGGAAAAGTTGAATCCTGATAAATAATAATAGTTAAATTAATTCTTCAGAAATCATTTAAATCTGAAAAAATAAGGGCACTAAAGGTATAATGTTTGCTATATGCCTGACACTGTTAAACATGCCTTATATGGAATTCATTTAATTTACCAAATAACCTATGAGATTGTTTCTATTTTACCCCTATTTTATAATGAAAATCTATGCTACAGATAGTATAATACCTTGCCAATGAGGCACAGCCAGTTAATAATAAGTCTGTAATTCAAACTCTTGGGATTTCCTGACTCTCAGAAACTCTAACTACTTAGCTTAGCTTAATATTCTGTTTAATAATGAGGACCAGACCAAAATAACTATATCATCATCTCCTTTTTTGTGACAATATTCTTTAGCACTCACAGTCACTTATGTGACAAAAACAGTCAGTAGCCTTTCTATAAATGTTAATATAACATATCTGGTGAGCTAGCAAGACCTCTAAGAGTCCCTTTCTGAAAAGCAAATAAAATGATATGTGATGTAACTCTTATTAAAGGATCAAAATTCAAAGGTACTATTTCAACATTTGGGAAGGAAATTACCATTTTAAGGTTGTAATCATTCCTTACTGCCACTGAAAGTCATTTCCTGAAGATGAGAATATTGAGTCTTCAAAATGTAGGTATACAAAAAGACAAGATCTATTTCTTCATTAATCATATGTCCCTGTATTATATTATTCAGATTTTTCTTCATGTTGTGATTTCACTGCAATGAAAAAGCAAGGAATTTGTCATGGCTCTCACTAGAGTTGGTGATGTCTGGGCTCCAACTCTTGCTATCTCATATTTGAACCACGTGTTGACTGTTTCCTCCTCTTGTACAGAGGCAAAGACTTAGAAAAGATGATGAAAATTTATAATGTGGGCTGTACAGAGTTCAGATCTGTTAACGCGGTTTCTACATTTCTAGACTATTAAAAATGACAAAGGTAATCCCTAGAGAAACTTGTTAGCTTCATGCAAATGTGCTGAGTGTGGCAGGGATGAATAGGGAGGGGGAGAGCAAGCACAATTACATACTGATCAAATGAGTAAAAGTTAACTAATCCCAATGAGTAGGTGTATGGGATTTGTAAATTTCATTTTTTCTATATTTGTCTCAAGTGTAGTAAAGAAAGCTTAGTGTTTTACATGAGTTTTAAATTATATTCCCATCAAAGACTTTATTCTATGAAAGTAAATTCTGTACCTTGACTGCACTTCAAATGATGGCATTTATTTCTGTTTTCAAAAACAATAACATAAACAGTCCTGATCAAACATTAAGACACATAGCTGAATAAAATAGTGGACATTAGGTATTAATATATAGCAATTAGTAGAGTAAGTGAAATGTTGGAGTGAGACAACACTAGTTCAGGAATGTGGACACCTCTCTGACATGGAGAGGGCTCATAAAATTTTAAAAATGCTCTATAGACATACAGCAGAATATTATACAGCCACAGAAATGAATGAAGTTCTGGAACATGCTACAATATGGATGAATTTGAAAATATATTGTTAAGTAAAATAAGCCAGACACAAAAGGACAAACATTGTATAATATCACTTATATGAAATACCTAGAATAAGCAAGTTCATAGGAACAAAAAGTAGATGATAAGCTGACAGTGCCTGGGAGGTGGATGTGGGGAGTTATTTCATAATGGTTGAAGAGTTTTTGTTTAACATGAAGAATTGGGGATAATGGATGTTAGTAATGGTAGCAATATACACTGAATTAATTAATTCCACTTAATAGTGCACTTGAATATGATATTCATGTTAAGCTGT
Organism: Tolypeutes matacus; assembly: GCA_026826555.1. Taxonomy (NCBI): domain Eukaryota; kingdom Metazoa; phylum Chordata; class Mammalia; order Cingulata; family Chlamyphoridae; genus Tolypeutes; species Tolypeutes matacus. The sequence goes on along the minus strand of JAKSZT010038888.1, from coordinate 11,874 downwards.
ATGTATGACACTACCATAAAAAGTTACAAAATGCAAAAACATGGTTCCATGGTTTTCATATAAGAAACCATGTTCACATATGACCAAAATATGTTATCACACGATTTTCAGCAGAATTTGCAAATTAGTGGATTTACACAGACATAAGCATTGGATAGAATAAAAACACATTAGTTCCACTGATAGAATGACTATCATGTGTGTTTAAAGTGGCTTGGACAAATGACTAAATGGGGATTCTTGTCTTTTCTGATTCAAATTTAATTTAATCATCTAAATATATGTGGTGGACCACAATGTCAATTTCTAAGAGGATAGGGTCTTTGGAAACAGACTGGAGAATAAACTGGAACACCAATTTATTGGCAATCATGGTCAGAGGATCATTTTAAAAGCAAGGTAGACAACAGTAGTTATTCACACTGACAAAACATTGTTATTATTTTTCTTCACGTTATATGTTTTCCTGTGCCCTTTGCATCTATAGCCTGTTCATCCTTCAAATTCCCATATTAGTCATTTTTTAATGATTCTTTTTCAAATTTATTCAGTACACATATATTTCTTCCATCTTACAGACATAATTCCTAAAATTTTATTGTTCTTTAAAGAAAAATTCACTTTTATGCATTAATTATTTATTGCTTTTTAACAAATTACCTCAAAATGTAGCAGTATAAAACAGTATTTTTTTAAAATTTCATACAGTTTCTTAGGGTCAGCATTCTGAGACCTGCTTGCTTGTGCAGTTTTGGATGAAGATCTTGCATTGAATTGCAGTCAAGATGCTATCCTGGGCTGCAGCAACAAGAACTATGGCTGGATGACCGGCCACTTCCAAGGTCACTTGTTTAGTTAGTGGGCGGCCTCTACTCATTGCTATCTTTTGCTAAGAAGTCTCAGTTCCTAATGACCTGTGCCTCCCTATGTGAATACTAACATAGGAGGTGACTATTAATTTTCCTCCCAGCCTTTTCCAAAGAAACCCACAGCCTTTTAACAGGATAACAATGAATTGGAAGATAGGAAATGTTCAGAACTTTCAGGGATTTTTAGACACTGACTCAGAAGTGACATTAATTCCAGGAGCCCCAAAATGTCATTGAGGCCCAGCAGTTAAGTTAGGGCTTGTGTAGATCACTTGATCAATAGAGTTTTATCCTTCTGTCTCACTGTGCATGCACTGGGTACCAATAATTATTCCTTGGTTATTTGCCCAGTTCTGGAATGTATAAATGGAATAGACATACTCAGCAACGGACAGAATCCTCACATTGGGGGACTTATAGGTTTGTAGAGTGAGGGCTATTATGGTAGGAAGTGCAATGTGTAAGCCACTCAAACTCTATACCAATCAAAATCTTAAATCAAATGCAATACCACATTCATGTAGCTATTGTATAGATTAAACTCACCATCAAGGACTTGAAAGTCATTATAAATCAGGGCTGTTGATTTATAATGCATGCACTTTCTACTCCTATTTTGGCTGTTGCATAAAATAGATAGATCTTGGAACACCACAGTGCATTATTGTAAAACTAATGAGGAGCTGAATCCAATTCCAGCTGCTTTTTTGGGGTGAGGTGTCATTACTTGAAAAAAATCAACACATCCCTTGATAGATCCTCTATTGATAAGTAGAGATAATTTTATTTCTTCCTTTCTAATTTGATTTACTTTTATTTCTTTTTCTTGCCTGCTTGTTCTAACAAGAATTTCCAGTATGATATTGATTTAATAGAAGTGATGAATTCAGGATCCATGTCTCATTCCTGATCTTACGGAATAAATTATTAATCTTTCACTCTTAAATGTGACATTAGCTATGTGTTTTTCATAAATGTCCTTTATGCTGTTGAGAAAGTTGCCTTATATTCCTACTTTTCTGAGTGTTTTTATCTAGTAAAGGAGCTGGATTTTGTGGAAAGCCTTTTTCTGTGTATTGATATGGTCTCCCCCCCCCACTTCATTCCATGTAGCACATTACTTTGGTTGGTATTAGTATGTTGAACAAACATTGTATTCCTGTGATAAACTTCATTTGGTCATGATGCAAAACTTTTTATCATATTGTTAGATTCAATTGTCTAGTGCTTTTTCAGGATATTTGAATCAACATTAATAAGAGAATATTTTTTTCATTTTTCCCTCTTCCATTGCTTTTCTTTTATTCTACATTCTCTTGTTTAGTCTTCATTTTTTTTCTTTTCTCTTCTCATCTTTAGGGAATTTTATTTTATTCTATGTTTTTTCTCATTTCATTTTATTTCTTGTTTCATTTTTATCCCACACTTTTTATTCTTATATGATTTTTCACTCATATTACTTATTATTTCCTGGACATTATATGGTTCCTTTTCTATCTACTTTTATTATTGTTGTTGTTGTTGTTTTTCTCTTTTTCTATCTTTCCTTTTCTATGGTGTTAATTTTTTTTCAAGGAATCAAGGACAGCTGCAAAGATATAAACTAAGTGGGACCAAGTGTCAAAGAGGAATATTAATAGAAAACAAAATAAAACTTTGAGTAGAAGGAGAAGCTAACCATCTGACAAAGCCCATTAAGTTAAACAGATGCCTAATGCCAGCAGAAAATTACAAGCCATACTATGTAACAGGAAGACATGGCCCAGTCTAATGAACAACCTATCAAAAACAGACAGCAAAAACAACAACAACAAAAACAGGAAGAGATGCAGAACATGGGAAAACTAATCAAGCATGTCCAAACAAATATCATGAATATACTTAATGAAAAAGATAAAGCCTATTAAGAAGACACTGAAGGAACATACAGAAGAAATTGTAAGCATACATAAAAAGATAGCAGATCTGATGGTCATGAATGGCACACTGCAAGAAATCAAAAATACTCTGGAAGGCCATAAAAGCAGATTTGAACAGGCAGAGGAAAGATTCAGTAATGTTGAAGATAATACATCTAAAATCACACAGAAAGTATAAGAGATAGATAAAAAAGAATTGAACAACAAAAAATGCAAAATAGACACACTTTAGGCATCCCAGAAGGAGAAGAGAATGGAAAAGAAGCAGAAGGACTGTTGGAGGAATTAATGACTGAAAATTTCTCAACTCTTTTGAGGGACATGGAGATTCATATCCAGGAAACACAGCATACTCCAAAAAGTATAAATCATAACAGCCCTATCCCAAGACATACCCTTACCAAATTACCAAATGCCCAAGATAAAGAGAGACTAATGAAATCAGCAAAAGAAAAGAGATGCATCAAAAACAAGGCAAACTCGATAAGTTTAAGCACTGATTTCTTACCCGAAACCTTGGAGGCAAGAAGGCAGTGGTATGACATAGTTAAGGTGCTAAAAGAAAAAAAAAACAACAACAACAAAAAAAACTTCCAGCCAAGAACTTTGTTATACAGCAAATCTAGCATTCAAAAATGTGGGAGATTACAAAATATTCATGGATAAATAGAAATTAAGAGAGTTTGTCAACAAGCATACTGCCCTTCAAAAAATACTAAAGGGAGTTCTGCAGGTTGAAAGGAAAATACAGGAAAGAGAGGGTTGGAGGAGAGGATAGAAAGGAAAATTATCAGTAAGAATACATAAAAAGATAAAAAGAGAAATAAGAACAAAATATAACCTATATAAACCTAAAGAAAAATGGCTAGTGTAAGTACTGACTTAGTAATATCATTGAATGTTAATAGATAAAACTCTCCAATCATAAGACACAGATTGGTAGAATGGTTAGGCAATATGACCCATCTATATGCTGTCCAAAAAAAAATGACCAGACACCCACAGACCCAAGGAGGTTGCAAGAGAATAGTTGGAAAACAATTTTACTTGCAAACAATAAACAAAAAAGGACAGGAGTAGCTATAATAATATTGGACAATAGAGATTTTAATTGCAGAACTACAATAAGAGACAAAGAAGGATACTATATATTATTAAATGGGGTAATATATCAAGAAGAAAGAATAATCAATCATAAACCTTGATGCACCTAAATAGGTCACCCCAATATATATATTAGGCAAACAATGGAAAAACTAGGTAGAGAATTATATTATATCCAATTATATCCAATTATAGTGGCATACTTAAATACACCATTAACACCATTAGACAGAACATCTTGAAAGAAGGTCAGTAAAGAAACAGAGACCTTGAATCATATGTTAGAGGACCTAGACCTAATAGACATATACAGAACATTACACACAAAACACAGCAGGATATACATTCTTCTCATATGCATATGGATCATTCTTCAGGATAGACCATATACTAGGTCACATAACAAGCCTCAGTGAATTAAAAAAGATTGAAATTGTTCAAAGTAATTTCTCTGAACACAACAGAATAAAGTTGGAAATTAATGAGAGGAAGAAAACCAGAATTGACACAAAGATAAGGAAGTTAAACAACACACTCTTAGACAATTAGTGAGTCAAGGAGGAAATTGCGAAAGATAGCAAGAACTGCCACAAAACAAATGAAAGTGAGAACACATATATCAAATGCTATGAGATGAACAAAAAATAGTGCTGAGAGGAAACTTTATAGTCATAAATGCATATTTATAAAAGAAGAAAAAGCTAAAATCAAAGACCTAACTGCACACCTGGAAAAATTAGAAAAAAAGAACAACAACTAATCCCAGAGTAAGCAGAATGAAGGAAATAAAAAAGATTAGAACAGAACTAAATGAAAATGAAATTAAAAAAAAAATAACACTAGAGAAAAATTAACCAAAACCAAAGCTGGTTTTTTGAGAAGATTAAAAAAATTTACAAACCCTTAGCAAGTCTAACAAAGATCAAAAGAGAGATGATACAAACACATAAAATAAAAAATGAGGGCGGGAAGCGGCTGTGGCTCAATCAGTAGGGCTCCCGTTTGCCATATGGGAGGCCCCAGGTTCGGTTCCTGGGGCCTCCTGGTGGGGGCGGGCCCACCCACACGGCGTGGTTGGCTGACCCAGAGAGCACAGGCAGCAAGGGGGGGATAAATGAATAAATAAATAATTTTTTTTTAAAAATGAGGGGATATCACCACTGATCCCACAGAAATAAAGTTTCATAAGAGGATACTTTGAAAAATTGTATGGCAACAAGATGGATAACTTAGATAAAATGGATGAATTTCTAGAAACACAAAAGCAGCCTACATTAATGAAAGAAGAATGAACTCAACAAAACCAATCATAAGTAAATAAATTGTATCAAAAACTCCCCAATTAAGAAGAGCCAAGGATCAGAGGGATTCACAAGTGAATTCTACCAATTATTCCAGAACAAACTAACAACAATCCTATTTAAACTCTTCCAAAAAAGAGAGGTGGAGTGAACATTACCTAACTCATTCTATAATGCCAACATCACCGTAATACCAAAGCCACATAAAGATGCCATAAGGATAGAAAACTACAGACCGTCTCTCTAATGAACCTGGATGCTAAAATCCTCAACAAAATACTTGCTAATCATATTCAACAACACATCAAATTATACATCATGATAAAATGGGTTTCATTCCTGGTGTTCCAGGATGGTTCAACATATGAAAATCAATCAATATAATATATGACATTAACAGGTCAAAAGAAAAAAATCACATGATCATCTCCATTAATGCAGAAATATTTGACAAAATGTAGTATTTTTTCTTGATAAAAATACTTCATAAGATAGGAATAGAAGGGATACTTCTTCAACATGACAGAAGGTATACATGAAAAACCCAGAGCTAACATCATATTCAATGATGAAATGGTAAAGGCTTTGCCTCTAAGATTTGGAACACCACAAAGATGGCCATTGTCAATTATCTTATTTAGCATTGTGGTAGAAGTACTTGCTCAAGCACTTAGGCAAGAAAAAGAAATAAAATGCATCCAAATTGGAAAGGAAGAAATAAAAATGTCACTTTTGGAGATGACATAATCCTATATGTAGAATGTCCTGAAAATCTACAACAAAACTTCTAGGCCTGATATACGAAATCAGTAAAGCAGCATGATATAAGATCCACATGCAAAAACTAGTAGCATTTCTGTGCACCAATAATGAGAAATTTGCAGTGGAAATTAAAAAATCCATTTACAATAGCAATTTTAAAAATTTAAATATCTGAGAATAAAACTAAAGATGTAAAGAATTTGTACATAGAATTTTATGCAATATTGTTAAAGGAAATCAAATTGGACCTATATAAATATAAAAATATTCCATGTTCATGAATTGGAAGACTAAACTTCATTAAGATGCCTGTCCTCCCAAATTGATCATTAACATAATCAAAATAAAAATTGCAACAACATTTTTTACTGAATTGGAAAAGCTAATTATGAAACTTATTTGGAAGGGCAAGGAGCCCCAGATTGCAAAAAACATATTGAAAACTAAAAATGAAATTGGAAGAATCATGCTACCTGACTTAAATGCATACTACAGTAGCCAAAACTACATGGTAATGACAGAAGAATAGACATCCTGACCAATGGACCCAAATTGGGAGTTCTCATATACATCCTCACAGATATGGTTAACTGAATTTCTACAAGGCCACCAAGCCCACTCTTGGAAGATAGGTTATCAGGAGACAGAAAGGGAGTAGATTGTGATGAACTGTTTTTTAATATGGGCAAAACCTGTAATAAGGTGGTAGGGGGTGGTAAGGCAGTGTATGGGAGTGATAGTAGTGCAGGAATATGGGTGGGATCAACATTACTGGAATATGAGGGGGAGTATGTTTCAGTGGGGTTGAGTTAGACTTTCCATGGAACAGGTGGGAGGCCTGGAAGTAGGTACAGGTGAACTATGGGGATTTATATGTCTGTGATTAAAATTTCAATGGTGGGAATGTTCTTTTATTTAGCAAATATGGCAGGGGAGGGTTACTGGTACATGGCATCCAGGATGTGAAGATATGTGGGATACAGTGCACCTGGGCTTGCTTCTATGAAATATGAGAGTTTTTACCTTGTCATAGGGTGTTATCTCAGGGGGTACAGACCCATATAATAAACAAGAAAATATAAACCTCCCATCCTGGGGAGTACTGCTATGTTTTCAATTAGAGTGGCAAAAATCTCTTGAGCACATAGGCAGTGACTAATAAAAGAAAATAGACCAATATGTAAAGCCCTTAATATGAAAGCATGTAAATATGAACCTTATTCTTCAAAAATTGAAACTTTGTGGTTATCATAGTTTCTGAGGTGATAGGCAGGGGAGAACAGATCTACTATAAGATATTTTTAGGGCATTGGAATTGTTCTGCATGATTTTGCAATGATGGATACAGGCCATTATACATTTTATCAACACTTAAAAAAGTATACTATGTGTGGCAGTTTGATGTAATTATGAATTCCAAAAATATAATTGAATCATGCTTGTAAACTGATCTGTTAATCTGGGCATGATTAGGTTAGGATTAGGGCGTTGAGCTCCACCCCTTGGTGGGTGGGGAATTGAATATAAAAGGCAAGGCAAAAGAAAGTTGAAGCAGTCTTTTGAGAAGCAGTTTTGATGTTGGAAAGAAGGCCCCAGGAGAAGAGAAGCAAGCCGTTTGCCTGATTGTCTACAGCTGACCTTGTGGAGGAAACAGGAGCTAAGCCTGGAGAGAAAGGCAGCCCCGGGAAGAGAGGAATCCCAGAAGCCTGAACCCTGGCAAACACCGGCAGCTGTCTTGTTCCAACACGTGGCAATGGACTGTGGTGAGAGAAGAAACTTAACGCTTTATGGCCTGGTATCTGTGAACTTCTACCCCAAATAAATACCCTTTATGAAAATCAACCCAGTTTTGGTATTTCACATTAGCACCCCTTTGGCTGACTAATACACTATGTAAAATGTAAACCATAATATAAACTATTGACCATGGCTAGTAGCAATGCTTTAATATTGGTTCATCAATTGTAACAAAAGTGCCATACTCATTGAAAATGTTATTATAAGGTGAAATTGTGAGAGAGAGAGTGAGGCATACATGGTAATCCCCTATGGTTTTTATGTGACTTTTCTTTAACCTATAGCATCTTTGAAAATAAAGTGAATATAATAAGACACTGGGTTAACATAAAGAAGAAATTCTCACAGTACATAAAAGATAAATCTTACAGTGATGAAAGACAATACAAATTTTTTTGTATTGCATTTGTCATATTTTTATTATTAATTTTTATATTTATGTATTCATGTATTTATTTTTTACTTTGTTTTGGGGATGATTTGGATAACAAAAGGGCCACAACTCTGTCAGGGGAGGGTCACTGGTGTTGGGTGTTGGTGGTGGGACATGTGTGGGGAGAAGTGCACCAGGCACATGCCTCTATGGAATATGAATGTGTTCAAGTGGTCTTGTGTTGTTGTCTTGGTGAGTGGAGCCTCACACAAAATATAAAACAAAATTGATTTCCCATCCCGGGGAGTCTTCCTCCATTCTCTAATACAGTGGCAAGAATCCCTAGAGTACATGGGCAGTGCCTAGCAAAGGAAAATTGATCAATACTCTAGTTCCTTGATAAGGATTCTTGTACTTATGAATCTCAAATCTTGTGACATTGAATCTTAGCCTACTTATATATATTGCCTAAGAGTTACCTCCAGAAAACCTCATTGCTTCTCAAATGTGGCCTCTTTTTAAGCCAAATTCAGCATATAAATTCACTACTTCCCCCAACATGGGACATGACTCTCGGTGATAAGCCCCCCTGGCACTGAGGGATTATTACCAAGCACCAACTAGCAAAGCATTTGAAATAAGGCCTGCACCAAAAGGGAGATTTTTAAATACAAATGAATTTTTATGGCTAAGACATTTCAAAATGAGTAGGGGTGTCATTCCATAGTTTACACTTATGCAAATCTCATGAGGATCTCACTAACTGCCACAGTAAACAATTCCTTGAGCAGGGGGACTCCTGAGGGCTCTAGATACATCTAGACAGTATAGACAGGGCAGACAATCCAAAGAATTTAGCACCCTGTCAGTGGGTCTTACCTTGGAATATATGATAACCTATCCCCCACAATGTATCAGAGTTAGACTCACTTGGAACATTCCTGCACATGGCTCTTACATCCCTTTTATTTGAGCCTATAATTAGCACAACACCCATTAAATATGTGTCCCACACACTTAAATCTTCTGTTTTTCATATGTCAGTTGAGCCACGAATCTCAGCAGAGTTGCAGCCAACACATACTCTCCAGTTCATCAGATTTGCCCAGAACAACTAACAAAATGATGATGATCAACAACAACCATCCCAAAAAAACAAAGAGTATCTACAACTGCAAGCAAAACAGTTCCATTCATCTGCCCCTGGGGATCTTACCCTTTCTCATCAGAAGCAGAGTGAGAATCACCATGCCCAAACACTCAAGATTGAGGAACGACAAACATAAGGAGGATTGCAACTATGAACTATCGTAGTCTTATTATTATTTTACTAATTGAAGAGCTTGTAATATGACATAAAAACAGTGGTCACCAGATGTTCTAAGAAGAGGGAGAAGGAAAATGATGCAACATTGCTTAGTATTGGGATATTGTAATGGTTCTGCATAACATTGCAATGATGGATACAGGCCTTTTGACATTTTTCATAATCTATAAAATGGTACAGTGCAAAGTGTAAATCATAATATAAAGTATAGACCATGGTTAGTAGAAATACTTTAATATGTGTTCATCAATTGTATCCAATATACCACACTAATGAAAGATGTTAATGGGAAAAAAGTGGGAGGGGAAGGGCATGGGGTTTATGAGAATTCCCTATATTTTCAATGTAACATTTATGTAGTCTAAAGCTTCTTTAATAATAAAATGATATCAAGACTCATATGACCACATAGATGAACACTGAGGACATTATGTTGAAGGAAATAAACCAGACACAAAAGGACAGTTATTATATGGTTTCACTCATATGCACTAAATACAAAGAATAAATTCATTGAGTTAAAATCTAGGCTATAGGCCACTAGGGAAATGACTGAGCATTAGAGAAGGGGAATCTGATGCTTAATGTATGTAGCATTTTTAATAAGATTAATTGTAAATGGTGGGAAATGAATAGAGCTGATTTTAAAACATTATAGTGATTATAACTAACACCACTGACTTATAAATGTGAATGTGGCAGAAAGGAGTAGTCTAGGGATACAAATGTCATTAGAATGGAGGCTAGAGTATAATCTTGGGTTTGTATAACTTAGTGAACTTGGCAGTGGATAAGGTTTGTGGAAAATAGTACAAATATAAGAATGTTCATCTATGAACTAGTACAAATGCACATCACTATCACAAGGTGTTAAGAATGTGGTGATACATGAGAAAATTAATAGTTGCCAACAGTAATATTGTAATATTTTTCATCAATGGCAATTATGGCACTATATATCAAGGCTAAGGGTCAACAATAGGGGTTTGTAACAGCATAAGGGATTTTACTTTCTGGATTAATGAAAATGTTTTAAAATTGACTGAGTTGACAAACAACTCTGTGATGTAACTGAAAGCCACTGAATGTACACTTTGGATGGATTGTAGAAGACACGGGAGTGTATAACATTGTGAATCCTGTGGTGGATGTTGGATTGTGGTTAACAGTGTAAATATGATAATATTATTACATGAATTATTAAAAATGTACAAGCTAATACAAGGTATTAATAATTGGTTGGCTTGTGGGAAAAATACACCTACTGTAATCTATAGAATATAGTTCATATTAATATTTGGATGTTCTTTTATGAAATATAAAAAATGTTCCATAAAAGTGAAAGGTGTTGGTGGTGGGGTGGTTTATTGGAATTCTGTAGGTTACATATTTTTATTTATGTTTATTTTGTAAACCCACAACTTCCTTAATAAAAAAGTAAAACAATACAATTTTATGTATAGCTCTGGCTATCCCATTTCCAAAATAGAAGGATATGAGACTCTTCTATCATCTTTCAGTCTGGAAGTGTGAATATATTTGTGTCTAAAATCAAACTCATGAAACTATTCTATTCAGTGATTTCCTCAATTTCTTGACAAAGTGAATCTACATTAGTCATTCACATATTTACCCATAATCTAGTATTCCACATATTGGTAAAGTCTTAGTTAAATTAACATTTCATTCCAAATATGGATTATTAAAAAATTTAATACGTTGTTTTAAATTAATGGTGCTGTTCAATTTATTTCTTGAATAATAGCTCTGAAATAAACCTCTGAGATGTACTTCCAATTTGTTTCTATTCTCTGTATGGATCACGTGGTAGGCAGAATAATGTCCTCACCAAATATGTCCATGTCCTAAACCCTGGAACATGTGAATATGTTAACTTACATGACAAAATGAACTTTGCATCCATAATTATGTTAAGAATCTTGCCATGGAGAAATTATCTTTGATTATTGGGTGGAACCAATGTAATTACAAGAGTCCTTATAAATGAAAGGAGGAGGCAGAAGAGTCAGAGCCAGAAATGGAGATTTGATGACAGATGCCAGATTTAAGTGCCATGCCATTTGAGAAAGAATGGATTGGCCATTGCTGGTTTTGAAGATAGAATGTGGTCAAATTCCAAAGTATGCTGCTAACCTTTAGCAACTGGAAAATTCAGCTATACCCATTCTTCCCGTTAGCCTCTAGAAGGTAAACAGCACTGCCAACACCATGATTTTAGCCTAGCGAAACACATTTTGTTCTTCTGACTTCCAGAACTTTAAAAGAATAAATTTGCATTGCTTAAAAAGAAGACTGGCAAGAGATTATGAGATTATCCATTAATCTTTCATTCAATATTTAGCTGTCCCTAAATGAATACTGCCTGTGATCATAATTTTTATCCTGATTTTTGTAACCTGCA
>JAKSZT010038887.1:0-28726 GCA_026826555.1 Tolypeutes matacus | reverse complement strand
CCTTAGCCAGACTAACAAAGAAAAAGAGAGAACAGATGCAAATACATAAAATAAGGAATGAGCAAGGTGATATCTCTACTGACTGACCTGTTCTTAAATGGCATTGTGATGCTGCTTCCCAGTGAAGTCACTTGTAAACTGTGGGTGTCTCCAGACTACGCAGCAATGAGTACCGGTACGACAGAGGATGAAGTGGTCTTAATCAGCAGGCATACAAGACAGTAATCAGGCAGGGGAGTCACATGGTTTGGGTACTGGTCTAAAGTCACCTATGCCTGAGTACAATATACCTGTGTCAGATAGTGATCGGTCAGGTGGACTGGGGCAGGTAAAAGCATGGGACCTGGGATCAGGTGCAGCACAGGAGTCAGGGCACAAACAGTTAACTTTCTCTTCCTGCTCCTTTTGCCCTTACCTCCTTCCCTTGGCCTCCAGGGTTAACCCTCTGAGGAAGCTGCTCTTACAGTACCCCTCCTGGTTCTCAGGCCCAGTCTTAGGAGTCCTGCTTCCAGTTGCACATTCACCTTCTCCAATCTTGGGGCAGATTAAATGGGCTATACCATGATGAAAACTGTTGGTGCCAGGAAGGAAATGTAAAAATTCATGTTACAGCATTGGGTAAAGCAATAACATCAAAAGAATAAGGAAGATTTGGCCAATGACTTTAATAAATACTAAGGGAATCCCAGAAATTCCTGGGACCTAGGGCAGGCAAGAATAGAAGTAAGGTTGTGAGATAGTGCCATGTTTGCAGAAAACCTCAGAGAGTGCAGATGTCATATATTTCTCAGACTAATTAAATATAAAATTTTCTTCATATTTTGAACAGAGTTCAAAATGATGCAAACCTCTTCACTCCCAGAAGAAAAGGAGGTGTTGGATGGGAAGAAGCTGATGAACAGCTGAAGAAGCAGGAATACAACAAGTGTTCACTTCAATTCTCCAAGCCATAGAAGGACTGTTTTGTTTGGGAACCAAACTCTTAGAGCCCAGTGAAAACCATCATCATAGGTTGTGGATGCACAAAGGAGGACTGGGCGAAAGCCCTGCTCAGAACTCGCAGTAAGAGCAGCCTCCTCAGAGGGTCCAGTTTGGAGGCCAAGGGAAGGAGGGAAGGGCAAAAGGAGCAGGAGCAGGGAGACTCCTCTGTGTGCCCTGATTTCTCTGTTACACCAGTCCCCGGGACCCATGCTTTTATCTGTCCCTGCCCACCTGGCCAGCCCCTGCCTGAGGAAGGTACATTATATTTGGGCATCTGTGTCTTTATACTTGTCCCCAAACCCTGTGAAACCGCTGCCTGACTCCGGGTCTTGCAGGCCTTCCTGGCCAAGAGCACTTCCCACTCCATCTTACCCATACTCATTCCTGCCTAGTCTGGAATACCCACAGTTTACAGGTAAAATCACTGAACTCAGCATCACACTGCTGATTGGGGACAGGGCATCTCTCTAAATCTGAGTCCTCGGCTGTTTCAGTTTCCCCAGTGTTGCCAATGCAAAATACAAGAAATAGGTTGGCTTTGATTGGAATTTATTAAGTTTAAAGGTTACAGGTCTGAGGCTGTGAAAATGTCCAACTCAAGTCATGGTCTAAAATCCTGTCTTAGCAAGGGTCAGCTGCTGCAGGAATACTGCCAAGGTAAAATGTTGTGCCTGCCTGTCTCTCTCTGCCTTCTCCCCCAAACTCACTTTCTCCCAGAGCTCAGCAGTGGGCCATCAGACACAATTGCTAACACTTCACCCTTCTCCTCTGGCTAGGATGTCTTCAGCTTAAATCTGCTCCATGATTACAACCTCTGGCCTCTCTCTCAGCATCTCAGGGTTTCTGTGTCTCTCCACAGCTCTAGGAGATCTTGGATACCCCTCCAACATGGCAGGGTAATTATGGCAGCACACTTCTCTGTGTGTTCCATGTATGTAGGACTTCAGCACAATGATTGGGGTCCAGCCTGGTGCCTGAAAACTCATCAGAAGCCCTTAACTAAACTAAAGCATTCTAACAAAATGTGCCCTAATTGAAATTTCCCTTATCTGAGTCTAACCAAAGTGTCCTACATACAAAAGGCTTACACACACAGCAATAGGTTAGTAAGAACACACTTCTCTGGGGTCCACACAAGACTCAACCGATGACATTAACCTAGCGTACAGGGATCAGGACGGGTCTCCAAATTCTGGGAGAAATGAGAACTGCTGAGCTGTGGCTGTACTTTTGGTGTGGCAATCATTGAGCAAAATGGGGTGCTGACCACCATTGCACTGGTCCCTAGAAAGGTCCCAAGAAGAACGAAATATACTGTGCTTTCTCCACCAAATCTTAGCTCCAAAACCAGGTGTGTAACTCAGAGGTGTGCAATCATTCCCATTCCCAGAGCCACAGCACAGAGATTTTCCAGTGGGGGGGGTGCAGGAAGCAGTATGTAAAACTGAAGGCCCCTAATTTCTTCCCTAAAGAACTGACTACATTTACAACAGAATGGAGAAGTTCAACCCTAAGGGTGCTCTCAAAATCAGTGGAGATCATAGATGGCCTGAGGTTTAATTCATCTCAATGTTTCAGGAAGAAGTGAAATAAATACATTTACAGATGATTAAAAACTAATAAAGTAGGCTAGAAGCAACTCACTTTAAAAGAAATGTAAAAGAATATTCAGGCAGAAAAAAATATTCTCAGAAGAGTCAAGATTCAGGATGGATTGAAGAACAATATCTGTTAATTAAATTCATATACCTAAATGATTATTTAATGGATAAAGTAATAATGATATCCATGCCCTCGGACATCAATAAAGTGTTCAAATACACCCTAAAATAATATAGAGCATAAGATGGGTAACTGGATATGTAGAAGTTTGATATTGTTATGAATTCCAATAATGTTTATGGGATGATGCTTGTAAACTGGTCTGTTAATCTGGGCATGATTAAGTTATGATAAGGGCATTGACTGGGACACAGTCCGTAGGGCACTTGAGTCCCACCCATTAGTGGGTGGGATCTCAAACATAAAAAGACATGGGAATGGACAGAATTGGAGTAGTTTTTGATGTTGGAGTTCTGATGAGCAAGGACAGGAGGCCCCAGGGTAAAGAGACATGCCATTCACCTGACAGTTGACAGCTGGCCTTGTGGAGAGAGGCAAAGCTTAGAGAGCCTCATAGACTATAGCTGACCTTGAGGAAGGAACAGAGGAGCTGATCCCAGGGAGTAACCTAGCCCTGGGAAGAGAGGAACACAATAAACCTGAAACCTGGCAAATGTCAGCAGCTGTCTTGCTCCAAGACAGGGTAACAGACTGGTTAAGGAAGAAAGTTATGCTTTATGGCCAGGTTACTGGAAGCTTCTACCCCATGTAAATACCCTTTATGAAGACCAAGAGATTTCTGGTATTTTGCATCAGCACCCCTTTGGCTGACTAAAACTGGATATAAAATGTTTTAAAATACATTATTTCACAAGTCAATAACAAATAATAAGTGTGGATTTGGGAAGCCAAGCACCTATTAAAATATATTTTTATATATATATAAATAACATTTTTATAGGAAATACACATATATGCGCATATAATTATAGATCATTTTGCAAATGTTGGTATGTATTTTGAAATTTTTAATTTTTACCCACAATAAATAAAAAATACATTATTTCACAAGTCAATAACAAGTAATAAGTGTGTATTTGGGAAGCCAAGCAAAAGTGTTATAAATTCCCTGGTAAACTTTATACATTATTAAATAGTGCATCTCATCCACATAAATAGAAGGAAAAAAACTGAATAAAAATAGTCAATCCAAAAAAAAAATATTTAGGATTTCATGACTTGCCATTTTGGCCTTTGAATCTTGAAGACCTTATGTTGAGTGAAGCAAGCCAGGCAATGAAGGATGAACAGTGTATGACCTCACTGATCTGAACTGAGGAAAGTGAGCAGTCTCTGAGAACCATTGTCTGAAAGATAGGTTAACAAAGGAGAGTAAGAGAAGAGCAGGCTTTGAGCCATCACCCATATGGACATAATCTATGGTAAAGGAATAGAGTGTGGGAGATTACCTCTTTTTTTTTTATTATTTTTTATTTTTTATTTTTTTATTTTTTTATTTTTTTATTTTTTTATTATGGGTAAAAATCAAAATTCTCACAATACATACAAACATTTGTAAAATGATATATAAATATATATGCATATATGTGTATTTGCTTACAAAAATGTTATTTTTATATATATATATATATATACATATATTTTAAGAGGTGCTTAGATTACCTAAAATATTACACGGAACCCACTGGGATTCCCATGTTGCCCACCTCCCACACCTCCCACCACATCCCACACAAACATCTCCCACAGTGTGGCCCACCAACCTCAATGAACTTACACATCCTGGAGCCTTGCCATCAACCATAGACCACAGTTCACACTGTAGACCACACTCTCTCCCACTCAGTTCTGAGTGGTGTGTGGTGATTTAAAATGGCCTACATCCAGGAGATTACCTCTTATAATTGCTTTCAGGGCTTTCTTTGATTCTACTATGTCAGTAGGCTGTGATTCAGGTTGAGTCACCACCCCCTTGGTTCATCTGATATAAAATGGAAATTCACTTGAAATAGACACACAGGAGGGAGAGAGCTCTGTCATTTTTTATCCTGGCACCTTGAGGAGAGATGAGCCTTTTGCCTGATAATTTGCAGCTGACCTTGGGAAGAGAACAGCTGAGACTGATATAGAAGGCACAGAAATAAATGAGCCCTATGTCAGGAGAGAGAGGAAGCCCTCATAGAAAAGACCTATGCCAGCCTACAGCTGAGACTGGGAAAAAGTTCGACCCATGAAGCCTCAGAGGAAGAGGCTAAATCAAGCAGAGATTACCTGCCATATTGCTTCAACACGTGGCAGCTGACTTTGGTGGGAAATTACCTCTTATGGTCACTTGAGTTGGGCTTTCCACAGCCATGGGACTATAAGCTTTTATCTCAAATAAATACACTTTATAAATTCAACAGATTTCTAGTAGTTTGCATTAGCACCTCTTTGGCAGACTGATGCCTGGTCCTTACATGTCCGCCCAAGATCCTGTAGAATCAACATCTTCTCTCCAGTTCTAACCTCATGCCATCTCTCCACTTTTCTCACCAAGACCTCCCAACCCAACACCCACTCAACAGGGTTATCATCTTCCTGCTGCTTCACACCTGGTAAATTACATTTGGTGTCAAGGCCTTTACCTATCCACTCTGCTAAAGCATCAGTGCCCAGATGTTCTCCCTTGTTGCACTCAAGTGTTTGTCCAAATGTTACCACATCAAAAAAAAAACCTCATTGTATTATTGAGTGTTACCATTAATCACCCTGCCAAAAATAATTTCTAAAATCGTTCTCCATTACCTCACCCTGCCTATATTTTTATTAATTGTACTTATTAACACTCAATATTATAATACATAATTTGTTCGTTATTGTCTTTATTTGACACTAGAATATAATCTCTATGATGATAAATTCTTTGTTTCATGATTATGATTTCAAAATACTGGCTAGCACATAATTGGAAATGAATAAATTTTTGAGTGAATAAATGTATGAAAGAAGGGATCATTCAACATTTGAAGTTAATCTCTTTTTATATATATATATTTTAAAAGTTATTTAGATTACATAAATGTTACATAAAAAGATAGAGGATTCCCATATGCCCTGCTTCCTACAGCTCCCACACATTCCCACATTAACAACATCTTACATTAGTGTGGTACATTCATTACAATTGATGAAAACATTTTAGAGCATTGCCAGTAAGCATGGATTATGGTTTACATTGTAGTTTACACTCTTTCCTGCACAATTTTGTAGGTTATGGCAAGATACGTAATAGCCCTTATCTGTCATTGATGAGCCTCCCTGGCACCAAAGGATTATTACCAAGCACTGGCTGGTAATACAACTGGAAAAAGACCTTGAATTAAAGGAGGAAAAGATAAAGACAAATTATTGTTTATGACTAAAAGACATCACAGTGAGTCAGGAAGTCATCAGAGAGGTAACACTTATGCATGTCTCAGCAAGATCTCATAGAAGGCCTATGGTAGATCCTACCCCAAATAGTGGGGATCCTGAGGGCTCTGGAGACACCCAGGACCTATGGCCATGGCAGATAGCTCCAGAGTTTGGTGCCTTGCCAGTGGGCCTTACTTTGTAGTTTGTGCTCCTAAGTGTGACATAGTTGGCCTCAGTTGTGACTTCTCTACACACGCCACTTCTGTCCCTTCTATTTGAACCTATAGTTGGTGCTGGAATTGGTATGTGTACATCCAAGAGACTTGAATTTCTGGGCTGTCCATGTGCCAGCTGGGCCCTGAAATTCAACGGAGTTGCAATAACTACTTTCCAGTTCATTGGACTCACCCAGGATAACTAACAAAGAGATGATGATGGACAATGACCAGCCCAAGAAACTGAGAGAGTCTACAACTGCAAGCAAGAGAGTCCCATCCATCTGCCCCATGGGATCAAAGCCTTCTCTCAATTAGAGGTGGAGTGGGCAACACCATCCCAGAATCCTCAGGATTGAGGAACGAACTATGGATTTTAGTAGACTTACTGGTATTCTCCTATAGACTTATTGTGATTCCAGCAATGGAAGAAACTATATCATTTATGTGGAGGCAGTGGCCAATAGAGGTTTTGAGGGCAGGGAGAGGAAAATACAGGTGAAATACGGGGGTATTTTGGTGAATTGGGAATTTTCCTGAATGATATTTCAATGACAGATACGGGCCATAACATATCTTTTTGAAAGCAGTCATGTTACAAATACATGGTATACTCCATCACCAAATAAATATCTACTGTACCAAAGTTAATGTACAAAATAAACTTCATACTCACTCACTGTAAAATGTTAAAGTGAATAGTTTTAATGATCCTAAAATTGTGTGAGTACATTCTAAGAACACAAGCAATGGAATAAATAATAAAAATTAATATTTTAAACAAAATATTTTTCAAATTAGAGGGGCATAAAATATCAAAACTTAAAAATAACTAGAAATATTTCTTTACATTTGTTACCATTCTTAACATGTAATTTTAAAAAATCTATAAAAAAGTAAAAGTTCCCAAAAGAAAAATGTGTAAAAGATAAAAACATTTCATAAAATCAGTTATATATATATATATACACACATGAAAAGTCATATAAATATACTGGTTATCCAGAAAGACAACATAAATAATGATGCACATAAAAAATTTTCAGATGGAAGAACAAGTTCAATGCTATTTCAGATGAAGTTTGACATTGTAGCACATTTTATGGAGGCTTTTGGAAATACAATTCATTGTTGCATACTAAGATACTTGAAAAGATTTTTATCCTTGCCATAAGTTATCTTTGGGAAAAATGCATCCAGAAAGTGAATTTTATATAAATATTTTTATTTAAGCATAATTTCTAACTTTGAGATTTAATCAAAATGTAAATATCATATAATGGAGAGGACTGTATTTAATTTGATATAATATTAAACTCAGTGGTCTGTTTACTTTAATCATTTCAAACACAGGGAATTTAATGTAGAAGAGTGTTTAAAACCTCAACAGAGGTTTTTAAAATATCTGAAAGAGAAAGCTAGAGAAGCAAGGGAAAGGAATGTTGTTATTCAAAGAGTGGTCACTTTGGGATCCCCACATGTCTCTCACTGCTGAGCTGATGTGGACACTACACCTCCTAGGCATTACTGGAACCCACCCATGCTGAAGGCAGTCTCCAAGATACCCCTTTTTGCATCACTGCAGCTCAATCTGCCTTTGGATTGCTAGGCCCTATATGTCATACATGTTCCCCTTTGAACAGAGCTGCAATGGCATTTGCCAAAGCCCATCACCAGAAGCAGGAAAAGCAGAACAATTTTTTTTCTTCCACCTGCCCTCCAGTATCTTCCCAGTGGCTCCCACTCTCAGAGCTTTATAAGAAACTAGTTGGCAAAGAACTGAGAAAATAACTGACTGCAGGTTGAAACTTTTGTGCTTCAGCTGAGGCTGCAGCAGACAAGGGTAATCCTGACCCAGTAAAAACAACATTGTACAAAAACTATCATGAAAAACCATGATTTCAGATACATTTAACTCAGTTGGGAAAATGAATAAATGGATCCAAAATATACTAATAGATAAAAATTAGGGTAGATTTTCACTGCAATTTCCATGAGGGTGAGAAGCTGCTTCTATCCTGTTCCCACTTTTATCCCAAGAACTTGCAGTGGTATGTTGTAGGCACTAAATGATTATTTTTAGACAAGATATCAAAGAGTGTTCTTGTCTGGATGATTAAATTATTGTTGGTTTAATACTTTTTGAATTCAAATTTTGATTTTTAAACTTTTCTAAAATTAATATATTAACATGGAATTAAAGCACAATGGGAATTAAATGAAAAACAAAACAATATAGATTGTGAGTGATAGAAGAAAGATGATGTTCAATAACATAATGAAAAGTGACAGAGAAGAAGATGTGAAGTAGATAACTAAATTCTTGTCTTGGCCAGAGTCGTGATAAGGTGTGGTGAGTTCAACATGCTAATTGAACTCAGAAGTTCAGTTTCTTAGCTGTGAAGGATGATAAGAAAACAGTATCTTGCAAAAATTTTGAGAAGATTAAGTGAGGACACACACATAAATGTGTATGTTTATATGAATACAAATTTACATACCTGTATATGAAAAATATTGATAAAGTGAAAAATACTGCATATGAATGAAAATATTTGTAGACAAGATATTACTGTCGATGTTGAGATTTGAGATTTTCAATATTGGTTAAGATTCCAATGGCATTGATTTTAACAATAAAAGGAGGTAAAGAAAGGTTTGAATTTACTGAGAGCCTCCTTGTTGTAAAATAAGGTCTCTCTCTAAGTTGAACTCAGCATGTAAATGCAATAACTTCCCCCAAGTGTGGGACATGACTCCCAGTGATAAGCCTCCCTGGCACTGAGGGATTACTACCAAGCACCAAGTAGCAATGCAGTTGGAAAAAGACCTCGACCAAAAGGAGGAATAGGTAAAGAAAAATGAGTTTATATGGCTAAAAGACTTCAAAGTGTGTCAGGAGGTCATTCCAGAAGTTACGCTATGCACATCTCAGCAGGATCTCATTGACTGCCAAACTAGATACTACCCCAAATATCTGGGCTCCTGAGGGCGCTGGAGACACCCAGGCACTGTGGTCAGGGCAGAGAGCTCATGAGTATGGTGCCTTGCCAGTGGGTCCTACTTTGGGATTTGTACTCCCCAGTGTGACAAAATTGGACTCAGTTGTGTTTTGGACTCAGTTCTGGCTCTTCTGTCCCTTCTATTTGAACCTATATTTCAATAGAACTATGTTGCTGGAATTGGTAGGTGTATGTCCAAGAGACTTGAATCTTTGGGCTGTCCATGTGCCTGCTGGGCTCTGAGCCTCAACAGATTTGCAGCATCTACTCTCCAGTTCTTTTGACTCACCCAGGACAACTAACAAGGAGATGATGATGGACAATAACCATACCAAGGAACCAAGAGCATCTACATCTACAACTGCAAGCAAGAGATTCTCATCCATTGGCCATATGAATGTCCACTGAAGCCCCCTCTCAATTAGGGTTGGAGTGGGCACCACCATCCCAGAATCCTCAAGATTGGGGAATGAACTATGGATTAGTGTGGATTTACTGGTATAGACTTACTGTGATTCTAGCAGTGGAAAAACATATATCATTGATGTGGAGGTAGTGGCCAATGGAGGTTCTGAGGTCAGGGAGAGGGAAAACAGGTGTAATACAGGGGCATTTTTGGGACTTGGTAATTGTCCTGAATGACATCACAATGACAGGTACCAGCCGTTATATATCTTGCCATAAACCTACAGAGAGTGTAAAGTACAATGCAAATTATAATCCATGCTTAGTGGCATGCTCAAAAATGTGTTCATCAATTGCAATGAATGTACCACACTAATGAAGGGTGTTGTTAATGTGGAAAATATGGGTGGTGTGAGGAGCAGGGCATATGGGAATCCCCTAATTTTTTTATGTAACATTTATGTAATCTAAATATCTTTTAAAAATTAAAAAAAAGAAAGGCTTGAAATGATAACCAGAAAAGTGCAATGGATATATCTGTTAACTATTTATCCATCTCAATTGCTTTCTACTTCAAAGGTCCAGAGGGAATGTATCAAATAAAACTTTTCTCTACTCTCCTATTGAGCAGAAAGGACAGATGATGTCACTTTCTTCCTTTTTCATCTATACTTAACTGCAGCCACACTCCATTTGAGCATCTGGATGAGGCTCACAGCCTCATGTGGGTTATTGACAATATCTCCTCCAATTTTCACTTTTATTTATTTTTAAGGACAAAACCACTTAACTGCAATCACACTCCATTTGTTTATGCAGATGAGGCTCATAGCTTCATATAAGTTATTGACAATCATGCATTTTTACTTGTGATCTATTTTTAAGTTGAATGTATTTTCTTCTTTGAAACTCTTTATATAACAATTATTCACTGTAACATATAAGGAAATGGGTTTTCAATTTCCAATTATTTATGGACAAATGAATATATAATCTTATATTTTTGAATGATGTGATTATTTTCCCAAGACTAAAATTTTCCAGAGCCAGAAATACTTATGCTATTTCAAGTAGAGGTATCTCTGATGGTTTAAAAAAAACACAGGAAACAAAAGTCTGGATAATATTGATGTTTACCTGAATGAATTGACATTGGGATCCTTAAGACCTAAATTGCAGACTACAGAGGTAAGAACCTGTTCCTGAAATAGCCAAGTCAGTGATTCAGGTTCTGGACCCTACACCTGGATGAAATTTTAATCCTCCATAAGCTACTTGGGGGACATCAGTTTGAGCAACTGAGAACCTGGATTTTCTAATCTGCAAAAGGAGAACTAAAGTAAGACTTTTTAGGTAGTGTAATTGTAGTAAAAGTAATGGGAAAATTTTGACATGTAACAAGCTCCAATTAAAGCTTTGGACTTGTAATTATTATACTATTACAGCACTATTGATGATCTCTAGTTAAGTACCCACTAAGCTGTTGACAGTAAACACAAGCAATTGAATTATGAAGAATAGTGATAAGGTAGGCCAGTTACTGGCTGTGGTCCAGACATGGTATTCTGTCATCTGTCTGGTGTCCAGGGTTGACTATTAAATAGGCTTGATGACAGTAGCCTCAAAACAAATGATGCAGAGATATCCCAGCACCAACCCACCTGCCTCCTGGTGTTCTTCCCTACATCCCATTTCTTGCTACATTTTGCAGAAGAGCTCTGAGGTCTCAATTAAAACCAGTCACTGCAGCTATCCTGCTTTCAATCACAGATATAGACTAGAGCAGCAGGTGTGTTTTGCAGTTTATCATACTGTTGAAATTGTGCTCCAAGTCCTGTTTCCATCTACAAATCAGGGTGATATTTGTTAGAAAGATTTTATTCAGTTTATGTATCATATCAGAGATAATGTGGATATATGTTTCATGACATTAAGTTCATTTTAAGTATTGTCTACTGCATTAGCACACCAGAACATAGGGCTGTTAATGAGCTGAATATCATAATTAGTCTTTAAAATTATTACAAGTACTGTAAAAAATGTATTAGGAACTGTTCCAAATTCATCCTCAAATATCACTGCATAATCACCACTTCCCCCAAAGAGGAGCTGCTATTGCCTTTCTGTTATTAAGGACTTTTATAATCAACAATTAATATTTGGGAAATCAATAAATTGCACAGAATGAATCTCCTTACAAAACATGGAAGATTATATTTATGATTCTATTCATAAATTCTATTTGATCTATTTCTTTTTCATATGTATTTTGTAGTCTATTTCAATTCTACTTTAAGCACATTTATATTTTTTCTTGGAACAGTACCACTGTGTCTTTAAATGTAATCAAGGTTACATTTATCTTTAAATTGTCTTTAGGGTCTGACATAGTGACAGACTGTAAGCAGTAACAGAGATCAGGAAAGCACTGAAATGGAACCAGAGATATCTCAGTGTTGTTCTTCTTCCCTCTCTGCATCCCAGTTTCCATGAAAAATTGTTTGTGGTGATTAATAAAGCAAACAGTGTTTGCAAAACAACTAAAATCCTGTTGATAAACTCAATGACTCCCTAAATATTAGTTCCCTAATCACTGAGGTATGGAGAAAAGGTGGAAAAGTGTGGAGATGAAATTCAACTTAGAGAAGCATGTCCTAGACAGAAATGTGAGGGACTCTCCATTAAGCCTAACAAGGGATTATAAATTTAAAGAAAATGAATACATTTTATGGAACTATAAAAATGACCAATTCCAAATTCTTAAATCTATGAATAATATATTGAAATTGGAGAACTATCATAAGAGAATAAGAGTGAGAACACACTCTTATATAAGATCTATACCGTGATTTGATTGGATATTAACTCACTACACTAAGAGTGTATGTGACTGCATATTTGTGATTACTAATGTTCTGAATATTTTCCCTGTTTTACCTCTTTAATCTTCACCACACATTAAGGTTAAGCCTAATAGTCCTGGTAGATATATCAGAAGAGGCGTCAAATGTTTAGTAAGGCTTTGCTCCAAATAAGTTTTCAGTTATTTCCTGAATGCTTTCTATATGGGATATACTTCTGAGTGTTTTAAAGGTCCCAAAAGCCTCCTCAAACCAGAGAGGTAAATTCAATTCAGACTCCCATTGAAAACACTTTAAAATTAGGAGTATGACATCTTATTTTTCAATCATTCTTTCCTTTTGTTTGCATAGATCCAGAATTCTATGAATTTCCAGTGCTGCTGAAATATGATACTATCATCAAGTACATACTGATGAATATAATAACATGAGGAAATACATGCTCCTGAACTTTTGCAATATCGGTATACCTTACCAATCATTAAAACTCACAGTTGTGAATTCAATCATTTTTAAACTAATTTGTTGAATTATATAGGTAATGTATAATCTTATAATAAATATGCCTGTGGAAATCTTGCTTATACTAGCACAAATGGATAGACACCCAAACATGCACACAAACACACAAACGCTCACAGGGCATGCATGCCAGTCATGCACATCCCCATGAAAATGATTCATGTGACCCCAATGTTGTCTTTTGTGCTCTTAGGTGAAACTTCATAGACAACACAACATGGCTGGCCAACCATACTGGAAGCTCAACTTTCAACTTGCTGGGACTCTTCATCAATCTAAACACCCAGGTATCCTTTATGTGTCATTTTTGTGATTTTCTTGATGGCCATGTCTGGAAATGCCATCCAGATCCTTCTCATACACTCTGATGTCCACCTCCACCCACCCATGTACTTTTTCATTAGCTAGTTGTCTCTCATGGACTTGATGTACATTTCCGTCACTGTGCCCAAGATGCTCATGGGCCAGGTCATGGGTGACAGTAAGATCTCAGTCCCTGAATGTGGGATCCAAATGTTCCTCTATGCGACACTTGGAGGCTCAGAATTTTTCCTTCTTGCTCCATGGCCTATGACTGGTATGTGGTCATCTGCCATCCTTTGCATTACCCTGTCCTCATGAACCACAGGGGTTGTGTCCTCCTGGCATGTTGGTTCTTGAGCTCATTAAATGGCTTTGTGCTCACTCCCATCATCATGTCCTTCACCTTCTTCAGATCCTGGGAGATCTACCACTTCTTCTGTGAGGTCCCTGACATAACGAAGCTCTCTTGCTCTGACACCTTACTTGTGGATACCCTTATGTACCTGTGCTGTGTCCTCATGCTCTTTATCCCTGTGACAGTCATTTCAAGCTCCTACTTTTTCATCCTGCTCACAATCCATAGGAAGAACTCAGCAGAAGGACGGAAGAAGGCTTTTGCCACTAGTTCCTCCCATATGACTGTGGTCATCCTGTTTTATGGACCTGCCGTCTACACCTACATGCTCCCCAGCTCCTACTACACACCACAGAAAAACACGGTGGTATCTTTCTTTTATACCATATGCCTGTACTAAACCCTTTAGTCTACAGTCTTAGGAATAAGGATATAACAGGGGCTCTGAAGAGAATGTTGAATTTGGGTCTTGCCTCTCAAGAGACCATAAAGTAGTTAATTTATGTAACTAATTCGTTTCTTTCTCTTTATATATGAGAATTTTAGAATCATATATCAGTGATAGTCCTCAGGCTCTAGTGCCATGGTGTTGCAACTCATTGCCATAGCTTTTTTTTTTTGAATAATCTAATATCTTTTTTTTTATTGTGTGTAAAATCAAAATTTTCACAATACATACAAACATTTGCAAAATGATATATAAATATATATGCATATATGTGCATTTGCTTACAAAACTGTTATATATAAATATATTTTAAGAGGTGCTTAGATTACCTAAAATATTACATGGAATCCACTGGGATTCCCATGTTGCCCACCTCCCACACCTCCCACCACATCCCACAAAAATATCTCCCACAAGTGTGGCCCACCACCCTCAATGGACTTACACATCCTGGGCCTTACCACCAACCATAGACCACAGTTCACACCATAGACCACACTCTCTCCCACACAGTTCTGAGTGTTGTGTGCTGACTTAAAATGGACTACATCCATTGCCACAACAGTACTCAGGACAACCTCCAAATCCCAAAGAAGCCCCTGTATTCAACTGCTTGTACCCTCCCTGCCCCAAAAGTGTCAGTCCCCTCAGGATTATGGGAAGAACTATGGACTAGAGTGGACTTGGTGGTATTCTGTTGTTCACATATGGTGATTCTAGCAATGGAAGAAATTATAACAATGAGGTGGAGCCATAGCTTTTTAAGAGAATATTTCCCTTTAACGAAAATCTCTTCATTTTTACACTGATTATCCATTCAAAATGTTCTAGAATATTACATTTTATTGATGCTGCATTCACTGAGATTTTGTCAGAAATACATAATAAAAATATTTAGAGGTAAATTTCATGCTGAGTGAAACTAATGCTCATAAGAGAGAGGGATGGAAAGTGAGAGGAGAGAAACTATGGTGTTATAATATTAATTAATATTAACAATAAATGAGTCTGGTGAAAAGGTATATTGTGTTCTATGTACACATTCATTCTAAATTTCTGAAATATTAAAATAATTTCCAAATAAAAATTATAATATCAGACTTTACTCTCCTTTATTGAGCTCATACTCTTTATATGGTGGCAGTGTATTTAACTTAATTTCTTAGGAAGTATGGTCACTTCCATAGGCTTATTCATTACTGAAAAAATCCAGTTATCTGCACACATTTGTGGACTGCTACCTTATTCCATATGGTCCAACCCTGAAGTCATCCAGTGGGTATGAATAGTCTGCAACTGTTTGTATCATGTGGTAGATATAAGACGCAGGACTGCATTAGTGAATGTGGAAAAATATTTACCCAGTATGGAAGGATAATTTTGGGAAGTTTCCCTCCATGAGATGACATCTAAGGTGGCTTTGAAGTTGTGATTAAGTCTTCAAAGAAGAAAGGATACTTCACACATTATTCAATCCCTCGTTTATTCAACAAATATTTCTTATGCTAATTTATAATCCAAAATCAAAACTATATGAGATTCCCATGTTGCCCACATTATCTTCCAAGGTTTTTATGGTTTTGGCTCTTATATTTAGATCTTTGATCCATCTTGAGTTGATTTTTGTATAAGGTGTGAGATGGTATTCTTCTCTCATTCTTTTGGATATGGATATCCAGTTCTCCAAGCACCACTTGTTAAAGAGGCCACTCTCTCCCAACTGAGTGGGTTTCATGGCCTTGTCAAATATCAGATGACTGTATATGCGAGGATCTATATCAGAACTCTCAATCCGGTTCCATTGGTCAGTAGGTCTATCCTTGTGCCAATACCACGCAGTTATGATCACTGTAGCTTTGTAGTATGTTTTAAAGTCAGGTAATGTGATACCTACAACTTCATTTTTCTTTTTCAATATATCTTTGGCAATTCGGGGCCTCTTGCCTCTCCAAATATATTTTGTGGTTAGTCTTCCCATCCATGAACAGGGAATATTTTTCCATTTATTTAAGTCTTCTTTGATTTCCTTTAACAGTGTTGTGTAGTTTTCTGTATATAAGTCCTTTACATTTTTAGTTAAATTTATTCCTAGGTATTTGATTCTTTTCCCAGTGGGTTCCATGTAATATTTTGGGTAATCTAAGCACCTTTGAAATATATATATATATATATAACATTTTTGTAAGCAAATACGCATATATGCATATATATTTATATATCATTTTGCAAATGTTTGTATGTATTGTGAGAATTTTGATTTTTACCCATAATAAAAAAAAAATGATGCTGCTAATATGGCATTAGAAAAAAAAAAAAAACAAATATATGAGATTAAAATCTGAATAAATCATGGTTACTGTCCTCAAAACATTTGAACTGTGGTGTAATTGTATATGTAATTAGGTGCAATAAAGAACACAAATTTGTTTGACAATTATCTGCAAAATTGTCATTCATAATAAGGTATTACTTCTGTCTGTGAAATGTGATTTTCCAACAAAAAGAACAACAAAAAGACAGCTCAGCGAGGTCCCTGGAGCAGAATGTTGAAATTGACTCCATGATACCCTCAGATAAGCACAGGAGGCTGGGGTTGTAGAGGTATGGGGGGAACATGTTCAGTTAAATGAGGGCAGAGTAAAGGCACAGCAAAAGCAAAAGATCAAAAGTTGACCAAGAAAAACTGGTGAATCTTCCAGTGGCTTGTTCTTTCTTGCTTCAATTTATGGCCCCATTTCTTGTCTCTTTGTGACCTAGGGTTTTACAACAAGTAGTGAAATTATTACATTTTCATTTTAGAAATATCACTTTAGTGGTAAAAGACAGGAGAAATGAAAGACTAGAAGCAAGGAGACCAGGAAAGAGACAATGGTGAACTGATTAATGTTGAGGAAAGTCCCCACAAGGACAGAGATATTTGGGGTTAAGTGGAACCTTGTTAAATCTGTTAAATAAATTCACATATATGGTTGTATATCTAACATTTTCAAATTGGCTACAACCAGCTTGAAAAATCAGGTGATTGCAAAATAAAGTTTCCCTTTTCCCATTGATACTTTCAATATTTTCATGACTGTAAAATCCAAATCTTGAAGCATTTTAGGTGAAGATGTTGGAAAATCAGTTTCCAATAATTTGATTGCAGTCTAACCAAGTGAATAAGATATGCACATATTTTTAAATTTGAAAGAATTTAGAAGTGTTTTTATTTATGACTATTAATTTTACTGGTCTATAATGATAAACCTTAAATATGGGGAACAAGCCTGGAGATAAGTTCCCCTTGTTACAGAATTTTAGTGATTCTCCATTTTTTGATGGTTTTCCTTATCCCTGATCATTTTTTTAGGAAGTACTGGGATTGAGCCTGGTATCTTGTTCATGGGAAGCAGTTGTTCAAACACTTGAACTACATCTGCTGCCTCCTGCCCATTTTTAAACCCTCATTAATCTCTCCCTTTTCTGCCTCATCCCTGATGTAATCATTCATTTATTAGCTATACTTTAGAAATATGTACCAACATTATTGTTTCCTTTTAGATGATATGTTTGGATATACATTTCTCTCATTAATAGTGATTTATCATGTTTTTATATGTTTATATATCAAATTTTATTCCTCAAATTTTGAATTAACCATCTATCAAATTTGTCTATTTCTTGACTGGATGTTTTGTGTTATATATGACATCCAAAATACCAAATGGAAAATGCAGGACCTGAGTAGAAGTTATATCAGGGCCCAGATCAGACCACTGCCAGAGACCCAGTGAGAACACAATAGACACTAGTTTATCTAAGGTTACCTTCTATCCCTCTACTTTAGAGCAGATACAATCCCCAGAATTTTCATGGGAAAGAAGTAGGAGGAGACCTAGGACTATAAATGTGTGAACACTTCTCATAAATGGTCTAAATCATCAGAGGCTAGTTATCTCAGTTAGCCTTTGACCTGGTAAGTTTGAAGTTAACTTTTCCCATCCCAGGTCTATTGTATTCAAGCGAAGTCAAGGTTTTGGAGAATAAAATGATTCATTAAAGAAAATATAACACAGTGCCTCATTCTTGCCACCCTTTGCTGGAAGGAATATAAATAGAAAGTAATGTATTTAACCAAGGCCAGTTTTCTTACATACATTTATCAAAATACAGATATTTATTTTATGTATATTCAAGAGATAAAGGAGCTCTGACAACAAATCCCAAAATATATAATGCTCCCAACACAGAAAAATACCATTTCTCACTCACATAAAGTCTGAATCAACTGGTGTTATTGATAGGGGACTCTCTTCTGCATTGTTATGTAGATACTCAAGCTCCTGACATAATTTTGTTCTGTTATCATCCTTGATTTACTTCTAGTTTAATATGATCATTCTACATATAGATGGCAGAAGGGAAAAGAACATGGAAAAGAGTTTTTGGGAGATTTTGTTCACATTTGTTTTGTTCAGAAAAAGTCACATGGGAACACCTAACTACAAGGGAGGCTGGGAAATGCGGTTGAGCTCAGTGCCTGGGAAGAATAGGTAGAAGTATAGTAGACAGGAAGCCAGTCTCTCCCACCTTCTTCCAATTCACATTCATGTCATCATTCTCCCTAGATTGTTCTGAATCTATGTGTTCAACTAACCTTGCTGTTTTCAGATCTTCCTATCTTTTCAGGGACAAATAAAGTTCAATTTATTGAGTCATATTAATAACTTCATAATTCTCTATATAATTAAATGATTTATAAAAATTTAATTTTATTTATTAATTTATGTACTAAAAGAATGCCAGATTTCTCTTATTTTGTCAATTAACAAAATATTATAAAGTATACCTCGATCATACTCTTTGTGTATGCATCCATCAACATGGTAAGATTTTTCTCTTGGTATATAGTTAATGTGGAAATTTTTGTTCTTGTTAAGTAGTTTATGGATTTTTAAATTTTTACTAGATTCTGAAAAAATTGATTTGTGAAATTTTATTTCCTTCATTTAATTGAGAAATAGTTATGAAGCTTTAAAAAAGAAATTAATTGCTATGTATCCTGGAGTTAAACAATGAGCAAAACCCAAAACTATATATTTGATTAAATAGTTGTTTGGCATGTGTTTTGATCTTTGTTTGATTTTCTCAGTTGTATGCTTTTCACTGATTTTTATTCATTCTTCCTTATTAATGAACACATTAAATGGTATGGATGTTTTCTTGAACATAATTTTACCTCTTTTTCATAGGGTAAGTGTGTTATTTATTTATTACTATTACTTTTTAACTTATAAGTCTATCTTTTTCCAGATTGGACTACCTTTTTTTAAAATAACAAAGAATTTAAAAGTGCTTAAAAAATCTCATTGCATCTGTATATATTTTTGTACAATATATTTTCTTGTTTAATTTTCTGTGGCCTGAGAATATAGTATAATTCATACATTGTGGATTTCACTGATATTTACAATAATGAATATCAGTGAAATATCCTTTATGGAAAATTCATATATTTTCATCAAGCTTGTTATTGCATGTTTCAAATCCTGATAGCCATTTCTACTTCCAGGATAATTCAGCTTTCTACTT
Source organism: Tolypeutes matacus (assembly GCA_026826555.1). Classification (NCBI taxonomy): domain Eukaryota; kingdom Metazoa; phylum Chordata; class Mammalia; order Cingulata; family Chlamyphoridae; genus Tolypeutes; species Tolypeutes matacus. The sequence continues at coordinate 9,044 of JAKSZT010038887.1, read as the reverse complement.
TCAAAACAAGAAGTAGGGTGAATATTCTTCATAGAAGAGGATGAAGTAACTTCTTGTTTGTAAACAAAAGTAATCAGGAATTATTGTTACAGAAAAGCTTAGGAAAATGCACAATAATGGACAATTGCTTGTGTGATTGTCACAAGATATAGAAGAGTCTATCTTTATGTCTTCAGATTGAAAGTTAAGAAGTTTGAACATATTGAAACAATAAGTTTGTTTCTTTAACCTTCTCAATTTTACCTTGTTCCCTAACTGATGATAAAATAAAATAAATAAATAAATATAGATAGATAGATAGATAGATAGATAGATAGATAGATAGATAGATGATAGATGATAGATAGATAGATAGATAGATAGATAGATAGATAGATAGATAGATAGATAGAGTCATAGGTTCAAGAAAAATCTGCTGGGCATAATGAAGATGTAATTGAGTGACCACTACATTTTTGGTCCTCTAGCATTGGAAGAAATAGTTTGCATAGACCTTCCAATTTGTTCCAGGATTCTTTAAAGATCCAACTATGGAATCAGATAATATAGCATTGCTGATAGCTTTCCTTTACCTGGCACTTCTCCCTAACATCTGCCACAATGGTAACCTGGATTCAGTGTTTCCATTATCACAATTCCCATCATCATCATTATCATTGCAGGTTGCAAATGCTTTTTGTTCAGTATCCCCATGGACAAACCTTAATCAAAACCAACCTCACTAAAATGGGCTTCTTTCTTTTTCAAGATTGAGAAACATTTCTCTCTCTCTCTTTTTTCCATAGGGTGTGCTAAATATCTCTTCTTGACCCACACACCTAGAGTGTAGGGTGACCATACAATGTATTTTTTATTTTATTTTATTTTTTATTTTTTTATTTTTTTATTTTTTATTGTGGGTAAAAATAAAAATTTTCACAATACATACCAACATTTGCAAAATGATATACAAATATATATGCATATATGTGCATTTGCTTACAAAAATGTTATTTATTTTTAAGCCAGGATAGTTTTGAGGTTGAAACTGTGACTATCAAGTCTAAACATGAGGAATCATCACCCTGCTTAGGACCAAAATGTGGCCATCTACAAACCTATGCCTGACTCACTCTTCATGAACTATGGCATTTTTATACAGACATCTTTCTACCACTGTAGGGATCTTAAAATCCCCTTAATCCAAACAATTGATATTAATTTCCTCTTTGTGTCTCCATGGTCCACTAGCCTACAAGGTCCCAGTACCCTTCCTTGTAGGAGAAAATATTTAAGAGTGTTTGCTCAATAGGACAGTTTCCCTGCACCTGTCGTTGTAGGGGAATGCCCTCTACATCCTTATCTTTTTTCATGTTTTCCCAGCACTGCACCCCCTCCCCTTTAACTAGACTATAGTGTTGTATATTTGACAGGAACCTTTCCTCTACCCAACAATGCAAAACACCACCAGGTTCTCTGTCTGTGCCATTAGATTTCTTCCAGGCTAAAGACCCTCTTTTGCAGCCAAGAAAAGAGGTGGGATCAGGTTCAAATGTATTTCCATAGTGAATTATGGAAAATGAATGCCATTTTGGATCATGTTTAGGTGAAGTTAAAAATAAACACTTTAAATTTCACTTAGATAAAAATCTGAAATATCTTTCCTGAATCCTCCTGCCCTCTTCACCTTTTCAGGATCAAATTTCTTTCTCCTGATTAATTCCAACCTCACTCTCTCCTCCCAATCTTTCTCTCTTTGATTTTCTAGCATGCTATTTCTGCCTCTGTGTTGTCTCCCCAACTGACTTTCTCCTCCACACCCACAGAGGCACACAGTCTTGCCACTGCTGGCCTTCTTGACTCAGCTTTATATAAAAAGAATTTCTGAATTTAGAAATAGTCCTACAAAATCTGGCATAATGTAGCACTTGAAAAGTAAGGGAAATTTTTGTAGAGCTTGTGAAATCTTTAGCTTTAGGAGTTGTTATAGTGAAGACATAGAAGAAAAGAAATTGAATAGTTTTGAGAAAAACTGCACAAAGTACACAAGAGTTGAAAGATGAATTTAAAAATATCCTTGTTATTACAATATGGACATTACATAAGTTTTGCTGTATCTTTCCATATTTTCTTTCAAAATGAGTGCTTTGTTTATCTGTTTTTCACTCTAAACTGCACTATTTGAAGATCATTAAAATCTTGAGTTTGAAGTTACTATTAGATTGAAGGATTAATCTTGATTAGGAGGAATAAATAAAGGAGGTTTGGATTTAAACACAACCAGGCTTCGGTTTCAATCCTACACCTGCCAATTAAAATCTGAAGAGCTGTGTAATATTTGAGAGTTTCCCAGAGTCCTCGGAATTTCCCTTGCTTCACTATTTTTGCATTTATATTTTTATTTTTTCATTACACAACAGAACATCATGCCTCAGCTACCTTAATTAAAATTAGCTTCTAATCATCTTTCAAATTACTGTTCAATTGTCTTTGCTTCTCAGAAGACTTTCCTTCCTTGTTATTTGCTTACTTCCTAGTAGGTATATCAGTTGTAATTATACATTCATCATTAACTAATAAGTAATTAATGATATTGCCATTAAACTGTAAATGAGAATAGTTCTTCTTCTTTCTTTTTATCTTCTTCTCCTGTTCTTTTTCTCTCTCTCTTTTTCCTTTTCCTTCTCTTTCCTCTTCTCATTCTTCTTCTACTTTATGTTTTATGTTCAGAGCCTAACAGTGTTTCACATATACTCAGTACTCCATATATTTTTAATGATTTAATTTATCATACAATTTGGCCTTGGTAACTTGTAGACTCCAGAAATATCTACTTCCAGTCAATGCCCATGTCTTTTGCTCACTATGATTTTTTAAAAATATATTTGTATTACAGAAGTTGTGAACTTACAAAACAATCATGCACATGTATGGAATACCTATACAACACCCCTTGACCAACACAACACAATGTTGAGGAATATTTGTTGCAGATTATGAGATAATATCTGACTATTACCACTAACTACAATCCATAGCGTACATTTGGCATATTTTTTCCATACCCCCTATTATTAACACAGAACATCTTTGTCATTGATGCAAGAATATTACAGCATTGCTATTAACTATGGTCCATAAGTTACATTATTTATATTTTCCTATTATTCTCCAAATTCCAACCACTCAGCAATAGTGAAGAATATCCAGTCTAGTTCAAAAAAGGACGTTCTTGTATTTGTACTATTATCACAATTTTCATCCACCTCTGGTTCACTGTGTTATTTAGTCCCTAGATTATTCTCTAGCTTACTTTCAGTTGACATTTACATCACCAGACTACCATTTTCAGCCACAATCCCATTTATAGAGCAGCTGCATTAGTTCTACTCATTAAAATGTGTTACCATCAACTCTATCCACTTCCACACTTTTACAGTAAAGTTAATTAAAACTTCAATACACATTAAGCATATGTACACCTTTGCAGCCCTCCTTTTATCTCCTAATAGCCTATAATCTAGGTTTTAACTCTATGTATTTATTCATCATATTTAGTTCATATTAATGGGACCATGTAATAACTGTCCTTTTGAGTCTGCTTTATTTCACTCAGCATAATGTCTTCAAGATTCATCCATGTTATCATAAGTGTCCCAATTTCATTTCTTCTTACTGTAGCATAGTATTCCATCATATGTATATACCACATTTTGTTTATCAGTTCATTGGTTGATGGACAGTTGGGTTGTGAATAATACTGCTGGCCATTGTGAATAATACTGCTATGAACATTGGTGTTCCAGTGTATGTTCAAGTTGCAGCTTTCAGTTCTTCTGGATATATTCACAGTAGAGGAATTGCTGGAGCATATGGCAGTTCTATATTTAGCTTCCTGAGGAACCACCAAATTGTCTTCCACAGAGGCCCCACCATTTTTCATCCCCATCAAGAGTGCAGGAGTGTTCCTATTTTTCCATGTCTTTTCTAGTACTTATTGTTTTAAAAATAATGGCCATCGTATGTGGTGTGAGATGATAGTTCATTGTCATTTTGATTTGCATTTCCCTAAGAGTTAGTTATATTGAACATTTAAATCTGTTGCCCATTTTTTAATTAAACTGCTTGCTTTTTTATTGTTGGGTTGTATGATTAATTATATGAAAAACCCACAGCTAACATTGTATTTGATGATAAAAGACTGAAATCTTTCCTGTTGAGATAGAAACAAGACAAGGATGCCCACTTTCAGCCCTCTTGTTCAATATAGTGCTAAATGTGTTGTTGGATTCAATTAGCAAGTATTTTGTTGAGAATTTTTGCATCCATATTCACTAGGGAGATTCTTCTGTAATTTTCTTTTTTTCCTAATATCTTTAAATAGCTTTGTTACTAAGGTGATATTTGATTCATAGAATGAGTATTATAGCATTCCTTCCTTAAGTTTTGGACAAGTTTGAGTAAGATTGGAATTAAATCTTTGAATCCTTGGTAGAACTTACCTGCGAAGCCATCTGGGTCTGGGCATTTCATTTTGGGGAGTTGTTGGATGATTGTTTCAACCTCTTTACTTGTGATTGGTTTGTTGAGGTCCTTTATTTCTTCTCGAGTCAATGTATGTTGTTCGTATGAAGTTTTCCATTTCATCTACATGGTCTAGTTTGTTGGCATGCAGTTGTTCATAGTGTCATCTTATGACCTCTTTTATTTCTGTGGGTTGAGTAGTTATGTCCCTGCTTTCATTTTTTGTTTTATTTATTTGCATCTTCTCTCTTTTTCTCTTTGTCAGCCAAGCTAAGTGTTTGTTGAATTTGTTCATCTTCCCAAAGAACGGACTTTTGGTTTTGTTGTTTCTATCTATTGTTTTATGTTCTCAATTTCATTTTTTTTTGTGCTCTGATCTTTATTTCATTTCTTTTCATTGCTTTGGGAATAATTTCCTGTACTTTTCTAGTTCCTCCAACTGTGTAGTTAGGTCATTGATTTTAGTTCTTTCTTCTTTACTAATGTAAAGGACTATAAATTTCCCTCTCAGTACTGCCTTCGCTCCATTACATAGGTTCTGATATATTTTGTCCTTGTTTTCATTCATCTTGAGATATTTATTGATTTCTCTCACAATTTCTTTTGACCCACTGATTATTTAACAGTGTGTTGTTTGATCTCCATATGTTTGTGAGTTTTTTTCCTTTTCTTCTTCTTGCTGATATCCAACTTTATTCCATTATGATCAGAGAAAGTGCTTTGTATTATTTTGAACTTGTTGGTTTTATTGAGACTATCTTTAGGACCCAGCAGATAGTCTGTCCAAAAGAAAAATCCTTGAGCACTTGAGAAACTGTATATACTGCTGTTTTTGTGTGAAATGATCTGTATATGTCTATTAGGATTAGTCGATTTATTATACTATTCAAGCTTTCTGTTTCCTTATTGATCCTCCCCCTAGATGTTCTGTCTATTGCTGAGAGTGGTGTATTGAAGTCTCCAACTATTATTGCAGAGACATCTATTTCTCCTTTCAGTTTTGCCAGTGTTTGCCTCATGTACTTTGAGACATCCTGGTTAGGTGCATAAATATTCATGATTCTTATTTCTTTCTGGTAACTTAACCCTTTATTAATATATAATGTCCTTCCTTGTCTCTAATAACAGTTTTGCTTTTAAAGCCTATTTGTTCTACTATAAGTATAGCTACTCCATCTTTTCTTTTTTTTTTTTTTCTTTTGTTACTGCATGCATGCAACATATTTTTCCAGAGTTTCACTTTCAATCTATTGGTATACTTGGGTCTAAGGTGAATCTCTTTTATACAACCTGTATATCTCTCATATTTTCTTATCTATTCCACCTCTCTATGTCTTTTGATTGGGGAGTTAATTCATTAATTTCAATGTTATTACTGTAAAGGCAGTTCTTATTTCACTCATTTTGATCTCTGGGTTTTGTCTGTCATATTTTATTTTCACCACTCTTTTTATACTTTTAGGTTTTTTTTTACTAATATAATCTTCATTTCTAGACTCTCTTCCAAGACTCTCTCTCCTATTTTTTCTTCTCAGGCTGTAGCACTCCCTTTAGTATTTCTTGCAATGTTGATCCCTTGGTTCCAAATATCTCAGTTCCTGTTTATCTATGAATACTCTAAACTCACTCTCATTTTGGAAAGACATACTTGCCAGGTATAATATTCTTAACTGGCAGTTTCCCTCTTGCATTATCTTAAATATATCCTACCATTGCCTTCTTGCCTCCATGCTTTCTGATGAGAAATTGTCACTTGATCTTATTGGGTATCCCTTGTATATTGTACATTGCTTTTAACTTGCTGTTCTCAGAATTCTTTGTCTTTGACATTTGACATTCTGATTAATATGTGCTTCAACTTGGCTTATACAGATTTATTCAGATGGGAGTATTGTGCCTCTTGGATACAGATATCTATGCCCTTCAATAGGGTTGGGAAATTTTCTACCATTATTTCTTCAAATATTCCTTCTGCTTCTTTTCCCGTTCTAGGACATACATGACACATATGTTTGCACCTCACTTTTCATCATTTAGGTCCCTGAGACCTTGTTCAATTTTTTCTGTTTTTTACTTCATCTATTATTTTGTATGTTCACTTTCAAAGGCCATGACTTCAGGCTCACTGATTGTTTCTTATGTTTCCTCAAATCAACTGTTATGTCTGCAGTGTACTTTCTATTTCATTTATTGTGCCTTTCATTCCCATAAGATCTGCTATTTTTCAGTGTATTCTTTCAAATTCCTCTTTGTGCTAGAGTGCCTTCTTAATATCCTTAATGTCTTTAGCCATCTCATTGAATTTCTTAGGGAGATTTATTTGAAAATCTATGATTAGTTGTCTCAAATCCTTTATGTCATCTGAAGGGTTATTTTGTTCCTTTGACTGTGCCATATCTTCCTGTTTCTTGGTATGAATGGTAATTTTTTGTTGGTGTCTTGGTATCTGGCTTACTAGATGCATTTATTATGGGAGCAGTTTCTCTCTTTAGTTTAAAGATTTTTGTCTTTTTTGCCTTGCTAGTTGTGTAGTAGAAGCCGAGGATATAGTTGGGACTGTAAACTGTGGAACCTGAAGCTGCCCATATTGCCCCAGGAGCCAATGAAGCTTCTCCTACCTTTCTCCTCTTCCAGGGGTAGGGAAAGAGCCACAGATATATGTAGTAACCTAAGCTATTCAGGCCAAGACCATATGTAGTCGCCAGATCAGACTGATGCAGCTTCACACACCTTCCTCCCCTGCCTGGGGCAGAGATGGAGCTGCAAGTGTGGGCATCATTCTTCGCTATGTGGTCCAAAATTACCACAACTGCCCAGGTAGACTGAGTTAACCTCAGCTCCCCATATCTCTGCCAGGTGTGGGGATGGACCCCCCAGAATGTTATTAGAATGCCCATCAATATAATCCATGTTGGCAAAATGCACCTGCAGTTGTCCTGAGAGGCTGAGGTAGTACTTTCCCTTCTACCCTTTAGGGGGTGGGGATGAAACAACAGGCACCCAACAGTTCAGTCTGTGCAGGCTGAAAGTGCCTCCCATTGCCCAGAGAGCTGAGGAAATACTAGCCCCCTCCTCTACTATTGTAGATTTAGAGTAGACCTACAGGTACCCAACAGTTCAATCCCTGTAGGCCTTAAGTGCCTGCTGTTGCCTGGAGAAGCTGAGGAATCATCTGCCTCCTCTTATCCTATTGTGGGGTGGGGGTGGATCCACAGGCACCCAACACTTCAGTCTATGCGGGCCAAATGTGCCTGCCTTTGCCCAGAAAGCCTGTGGAAACACAGCTCCCCTCCTATCCTATTGGGAGATGGGGATGGAGCTACACATGTCTGAGTATCCATTCAGTGTTGGCTGAAAGCACCTGTAGTTGCCCGGAGAGGCTGAAGAAACACTAGCATCCTCCTATCCTATGGGGGTGGGAGTGGAGATGGAATAGAAGGCACTCCACAAACCAAAAGCACCTGCAGGTGCCCTGAGAGAATGAAGAAAGACAGTGTCCACTCCAAGCATAATGGAATGAAAGGATGGATTTCCAAGTGTCCAACTATCCAGTCTGTGCTGGCCAAAAGCACCTGCAGTTCCCTGGAGTGACTTGTGCAGGACCTCCTGCTTCCTCCCTGCTAGAGTTGGGGCTGGAGCCTGGGCTAGGGCTGTAATCAGAAGGGTGGAAAGAATCTGGTCCCTTCTGTCACTGTGATTTTCAATTAACCTCTCTTCTACTCATGCCAGGGGTGGAGTTAAAATGGCAGCTACCACCCTCTTTCTGATTTGTATGCATTCAAACTTTAACTGTTCTTAGGATTATACTTTAGCCAGCCAAATTTACTAACCAGCAGGTGAAGTCAGTGCTGAACCATTTCTTCCTCTGCTGTTTTAGGAAAATGGAACTTGCATCTCCAACTGGAATTGTTCCCAAGGCTACTTGTGCCACCAGTGGAGGATGGGCACTGGCCTCTGCAGCATGGGTGCCCTACTCAGGAATCTTCACTGCAGATGTGAAGCCTCCAACTTCAGTCCTTTCAAGGATGTTGCATGATGTTTCTCTGATCTTCTGGGACCCCCAACAGGTGATTTAGACAGCTCTGTTTAGATTATTAACTGCTCTCTAGGATGAGCTGACTTTTGGAATGCCTTACTCAGCCACCATCTTGCCTCCCTATTCCCCCTGCATCACATATAAGATGTGGAAATAAAAACTTGCTAATCAAGTTGCTTTGAGGAGGTACTAGGGTAATACATGCAGACATCCTACAGTGCCTGCTCCAAACTGTGAAACATTTTCCTTTGTCGTGCCATTCCACACTTTTTGAATTTTTTTTCCAACATATTTGCCTTCAAGTAACATGAGTGTGGATGGATTCCATAGAGTCAGTAAGATTTTATAATAAATACTAGATATGCTACTCAGCAGTACCCTTGGACTAAACTACTTTATCTCATGAGCCTGTTCTTTCATTTCTCTATTAACAAAAGGGTTAGGGTTAGGGTTTAGGGTTAGGGTTAGGGTTAGGGTTAGGGTTAGGGTTAGGGTTAGGGTTAGG
>JAKSZT010038885.1:0-27358 GCA_026826555.1 Tolypeutes matacus | reverse complement strand
AAGTTGGTCCATGATATTTGTTTGGATAGCTTTGATTAGTTGTTCGAAGTTCTGCATTGCTTCCTGGTTTTTATTTTGTGCATTGGACTGGTCCATATTTTCCAGTTTCTCAGAGTCATTTGTATTTTTCTGTTGCCCTCTGGTCATCATATTATCTTGATGGGTTTGTTCAGTTGATCAGCTTTTCTCTAATAAAAAGTATCTGTGCATTTTTTTTTATTGTGGGTAAAAATCAAATTTTTCACAATACATACCAATATTTGTAAAATGATATATAAATATATATGATATATAAATATATATGTGCAGTTTTGAGAGAAACTGATTTCTAAGAGAAGATCTTTATTTTAGTGCATAAGAGAGATGTATGCTAAGGAAGACATCAATTGCCCCTTATGTCCTTCCTCACATATAATAAAATCTTTATCACATACACAGTTGTACATTTCATCTAACCTTTTCACAGTGCATAAGGTGAGAATGTAATATTGCCAAATTTTGTTCTCCTTTGAGAATAAAATGGGGTTCCACATGTTATTATATTTGGAAAGGACAGCTGCAAAGCAGAAATTTCCCATGGCATATCTGAACTTTTGGTCAACTTGCCAATTAAAGAAGGCAAAAGCATTCCACATGATATTCTGATCCAAATAAGGACCACTGGCTGATGTCCTTTCTTATTGGATATGCTCAGATTTATGCTTTCAGTTCTACCATCTTTGGACGAAATAAGTGATGCAAAAATTTTCAAAACACACATTGTATGATACAGGGGGAAATATTTACCTCCCATTTAGTTAAGGAAAAAAATTAAAGCACTATAAAGTGTTAATTCTTCCACATTTTACTCTTACACTACAATATAGAAAAAATGCGGTTAATCACGGAAGAGAAATTGTGATATTCACTTAATGACCATTTTCCTTCAAAACATTTTCTCAGTCAATCTGGTTGCCCCATATTTATCCTTTTCTAAGTATTCCTATCCTATGTCATCCATGTCCATTTCTGAAAAAACTAATCTACAAAGGGAACTTTAGCAAAAGCACTGTACCCTGCAAACTGTGCTTCCTGTTGGGCTCTCAGGCGCACCTAACATCTTTTCTAATAATGTTTTAATTTTTAAAAGATACTTAGATTACATAAATGTTACACAAAAAATACAGGGATTCCCATATGCCCCACTCTCCACACTTCCCACATCATCCCACATAAACATCCTTCATTAGTGTAGCACATTCATTGCAATTGATAAATGCATCCTGGGGCTTTGCTCCTGAGCATGGACCATAGTTCACATCGTAGTCTATACTGTCTCCCACACAGTTCTGCATGAAATGTGGTGATATAAAATGGCCTATATCTGTCATTGCAATATCATTCAGGACGATTCCCAAGTCCCAAAAAATCCCCTATATTACAACTGTTTTTCCCTCTCCCTGCCCCCAGAGTGTCCCGTGGTCACTGCCTCCACATCGTTATAATTTCTTCCAATGCTAGAATCACAATATGTCTATAGAAGAATAACAGTAAGTCAACTCTTGTCCATAGAACATTCCCCAATCCTGAGGATTCTGGGATGGTGATGTCCACTCCAACTCTAATTGAGAGGAGGCTTCATTCCCATACAGCTGATGGATGGGACTCACTTGCTTGTAGTTGTTGGCTCTCTCATTTCCTCAGTACCATGCTTGTCAATGCTCACCACCTTGTTAGTTGTCCTAGGTGAGTCCAATGTACTGGAGAGGAGGTTTGGCATCTCCCCTGAGGTTCCAGACCAAGCTGGCACATGGACAGCCCAAAGACTCCAGTCTCTTGGATGTATACCTACAAATTCTAGCACCAAGTATAGATTTAAATAGAAGGGACAGATAAGCCATGTGTAGGGAAGCCTTAATTGAGTCTGACACTGTCACTCTCAGAAGCACAAACTCCAAAGTAGGGCCCACTGGCACAGGGGAATAAATGGGAAAAAATGTCACTGTACATAAAGGACAACAGATATTACAGTGAAGAAAGACAAAATATCAAAAAAATTAAATATTTTTCATTATTTTTTAATATCTCAATCTTAATTTTATTTTTAGATTTTTAAAATGTTTATGTATTTTATTTCTTATATTTAAAACTATCTTATTATTTCATTTTCCAACTAATTGTATTTGGCTATTTTAATGGATTCATTTTTTAAGAAACTTTGGATCATGAAGGGTTACAACTGGGCCAGGGGAGGATCATTGGTGCGGGGTGTCAGTGATGGGGGATACATGGAATTTCACCTGTGCATACATATAAGGTATATAAATATGTTCAAATGTTCATGGGGTATTGTCACAGTGGGTGGAGACTCACACAATAACCAAGAGAATATTGAATTCCCATCTTGGATAGTTCTGCCACATTCTCTAAAGGAGCAGCAATAGTCCCCCAGGTACAGGGGCAATGACTGGTGATGGAGAATGATCCATTGTTGAGCCCTTGATGTTGATGACTATGCCTATGAGCCTTTGCTCTTGAAATTGAAACTTAGCCTAGTGTTGTTGGTTGCCTAAGAGTTGCCTCCTGAAAGCCTCCTTGTTACTCAAATGTGGCCTCTCTCTAAGCCAAACTCAGCATCTTAATGCATTAACTTCCCCCAAGCATGGGAAATGACTCCCAAGGATGAGCCTCCCTGGTAGGAAGGGATTTCTAACAAGCACCAACTAGCAATTCAACTGGAAAAAGACCTAGAATAAAAGGGCGAAGGTAAATACAAATGAGATTATATGGCTAAGAGACTTCAAAGTGTGTGGGGAGGTCATCCCAGAGGTAATGCTTATGCACATCTCAGCAAGAACTTGTAGACTGCCAAAGTGGATATTACCCCAAATGGTTGGGCTCCTGAGGGCTCTGGAGACACCCAGGTCCTATGGTCAAGGCAAATAACTCCAGAGATTGGTGCACCTAACATCTTGACACTCCAGACTTTGTTTCCTGAGCATACAGTTCACTATAGCATTAGTTGGATATAGCTCAAGTTTATTTTCTTCTTGGGGGCTTGTGGTGGCTTTGGAAATTTAGTTCGCTAAACAAAAAACAGCAGACAAGTTATTGATTTTTTTCCTCTATAGGGCCTGCACGTATGCTTCCTATCATCACACCAAGAGTTATACAGAATCCCTTAATCTCAGCTTCCATAATTGGTTCTTGGCCTATGCTTGGCCTACAAATGTTGGTAGAAATTGTTTGACATAGGCAGTCAAGTGGTAACAATTGTTTAGTCATAATGAGGCATGGAATATATCAATATAGTCTCCTGGTGTATTGCTCATAGAGTTGGTGTCAGAGAGTTGGTATATGCTGTATAATGGAACCTTCTTGACTTTATCACACAGGGGATGCATAGTAAGTGGTTAGGTGGAACAATTACTAGATTTTCCCGGGTTTTACTATTACAACTGCCAGGATCTCACTATTGCAGACTAATTGTATAGTTCCACAGGTATATTTATCTGCTCACCATGAATGATGAGCTAATGCTCTATGAGCATAAAGGCTTTTCCTTAACCATATTGTTTCCCAGTATGTCTTCTGTTCCCTTTATTTCAGGTGTGCTTTTTTGAATAATTGCTCTTTAAACCTGACTCCCTCTCCAAAGAAGGGGACAAGAATTATTCAAACCACTGTGAAGTACCAGAATTTTCCTAACAAATTTCCTAAAAGCTCCAGAATTCACTGAAAAACAAGAGACAACAGATGAAACTTTAACGAACTTCTGTAAATTCCCATAATGTGGCCAGCTGCCCAGGCTGAAAATCCTGTCTTATAACTTAAAATCATATTGATGAATCTATAATTTTGAGCATATCACTTGCAGTGCATTGATTTTAGTAACCAAAATATGAAAGTGACTAAACTCAACTCTAAGACAATCAGGGGGAAGAAAAGATTTTGATGGCCCTGAGACACTTGCAAGTTTTTCAGGAAGCAAAAGAGAGACCTCCATGTTGACCAGCACTAAAGTCACATTGCACTTTTCTGCATCTCTCTGCTTGTTGGCTACTTTCTCTTTAGTGAAATAAAGGTTTTTCATCCATAAGGAGGAATACTAGCAGTGATGGATTTGTCATTAACTCCTTACAAATGATGGCAACAAAGGAAACTGTGATTCTACCTTCCACTTTAGGAAAGTACAGGAAGAGTTCTGTAGGTTTGGCTTGGGAGAATTGACCTTCCCTTCATAAAATACCTGTACCCAGAGGACAGATACAGACTCAATTTGACTAGGTGGCCACCTGGAATCAGGCTTGTAGGTAAAGTGAACACAGTCTTTTTCCTACCTAAAACACTTTGGAAAATGAAAGTATGCACTGTTAATCATTATGCTGGGACAATAGATACATAAAATAAACTGTGCTTACTCTGCTGGGTGAGTGGTCTAAGACCTTAGAAAAATATCAGACATCCTATTTCTTACTTTAGTCCCATAATAAGAAAAACAGTGCATCTTAATTTCTTTGTTATTAAGAAAATTCTCTTTTACTCATTAACAATTTATTCTCATTAAATTTAATCTGGTAGGCTTGCTTTTGTCTTATAATGCTAATTATCAAAATTCCAGTGCCTAATATTAATAATTCAAGTCTTCTTTATTAACCAAATGGGAAAAGATGATTAACTTTTAAGAAGTCTTAGTCAATTTCAAAAATGAGACTGTACCAGATACACTGCAGCTTATTCTTTGCTACTTTTCAATTTAAGAAAAAGAGGCACTGTGGATGTTAAAAGTTATAGTTAAGGCGCCAGGGAAACATCTGACAAATAAGATATTGCCTCATGATGATAGGATTTAATTTTAGGTTTCCCCTGTATTTGAACACGAAAGAGACAACAAAGGTGATAATGGATGGTGAAATGCAAAAATGTTAAATATATGGAGGTAAGCTGACCAAGATATCCCAGAGTTCTTTTTCCTAGACAGGATATAAGATTGAGAGCTCCTCTGTTAATAAAAATCCATCCTCCTCCATTTCATTGTGAGAATTGAGCCCTATCACAGTAAAATTTCCCAACTTGATAATGGTCTGGAAAAAGGACAACTAAGAATCCTGAAACAATGATCTAGAGGAGACTGGCCTGTGTGTGAAATCAGAGGCCTGAATCAAATTGTAACTCCACTCCAAATATGTAAATATTTGGGACTCATTTTACTTACCATGAAACTGAGGACTCAATTTCCTTAGTAAGTAAAAATTAAACTTTCTGTGATTCTAAAGAATATTTTTCTCATGACCAAATGTAAAAAAAGCAATGTAAGAATAGGACATGAGATTGTAGTAGCAATTAAGTGAATTTAGAAGCAACATATATGCATTAAAACTGGTATATTTTTTCAAGTTATTGTTTACAATTAATGATATATCCCCAATATATTTTTTATTATCACTAGGTAAATTATTTGTGGACCAGCAGCTATGGTTAAATGTAAATTAATAGTATCCCTGAATAAAATTTATTTTTTCAAAGAAGGCTTCCAGGCCTCCACCTTTCTCTATTTTCATCCCATGGTCAAAATTTAGCTACCTCTAAATGAAAACTGCCCTAGAGCAAAAAATTTTGTCTATTTTCTAGCAATTCTCATTTGTTATAGTTCCAGTATCATCTAGGAAATTTAAAATATATTGGTTTAATATATTGAATTATAGTATCAGTTAAAAACCTTTGGGGAACAAAAATTGTTTTGATTAAAGTTTGCAACTCAATTGGGAAAATATCTGATTGATTTACCCTCAGTTTTGGTTGAACAACTTTTTTGCCCTTACTAAAAATAAATGTTGACAGGTTGTTGAGGACATATGTATATAGCCTACTTAAATAATTTTGCAAACACGTCTACTGTTAGAAACCATAGGAAATAATACAAATGGCCATGGGAGTGCAATTAGGGGAAGACAAAGTGGAGAGAAGTCAATTTCTCTGAGTATTAATTATGAAAAAGTTTCTGTTCATGTTATAACTAGATAGTCCTCCCAACAGTCTAGTAAGATCATAAGAAATAAGTTTCTTCATTTTGGATCAACACACTTTCACACATACAAACGAAGGCATTTTTAAGGGTTTAAACTTGAAGCAGGGTCTATAAAAACAGTTTGACTCTTTGAGAAGAGTTAATTGGTTAAATAAATTATAGGCCCAATATGTTGCTCCTCTCTAAATTAGAAAACAGCCAGGCTTGTGTGAACATGTGAGTGTGTATTTATGTGTGTGCATTAATTATGTGCAGGAACATATATGTATATGAGAGCAATGAACCTAATTATTAACTCTATTTTGTAGACTCAAAGTACAAAGTTAATAAATTACTGAATACTTGGAAGCAGCATGAATTTTGTTCATTTTCAACATTGCAGTCCATATTAGAAGTAATTTCTGAGACTCAGGAAGTAATCATGATTACCACTAAGATGTATGGTTAATATTTCTTCCTTTCTTTCTGTACCCACTCTTTCTCTCTCTTTCATTTGGAAACATCAATGCTAGAACTATGTCTCTCTGCTAGGTCATCTTTCCTCTAGAACATTATTCTCTTATTGAATTTCTTTCTCCTATTAAATTTTTAAAAATGTAAATCAAATCTGATGTAGAAAGAACAACATGCCCAGAATTGGGTGGCCTCACAACCCAACACAACAATGTAATTTGCAGCAAAGGATGTACAGTAGCAGCGCCCCCAGGTAGACATCTGACTTCTCAGCATCTTGGGGGAACCAGTCAGCTACAGGTGCACTGTTTGAGTGCAGATGGGCCCTCTGGGCAGTTCGGGTGCCGGGAACCCCAGCTCAGCTTCTTGTCCACAGTCTGCCTGCTGCACATGTTCTTGTGGATGGGCCTAGGGTGGGTGGTGAGGCTTGGTAGGGCTGGACTTGGTGGCATTCTGGACATGGTGATGGGCTGACAGGATAGCTGTGGCCAGAAGTACTGGCTTGTGGTGGATAGCGGGGGCAGCGGGGGCAAGTCAGCACTCACAATCCAGTTCATCCCATTTTTAAAAATTTTATTGAAGTATATCATTCATACATGAACATACATAAACAATAAATGTGCCAGTTGAGCCCTGAATTTCAGCAGAGCTGCAACACCTACTCTCCAATTCATTGGACTCACCAAGAACTAACAAGGAGATGAGGATGGACAAAGAACTTAAGAGTCTACAACTGCAAGCAGGACAGTTCCATCCATCTGCCCCTCTCAGTTAGAAGCAGAGAGGGCATTACCATCTGAAAATTCTCAAGTTTGGGGAATGAACAATGAACTAAAGTAGGCTTATTGTTATTATAATCTAGCAATTATACTTCTAGCAATGGAAGAACTCTTATCATTGATGTAAAGGCAGGGGACACCAGAGGTTCTGAGGGATGGGAGAGGGAAGAATAGGTGCAATATGTGGGTCATTTTCAGGACATGGGTGGTGTCCTGCATGACATTGCAGTGATGGATACAGGCCACTGTACATTTTGTCATAACTTACAAAACTGTGAGGGACAAAGTGTAACTATAATGTAAACTGTAGTCCATGGTTAGTAGCAATGCTTCAATATGTGTTCCTCAATTGTAACAAATGTACCACATTAATGAAGGATGTTGTTAATATGGGAAAGTGTGTGTGTGTGGGGTAGGACATATGGGAATCCCTTATATTTTTATGTAACATTTAAGCAATCTAAATATTCTTTAAAAATAAAATAATTATTTAAAAAAAGAAAAAAATGCATAGTAAAAGTTGTGAACTTATAAAACAAAC
This sequence comes from Tolypeutes matacus, assembly GCA_026826555.1. Classification (NCBI taxonomy): domain Eukaryota; kingdom Metazoa; phylum Chordata; class Mammalia; order Cingulata; family Chlamyphoridae; genus Tolypeutes; species Tolypeutes matacus. The sequence goes on along the minus strand of JAKSZT010038885.1, from coordinate 19,578 downwards.
ATGCATGACATCATACAGAGTCCCATACATCACCCCATCACCAATGCCTTGCATTATTGCAAAACATTTTTTATAAATTATGAAAGAATATCATCAAAATGTTACTACTAATTATATCCCATATCTTACATTTGGTGTATTTCCCCCCCCAAACCACCCTATTATTATTTTTTAAACATAGTTTTATTACAGAATTGTGAACTTACAAAGCAATCATGCCCATGTGTAGAATTCCCATAGAACATCTCTTCAACAACAGACCACACCATGGTGGAACATTTGTCAGGTTATGAGGTAATACCACCAGACTATTACCACCAATCATGGTCCATAGCACATTCATTTCTATTTTGTAACACATTAGGACCCAACCACTAAAGATTCTTATACAAATCAGTGTATGATAGATGACAGAGCAGTCCAGCAAGATAGTCCATATACAGCAGGATGAGAAGAGTTTGGAGTTAGGAGAGAACAGTAGATGAGAACTGGAGAGAGAGTTTCCTGTTGGTTTTTCCAAACATAGATAGAGGCAGTTTTTGAAGAAATCTGTAAGTTTCAAAGACAGATCCTCAGAGTCAACCACCATGAGGAATTTCTTTTTAATTGGTAACAAAGAAGATCTAGATCATCAGATACAGGTAACACAGGAAGGAGGACAGCAGTTAGCAAAGCAATTTAGGTAACACAGATGGAGGCATCAGTAATGATAAGAAGGTATGTAATCAAGCTTTCCATGAACTTGCCAGGGTTAAAAGAAAGTTTGAAGAGGAGAAATGCCCTTCTCCAGCAGAGCCAACTCAGTAAAGAAAGGACAAGAAAGGCAGTTATTGTGTCATTTCTAAGCATCCCATGAATTTTAGTTACCAAATATCAGGAAAGCACTCACCTTCTCATTCTTTTTTCACATCTTGTTCCTACCTTTTTGGCTTAAGACAGCAAGTCTGATAAATGATCACCATGTTAGCTTTAGACCAAGAAGCTGGCTAATCCTTTCCTGATGATAATACTAAGGTCATGTCAAGTTAAATTCAAAGGAAACACAATGGCTGCTCCTAAGATTATCTGATTATTTAAAAATATATGTCTGTATACACAGACACATTTTAAGGGTTTGCATTTTAAGAGGGGTGAACCAGTTTTGGAACCCAAGCTGTTTGCTAAGCTGAAGTCTTAGGTTGTGAAATAGTTTTTAACTTTTGGAATCATATTGCTTGTTGTTACTCTAAATAGAAACAGAGAGGTTTTTAAATGTGAATTTTTGCCCATCTTTGACAATTTTGATGTCAGTTTTAGTTAACCTTAGATATTCTGAATTTAATCTTCATAAGTAAGACATCTCAACCCTTTACTGGTGCTAAAACTTTTGTTTTCCAGTGGCCAAAATACCAAAATGTTTATTGTATTTATGGATTTAAAACTGCTTATAAAGCCTTTATTATTACCTATAATCTGGAAGATGATAATAACCTATGTGGCCAAATATTTGAGTTCATTTTGGATTAAAGCATTTCATTGTTCTTGGTTTTTAAATTTTACTTGTTTCACAGCTTTGTGGAGGGTAGAAATAAATAATTTGTTTTCAAGTGTTTCTAGATGAGGGATTAAAAAAAAACTAAATCATTTTTGTTCTATGTAATATAAATTATGGAATTCATCTTTCCAGGGTCAGAGATGATTAATGTACTGCTATATACCTTTATACATTATTTACTTTTCAAACTAGTTATCAAGTATTTTTATGTTTGTAAGCAAATATGCTTTGACAGCATACCTTGAGTATATGTGAAGATAAATATTTATTTCCCACTGTTCATTTTTTTTTTAAAGATGTTTTACTTACTTACCTCCCCCCACCCCACCCCTAGGTGCTTGTGCTCGCTGTGACCATTTGCTTTTGCATTTTTCTGTGTCTGCTTGTCTCCCTTTGTTGTGTCATCCTGCTGCGCCAGCTCACCATGCCACGGAGTCGAACCCGGGGCCTCCCATATGGTAAACGGGACCCAAACCAATTGAGCCACAACCACTTCCTCCCACTGTTCATTTTTAACTAAGAAAGGACCAAAAAAGTGGGAGCTACAGAACTGTGGTAGAAATTTACCTGCTATTCTGGTCTTGGTTGTACTCACCTTTGGCCAGTCACATACATTGTCAAAGCTTCCCAATAGAGTACAACTGACAGGATGAGGATCTGAAATCACTTTCAATATCCCCTACTACATATTGACTGTTATATCATGTATTAAATGTAAAACTTCTAATTGACAATTAGTATAATTGTGGGAGACTTATGAATTTGTTTTTAATTCTGTGGATTGTGTTTGAACAATTCAAATTTATGTTTACTTGATTTTGAGGTATTTTATAGTTGTCACTTTATTGAATGTGTATAGAAATCTTGTGATGTTTATAAAGCATATCCTTGGATAGCTTCAGATGCTAGAATTAAAACTGATCTGTTATCACATACACGCAAAAGGCATATGTATGGTATTCCAGTTGGCCAACATGGTGAAATTATATGCTCTAGGGCAGGGGTTCTCAACAAAGGGTTCCATGAGATCGAATTGAAATTCAAAAAAACATTATTCTTGTGGGGATACATTAGTGTGAGTGTGATATATTTCTTAAATAATACACAGTATAATTTGGACTTAGTCATGGGCTCTTGGTTTTCTCCTGACTGGCAATGGGGTCTGTGGAAAAAAAAAAAAGGTTAAGAACACCTGCTCTAGTGTGTGCTGCCCACAGAATCTTTGAAAGATTAGCAATAACTGGCAAAGTCATCTTCCTCAGAATTCAGAAAATCAGTTAAAGTGTTGTAATAACTGGGCAAGTGACTAACCAGTCAAATACAGCTTTATTAAATGGTAGGAGAAGCTTATGGTACATTGCTGACCCCTTCCCCAACACTGACAGCAAGGTGTGGAACCATCCTGTGCTCCCATTGTGGGTCCCTGGCTCTGTTCCAGGTATAGCAGAGTAATTCCTATGCATATTCTGGGGTGCCTGACTAGTACCCCAGAATGAACCAAACAGAAGCAGGAAACTATTCTCTGGCAAACCTTCCTAGAACTTGCCCTGCAGTCAAAGTCACTTTGTGGAAAACAAGTCAAAGCAGTCTGGAGCAAAGGACTATCTTCATTTTTTTCTTTTTTCTTTATTTTTAAAGGAGTTTAAGATTACATAAATGTTACATCAAAATTGTAAGGGATTCTCACATAATCCACCCCCTACCCCTACTTTCCCCCATTAACAACATCCTTCACTAGTGTGGTATATTTGTAACATTTGATGAACACATATTAAAGCATTGTTACTAAACATGGACTGTAGTTTACATTATGGTTTACACTTTGCACCACACACTTTATATGTTTTGACTAATGTATATTGGATTACCTTATTTAAGTCATACAATAGAACACCCAGAATGGGAAGAAAGACTATTTCATAGAGATTAGACATGGCATTCAAAGTCCTGTAAATAAGGGAATTCTTGGGGCCACAGGAAGTTACAAGCCCAGAACAAGACACAGGTTCAGAGAAGACAATTGGAACCTACAATTCATATACTCCTCTGCTGATTTTGATAGAGGGCTAAACTCTGGAAAAAAGCACCAACTAAAGGAGAGCCTTTGCAAATACTGTGAAAAATATTTTTTGCACTGGTTTGTTTTAGTTAGGTACTGAACTCAAGGAAGTCTCTGTTATATTATTACCTGGATAGAAACGTAAGTAATAGATAGATCATGGACTAAATCCCAGAAATAACCCTTTCAAATATTAAAATGTAAATTATGTAACAAAGGATTGCATGACAAAGAAATGGAAAACAATTAACTAGATAAAAATGCAGAAAGCATCAAAGAAGAAGAAAAGATTTTGGATATACCAAACAAAGACTTTAAACAAATGAGGCTCAACATGCTCAAGGAGATAAAGGGGAAAATATAGAAAAAACTAAAAGATATCAGGAAAATAATGAACAATATGAAGTTCTCAATAAAGAGATGAAAATTTTACAAGGGAAGAAAACAGAAATAATGGTGTTGAAGACCACAATAAATTAAAAATTCCTTAGAGCATTTGAACAGCAGTTTGTAGTTTGCAGAAGTAAGATAAGCAAACTCACAAAGAAGACAAGTGAAATCATACAGGCTAAAGAACAGAAAGAAAAAAGTAATGAATAAAGTGAACAGAACCTAAGGAGCAAAGGGTTACCATCAAGAATGACAATATTTACATTATGGAAGACACAGAAGAAATAAGAGAAAAAGCCAGTAGGAATACTGAAAGAAATAATAGCAAAAATTCTGAAACTTAGCAAAAGACATTAATATGCATGTTCAAGAAGACCAGCAAACCACAAACAAGATAAACCCAAAGAGAACTATTTCCAGGCACATAATACAAACAGTTAAATGTCAGTGAAAAGGGGAGTGTTGTGATAGCTGCAAGAGAAAAGCAAGGGGGGTCCAAATAAGGTTAAGTGTTGAATTCTCATAAGAAACCCTGGAGATAAGGTGGCAGTGGGATAAAATGTAAAGCCCTGAAAGAAAACAACTGCCAACCAAGCATTTTATAATTGGTGAGACTGTCTTTCAAAAATGAGGGAGATATTAAGATAATCACAGATAAACAAAAACTGAGATTGTTTTCACCACTGGACATGCTGCAGTGGTTTGAAGCTATGTATCCTAGAAAAAAACATGTTCTTAATTTAAATTCTTTCCTGTTGGTGTGAACCCATTGTGAAAAGGAACATTTGATGAGGTTTCTTCCATTAAGGTTTGGCCCAAAGCAAACAGGATGGCTTTAATCCTAATACTGGATCCCTTATAGGCTGAAAACTGAAATTTTAAGTGCAAAGAAACCAGAAATTTATGGAATATGAGACTAGGACCAGAAGTAGCTCTATCAGGGGCCTCCTTGAGCTTCTGGAATGTGAGCTCCCAAAGAACAGAGTCCCATGTGAATGTTTAACTGAACATGGAATTAGTCAACCATTTCGGTGGAAATCATCATTGGAAATTCAGTTATGCAGAAAAGTTCTGCAGACATTTCTATTGTCTGATATATTGGTTCCCAGTAAACATCAGGCAAATCTGAAAAGACTGTGAAATTTGTATCAACAGTACCCTTACCAGAATGGACAAAAAGGTTCAGAGAAGGGACAAATTGAAGGGAGAATGACTTCAATGATGAAACAATGGAAACCTAGGTCTGGAGTGAAGAGATTTCCTCAGGCCAAGAGAATGGGCCCACCCAGGTGTGGGTATTGCACCTCATTGTTAAGGAAGATTGCTGCTTCCCAAGTACTAAGATATGGGGGACCTGTGCCCTGGAGCATGTGAGAGCCAGAACACCACTCCAATGCTGAGAAACAGTGTGGCCTATGTCCTAGGGTTTATGGAGAGCCTCTCCACCACCCCAGTGCTTGGATAGGGTGAGGTCTGTGCCCTAGGGTTTGTATAGAGCCTGGCTGCCATCCCAATGCTTGGAGATGGTAAGAGTATGTGCTGGTCATCTTTTACTGGAAATTAGTTCTAAATTAGCATATGAAAGGATTTCCTTTTGGCTTGTGCTTCTGAAGGAAGGGCCAAGGTAGAGCTGGCCACAGACAGGAATGTGGAGTGCATCCACACTAGTTTCCTCAGTGGTACTTGTGTCACTGTTCATGTTTGAGTTCCTTGTATGAAAGGTAGTAGCTAAAAACCACATACACTGTGAGCACCATAGAAAGCCCAGTGATGATTCCTTTCTTTACTTTGATGATGGACTTATTATAATACTAGAAGTAAATTTTTTGAAATGCTCAAGCAATGCCTCTAGGGGTGATATACCACATCAGTATCATTTGGCAGCTCCAGCCACTGCACAAGTGTTTCTAAGCGGTGGGGCTTCTGCTCCAAAGGGCCTAGAGATAAAATCACTGATCCATTAATGACCCTCAGACCTTTGATTCTAATGAAGTTTGCCCTGCTGGGTTCCAAATTGTTTTGGAACCAGGATCCCTGGTCTGCTTCCAATAGCTCCTTATTATTGGAGAGGGAATGTCATCTCATGCCTGTCCCTGCATTGCATATTGGAAGCAGATGATGTGTTTCATAGATGTCACAGGTCCACATATAGAGAGGGGAATTGTGTCCCAGGACAGACCACACTCATAATAATGGTAATATTTTATACCAATTTGGGATTAAAAATAAGAAAAAATAAATTAAATTAAAATAAATAGAATTTTATTTAAAGGTTCCAAAAATGACAAACATATTTCATTTATTCATTAACCTTTAAAGAAAAGGAATGAAATCTAAATTATAACCAGACCTTTTACATGTGGTAGTATTCAAAGTTCCGTTAAATTATATGAGAAATAAAATAGCTATAGAATTTTAACCAACTATTTCATAAAGAAGATTTGAAATAAATATGGATATTATATCTCTGGATGGAAGGTTAAAAATAGTAATTTTGAGGAGGGGCATTAGTAAGCGGGTGGCAAAAACACCAAGCAAATGCAGAAACAAGCAGAAACTGTCAAAAATAACTTTTCCAGAACTATAGCAAACAGTCAAGGGTAAACAGCAACCATGTAAATGTTGATTCAGGAATGAGAAATCCTAAATAAGTTAGGAAATGGCCTGGTGCTTTCACCTGCTCTGATACCATCACCTCCTCTGGGTCCATGCAATAGTCTATGGATATGATAGCAGCCTGTGTTCCCAGTATAGTGATATACATTCTTATTGAGCATTTCTGGTTCTGATTATTAGTACACATCAGAAACAATGGAAGCAAGAAGACACTAGGATAACCTATTTAAAGTGCTGACAGAAAAAAAAAATAGACTATCAGCCAAGAATTTTAAATCTCTCAAGACAGTCCTTTAAAATGAGGAAGAAATAAAGACATTTCCATATTAACAAAAGCTGAGGGAGTCTGTTACAGCCTACCACAACCTACACCTGCCCTTCAAGAAATATTAGAAGGAGTCATTGAAGATGACACTAGACAGCTATACCCATATGAAGAAATAAAACTCCACAATAAATGTAAATTCCTGGATATACACAAATGTCAATATTGTTGTAGCCATGGTTTATAACCTACTTTTTATATCTAACATGATTTATAATAAATACATTAAAAAATTATGATTTTATATTATTGGGCATAAAAGAGTATCTTCCTGTAATTTGTGACCAGAATAACATAAAAAAGGATGAAGGAGTACAGAAGCAGAGGTCATAAATATTATTCAATTTAAGTTTATCAATTCAAGCTAAATTGCTATAGATTATGGTGTTAAATTCAAACTCCATGGCCAACAGAAGAGAAATATTATTAAAAACTACAATAAAATTAAATTGGAAGGGAAATAAACTGTTTAACTTCAAAAGGTCAGTTAGAGACAAAAGAAAACAGCAGGAAAGGAAATGAGAGACAAAAAGGTAATCTATAAGACTTACACAAATAACAAAATGTCAAAGTCCAAAATATAAGTCCTGCCTTATCTGTAATTACTTTGACAGTAAATTGACTATAATCTCTAATCAAAAGGCAGAGATTGGCACAATAAGGACAAAAGGGCATATTCCAACTTGATCGTATTTCAAAGAAACTTACCTTAGACACAATGAAACAAATAGGTTAAAAGTGAAAGGATGGGCAACAGACTAACAGGTAGAGCTGAATGCTCTCACATAAACAATGGTGAAAGAGCCAGAAGCTGTTGGAGGAATTGCTTTGGGGGTTAGCAGACCAGGAAAGTGCTATACAACTCCCAGGAGGATGAGGGACAGAGTGAGGAAGAACTGAAAATGACATATGTGAGTTACAAAGCCCAGATGGCAGTTGGGAAATGTTCCCCTCCTGAACCCCAAGATATATAAACCAGGGTAAAACACATGGTGTACTGCAGCCAACTGAGAGAGAAACACTGTCAACTCCCTGTCAACTGTTTCAAGGGAAAAAGGATGGGAGGCTGGGGTGCTTTTCTTCAGTGAATTTAGCCAGTAAAGCCCACTTACTTTAAATCTCTGATCTGGAAACTCAACACAGGAACAGAGGAAAGCCAAGACAGAAAAACACCTCTTTGGAATGAAGTGCTGAAAATCACCATCTGATGGCTGGTCTGGAAATTGCAAGGGCATAAACTGTTCATGATCTCTGTATCCAAGCCCTGGGAGAAAATCTGTGATCCCTAGTGAGTCCCTGGCCCAATTTTGAAAACTTAAGTTGGGCAATTTTAAAGCCTGAGAATAAATGGAGCCAAATATCAAAGAAGAGCTGTGAAAAAAGAAAACAATAGGTAAGAGAGAGAAATTAGTCATCAGAGTAAATTCAGATGCTTAGACATCAGCAACAAATTGGAAGCTATACTAAGAAACAGGAAGAGATGGCCCAGCCAAAAGAACAGAACAAATATCCTGAGATACAGGATTTAATACAAGTAATCAGTGATAATCACACAACTGTTCTGAATCACTCCAAAGAATTTAAAGAAAATATGATTAAAGAAATACAAGATACTAAGAAGGCAATAGGAGAGCATAAAGAACAATTTGAAAGCCTGCAAAGAAAATAACGGCCTTATGGGAATGAAAGACACGATGGATGAGATTAAAAGTACATTAGAGACAATAAGAGCAGATTTGAAAAGCTTGAAGACAGAATTAGTGATTTCAAAAACAGAACATCTGAACTAGAAAAGGTGGGAGAACAGAAAGTGAAGAGAATATAAAAAAAATAGAACAGAGTATAAGGGAATTGAATGACAATCAGAAACTCACAAATATTTTCATTACTGAAGTCCAAGAAGGATAAAAGAATGGTAAAGTGGCAGAAAGTATATTTGAGGAAAGAATGAGTGAAAACTTCACAACCATTAAAAAGGGCATAAATATCAATATCCAAGAAAGACAATGCACCCCAAACAAAATAAATTCGAATAGACCTACCATGAGACACCTACTATTCTGAATGATAAATATCAGAGATGAAGAGAGGATTCTGAAAGCAGCAAGAGAAAAGCAAAGCATCACATACAAGAGAAACTCGATAAGATTAAGCACTGACCTATCTTAAGAAACCATGGAGGAGAGAAGAAAGTGGTATGATGTATGTAAGGTACTGAACAAGAAAAATTGTCAGGTAAGAATCCAGCAAAGCTGTCCTTCAAAAATGAGGGTGAGTTCAAAGTCTTTGCAAAAAAACAAAAACTGATAGAATAGGTTACCAAAGACAAGATTTGCAAGATACTAACAGAAATGCTGCAGTCTGAAAGGAAAAAACAAGGACAAGAGATTTGGAAAAGAGTTTAGAAATGAAGATGATTAGGAAGGGTAAACTAAAGGATAAGAAGACAGACAATAAAATGATATGACAACAGAGAACCAAAAGACAAAATGGATGAAATAATTAATGCTTTTACAGTAATAACACTGAATGTTAATGGATTGAACTCCCCAATCAAAAGACATAGACCAATAGAATGGATAAATATATATATATATATGAGCTGTCTATGTGTTGTCTGCAAGAGACCCACCTCAGACAGAAGAACACAACCAGGTTAAAAGTGAAAGGTTGGAAAAAAGTATTCCACGCAAACAGTAACAAAAAGAACTGGTTTAGGCCAGATAAATGTAAAATAATATCATTCTATGTGAACAGTAATTACGCAATCCAACTGTCAAATTGTTCCTGTGATCAGTATTCTTTAATTTTTCTCATACAAAATAAATACCTTCTTTTAATTGAGGAGGACTAGAGAAGATATATATTTTTAAATACTTCATTTTTCTTTAACCCCTTCTTATTCATACTCTTCAAGTAACATATTTGGATCAATAATGATTTACCATGACAACTGTTGAACAAGATTTTTAGTTTTTCTATCTTATAAAATTATGAGATGGCAAATGGTTATCCACTGTAATTCATTTCAAATAAGATGTGATCAACTCCCAAATAGGAATTTAATTATCTAGAAAGAATTATGGCCTAAATGGAAATTACATAAATCAATAATTTATTATGCCCAATAGAACTGTAATATAAAAATTAGAATTATGTTATAATTAGTTGCTATTATATTTGAAATATTTTCATTTATGAAGGTTTGTTGCTACACTATTTTTTATAATTAATTATATTAAATCTAACCTGGCCTTGCAATCTCTTTTAAAATTGTAATTTCTTCCAATCTGTTTTTCTATTTATTTTACAATTTTACAATAAAGGACTTTTTATCAGCTAAAAAAAAAGCCATTTATTATATACTTTGGATAGATCATATGGTATGGAATATATTTCAGTAAAACTACTTAATAAACAAATAAATAATTGTGCAAGAATAGTGAAATAGCAGCTATGTCAGCAGGGGAAACAGAGAAACTGAAAGGTGAGAAATTTTTTTCTTTGTCTGACTTTTGTTTATTATTATTATTGAAATAATGAAAATGCTTTAGTGATTGAAGTGATGAACACACAACGATGTGATTATAACAAATATCACTGATTGTATATTTTGCATAAATTGTATGCTTTATTAACATGTATCAATAGAATTTATTTGTTTAAAAAAGTGAAAGGATGAAAAAATAACCTCTATGCAAATAGAAACCAAATGAATGCTGGAGGGGCTACCCTAACATTTGACAAAATAGCTTTAAGTGATAAATTGCTGCAGGAGACAAAGAAAGACATTACATATCAATAAAGGGGTCAATAATTCAAATATGCACCTAATAACAGAGCTACAAAATACACGAAGCAACATTGACAGAATGGAAGGAGAACTAGTTTTATAATAATAGTTGGAGATTTCAAGATTGTCAATAACAGAGGACTTGAACAATATCATAAGCCAACTAGTTATGAAATTCACATACAGAATACTCCAAACAAAAATAATAAAAAAATATATTCTTCTCAAGAACAAATGCATCATTCACCAAGACAGACATTACCTAGCTTACAAAACATATATAAATATATTTTTTAAATGAGTGAAACCATACAAACCATCTTCTCCAACCAAAATAGAATGAAGTTAAAGAAATCTGGAAAATTTACAAATAAACAAAAATTGAACAAATCTAAGAATAAATCACAGGGGAAAAACAAAATATTTAGAGATAAATGAAAATGAAAACATATCATAACAAAACATATGGGGTGCAGCAAAGGCAGTGCTCGGAAGGAAATTTATACCTCTAAATACTTACATAAATAATAAGAAAGATCTCAAATTAATATCCTCTCATAAAACCATGAGGAACTAGAAAAAGAAATGCAAACTAAAAATAAAGTTAACAGTAAGAAGGGAATAATAAAATTTAGAGTGGAGATAAATGAAATTGAGAATAGAAAACAACTGAATCAATGAAAACAAAAGTTTAATCTTTGATAAGATTAGTGAAATTGAGAAATCTTTAGCTAGACTGACAAAGAATATAAGAGACGAGATGCAAATAACTGAAAAGAAAATCATAACCTCATTTTCCTTACCAAAATAGATGCAAAAATCTTCAACAAAATGCTAATAAATCAAATCCAAGAGAATATTAAAAGCATTATACCTCATTACACAGTGGGATTTATCCCAGGAATGCAAAATCGGTTCCACACAAGAAAAGCAATTAATGAATTTAATATATCACATTAAAAGAATGAAGTAAATAGCATGCAGGGAAGGGTAATCAGTATTTTGTTGAGGATTTCTGCATCTATATTGGTAAGGAAAATTGGTCCCTAATTTTCAGTTCTTGCAATGTCTTTATCTGATTTTGTATTATGGTAAAACTGGCCGTATAGAACGAGGGAAGAGTTGTCTCAGAATGAGTTAAGAAGGGTTTCTTCCACTTTAATTTTTTGTAAGAGTTTGAGAAAGATTGATGTTAATTCTTTTTTGATGTTTTGTAAAATTTACCAGTGAAGCCATCTATTCCCAGAGTTTTCTTTTTTGAAGGTTTTTGTTTACTGTTTCAATCTTTCTTTACTTATTATATGTCTGTTCAGATTATCTATTTCTACATGAGTCAGTTTAAGTAAATTTTGTGTCTCTACAAATGTGTCCATTGCACCTAGATTATTGGTTTGTTGCTGCCATTTCCATGCTGGAAGCTGCCCAATGTATTCAGCCTTACACGAGGATGTTGGAGGCTCACCTGAGTGATTGGTGGCATATCAGGGTCTTGTTTCTGCTGCTGGGAGAGTGGGTATTCAGCAGTGACTGGAGCTAGGTTGTCCCTGCTGAATGGAAGTTCATGTTGCTGAGGCCATGCAAAAGCTCTATCCCTACCACCATTGCCAAATTATTCATGATCCCATTGGGCAATGACATGGGTGGGAGTGGAAAAAATCTCACTTGTATCAACAGAACAGGTCTTACTATGCATTTGTTTATAAAAATTATCCCCTGATGATGTCTCCCTCTGGTGGGCATTCACATGGGACATAAATTATTTTCATGTTTTATACCTATTCAGAAAGGTCTATCCATCCACCTCCCACAGAAGTCCATGACTCCAAATTTCCAGTCATATTGATTGCAAGTCCATGATTCTCCAGTCTAATCACTGGCCACAGACCTTGAATCAATAAATAAAGTCACCTCCAACCACTTCTCCTTCCAAACAAAATTTACAACCATATTTTGATGACTGGGAGGGTTTCCCTTTACCTCTGTCCTTTATTATTGTCCAAGAATGGAACTGCAGGGCTGAAACTGTACAATTTCAAGTGATACCTACATATTGCTAGAACATCTGTAATCCAGGCCCTAATCTTCTCTTCCTAAATCAACTGATTATCGGGAGGTCTCCAATTGGTTCAGGCTGGGGAACAAAAGGAAATATGACAGAAGTGGGTGTTATAGGCACTTGGGCAATTTCTTCACATAAAAAGCACAGTTGCCCATTAACCTAAACATGTTGCGGACCCTTCTCTTGTTTTGGTCCCCATTCAAAACGAGCAGCTTTTCAGGTCCCTTGCTAAATGTACTGGGGTAACACACTCAAATGAGGATTATGCTGTCTACAAAATCCAAAGAAGACATCTATACATTATAACTATTTTTCAGTTGGGAGGGAGTTGCATCAACTATTTTTCACTTTATTTATGTTTTCAGATGTAAATTTCTCGTATATTCTCACCATGAATAATATCAGTGAAAACAAACTATCCACAATATGGATAAAACTTAGCAATAAAATGAGTGAAGAAAAGTTACAAAAAAAAAAACACCAGGATTCCCATTTTATAAAATCCAAAAGCCCATTTAAATATATTGCTTAGTGATACCTGCATAGGTGATGAAACTCTGTCTTAAACAAGAGACTGATAAACACAGGCTTCACACAGGTTGTTTTCTCAGAAGGGTGACATGGGGAAGGGCACAGTGGCACATGGGCATCCAGTTCCTGACGCGGGCAGTGGATTCAAGGGTGTGCATTTCATTGAAATGAACGTGACAGATGCTACACTTATTCTTCTGTAGGAATCAATTAGTAACACTAAAAATTAAATGATGTTTTATACACAAACATGTACACATAGTGCCAAACTATAAACAATCCAGCATGGATCCTGGAAAGTGACAGCTGAGTATGAAACAAAGGATATGTAGGAAGCTAGAAAGAAATTAAATAAAAATGGGTACTGCAGGGGATTATTGGTGGGGGGTGTCTGGGAGGGGGCATTCATGGGAATTAGTTCATCCGAATATACATGAAGATATACAAAATCGTTCTAAAGATCAAAAGATGGGGCATGGTCACGATGGGTGGACAATCACACAATAAATGAGGGAATCTGAATTCCTAGCCTGGAGAGCTCTGCCACAGTCTCCAAGGGAGCAGCAATAGTCCTCTGAGTGCAGGGACAGTGTCTGTCAAAAAAGGAGGACCCACTGATGTGTTCTTTTTATTGATGACTACTCTTGTGAGTCTTTGCTCTTGTAACTGAGACTTAGCCTGCAGTTGTGGGGTGCCTAAGGGTTGCCACCTGAGAGCCTCCTTGTTGCTCAAATGTGGCCTCTCTCTAAGCCAAACTCAGCATATGATTGCATTACCTTCCCCCTAACGTGGGACATGACTCCCGGGGATAAGCTTCCCTGGCAATGAGGGATTAATACCAAGTGCCAACTGGCAACACAACTGGAAAAAGACCTTGAATAAAAGGGGGAAAAGGTACAGACAAATGAGTTCAAGTGGCTAAGAGACTTCAAAGAGAGTAGGGAGGTCATCCCAGAGGTAACTCTTACGCACACCTCAGTAGGAGCTCATAGAACATCTAAGTGCCTATCACCCCACACAGAGGAGCTCCTGAGAGTTCTGGAGACACCCAGGTCCTATATCCAGGGGGATAGCCGTAGAGACTGATGCCTTATCAATGGGCTCTATTTTGGAATCTGTGCTCCTAATAGTGACAGAATTGGACTCAAATAAGTCCTCCCTGCACATGGTTCATCAGTCCCTTCTATTCAAACCTATATGTGATGCAGAAGTTTTTAGGTATACTTCCAGAGACTGGAGCCTCTGGCTTACCTATGTACCACGTGTGCGTGGAATCTCGATGGAGCTGCAGATCCTACCCTACAGCTCAATGGACTCATCCAAGTCACCTGGCGAGGAGACAACGATGGGCAACGGCCATCCCAGGGAGTGGAGAGGGCCTGCATCTGCAGGAAGGATCATCCCACCCACCATATCCATGGGATATAAGCCCTCTCTCACTTGGAGGTGGAGTGGACATCACCATCCCGGTCCCCTCAGGATTGTGGGAAGAACTATGGGCTAGAGTGGACTTGATGGTATTCTGTTGTATACATATGGTGATTCTAGCAATGGAAGAAATTATAACAATGAGGTGGAGCCAGTGGCCACTTGACACTTTAGGGGCAGGGAGCAGACAATTAGTTGAAATACAGGGACTTCTTTGAGATTTGGAGGTTGTCCTGAGTACCATTGTGGCAATGGATGTAGGGCATTTAAAATCAGCACACACCACTCAGAACTGTGTGGGAGAGAGTGTGGTCTACAATGTGAACTGTGGTCTATGGTTGGTGGCAAGGCCCCAGGATGTGTAAGTCCATTGACGGTGGTGGGCCACACTTGTGGGAGATGTTTGCATGGGACGTGGTGGGAGGTGTGGGATGTAGGCAACATGGGAATCCCAGGGGTTTCTGTGTAATATTTTCGGTAATCTAAGCACCTCTTAAAATATATTAAAAAAATAATAATTACTGTAAATAAAGCTACTTTACTTATGCAAAAAAAAAAAAAGAAAGAAAAATGATTGAAGTGATAAATGCACAACTATGTGATTATCCTGAGTACTATTGATTGTACACTTTGAATGGAATTATGCTTTATTAACAAGTATCAATAAAATTGATTTAAAAAAGAAAAAAGAAACAAAAAAAAACCATCAGAATGCATCCTTTGCTTCAGGTAGCAACATTTAAATCTCCTTTTCTAAGCATCTAACAACACTAAATATTTCTACAATAAACAACAATGACATGATTGTATATGTTTAGTTTTCTACTTCTAGAACCAATCTATAGACAAAGCACAGAAGACTTCCTTGCAGCTTCAGAGCACATGAGCTTCAGAGTCTTACAAACCTTACTGCATAAAAACAATCACATAACTCTTCAGAATACACTGCAAACCTTACAAAGTTTTACTTTCTAAAAAACAAGCACATAACTCCTCAGAATACATGACAAACCTTACAAAGCTTTATGTGTAAAAGTAATAAAATAACCCTTCAGAATACATTGTAAATCTTAAGTTTTACTTTGTAAAGATAATAATATAACAAAAATGGGAGGGAAGGTGAAGGGAGGGTAAGGGCATGGATTTTTTTTTATCTTTCATGGAGGATGTTGATAAACACTGTCAAAATTATCAGTCAAAACATGTGTGCTTAATTGTATTACTGAAAGTGACAATGTTACAGTGGTGTTGAAGGAGGAAAGCTATAACACTGATGGGGCGGGGAGCTGTGGGATAAGACCACCTGTTCCTCAGGGACTAGGCTGCAGGG
The DNA here is from genome assembly GCA_026826555.1 of Tolypeutes matacus. NCBI lineage: Eukaryota > Metazoa > Chordata > Mammalia > Cingulata > Chlamyphoridae > Tolypeutes > Tolypeutes matacus. Next base: position 3,513 of record JAKSZT010038885.1, on the reverse strand, counting down.
GCACCTCTGTGGATAGCCTCCCTGTGCCACCCCCATCCCAGCCACAACTGGCCTCTCAGAGCTGGGTCCAGCTTCATACCACCTTAGGGGTCACTGAATTTTTCACAGGGTCAATTTAGACTCCAATGCTAACCAGAAATGCCTGCCAGTCTAGGCCCTTGTTTTTAGAACAGGTTTTTGTATCAGCTCCAGAAGGTGCCTCAGAGTAAACCTTTCCTATTACTAGTTCTGATTCCAGAAGGAACATGTGTCCTCAACACAGACCAAACAGAAAGGACAGGTTTGCGGGGAGCTTTTGAGAAAGTCCTCCTTGCTTTTCTGGGTGAACTTCCGGAAGCAACTCTCTCTCCACTAGAACCTAAGGTACGAAGCACATGGCTTCAATTGCTCCCTCCACTGCTGTACAACAAAGCAGAACCAGCTGTGGGATGAGGCCAGCATGGTGAGCAGCACAGTAGAGAATGGGAAATGGAAAATTCTGAGCCCCTGGATCAAGCACCCTAAGTAAGACCCACCTTCCTGCGGGACTTCCAAGGCATTGGGGCCAAACTTTCCTCCCTCTCTTAGACATTCTGAGTCTGTGTTTCTGTTTCTTGGATCAAAGCACCCTAATGAACACAGAGAAGGATAGCTACCATGATGCACAGGAGCAGAAGTCACACCTCCTGGACCTGAAAGATCAGCAAAGGCTTCCTGGGGGAAGCTCCCACTGGCAGTCCTGAGCCAAGCAGGGTGGATGAAGATACCTTCCAGTTGTAGGTGCCAGTCCAGCGATGACCCCCAGTGCCCTTGGGGAAGAGTCAGGACACAGGGAGGAGGTGGAGAACCACCAGCGCCAGCAGTCGGGATTTTACCCTGAAGTTGTCTCAAACAGTTTTGCCCTTGGGAGTGCCCTGCCCAAAGGCGCATTTCACAAAGAACCCTCCAATGGCAAAGGCAAGGCAAGAATGCAGACAAAGAGACAGGCCATGGCAATCGAGCACTAGAGGAGGAGGTCCTCAACAAGGTAGGGGCAGAGAGGGAGAAGGGAACCGGGGAGAAAATGGACACAGAACTGCTGGATTTCCTGACTGATGAGACTGTAGATAAGGGAAAGAGGCATCCAGACAACGTCCCAAGATTCCAGGTCGGCAACACCATTCCCTGGGAAAAGAAAAACTTCTGAAGAGAAAATATGAGACATTCTGAATGAATCCTGAAGATATCATGTTGAGTGAAATAAGCCTGATACAAAAGATAAATGTATGATCTTGGTGATATAAAATAATTTTTTAAAAAAACCAAATTCACAGTCAGAAATTAGAATTCAGGTTATCATGGGCTGGGGTAGGGTAGGGAAATGGAAAGTTAATGCTTAATTTGTCCAGCGTTTCTATCTAGAATGATGGAAAAGTTGTGATACATTATGAAGGTAATTAACAGCACTGAATTATATATCTGAATGTGGTTAAAAGGGTGGAATATGAGAGCCAATGTGGCTTAGTGGTTGAGCCCGGGCTTCCCATATGAGGTCCCCCCCAAACCAAAAAAAAAGGTAAATATGTTACTAGAATAAAAATTAAGGAAGAAAAACAAAACAACCCCACAAGACTGTGCAACACCGTGTATCCTAATAAAAACTATTAACTATAGTTAATAGTACAATTATAATAGTTTCAACAATTGTAACAATGGTTACCACACTAATGCAAGCTGTTAATAATATTTTCTGTATGCATTTTCTGTTAATCTACAATTTCTCTAATTAAAAAAAAAAAAAAATACTGAGGAGAAAGCCCAGGTGCGTGGGGGCCACCGCAGAGGGGAAGGCGGGAAGCAGCGGGCATGCGCGCTGCGGCTCTTTCGCTCATCCCAGAGTGGCTGACGAAGCCTCCTGGAGCAAAGCACTGTCCTGAGTGCTGGGGTCAAGAAGAGCTCCCAACTCCACGCAGCTCACTTTCGGGCGGCGGGACAGGCAGTAAGGAATAAAACAAATACACCAAACGAAAGCAAGGTGAGCAGAGCGCGCCTGGGCGGCCACATCCGACTAGGGCTCCCAGGTCAGTTTCCCCCCCTGCCCGAGTCAAGGCGCGGCACAGGCAAACAGCCGCAGCGCGGCCGCCCAAGACCCGACGGGGGAGCGGGCCGGGGCCTCGGGCGCGAAAGGCAGCGGCGCACGGGGGCGGGCGTTGGGAGCGCTCGCTGGGGCGGCGGGCGAGGAGCACGCGGGGCGGCGGCGCAGATCGAGAGCGGACCCTTGGACGCCCGGGCCCCTGGCCTAGGGCCGCCGGCTCCCGAGAGACCGCGGAGCGGGCACGCTTTCGGCAGGTCAGGTAGCTCACCTGGGGCCAGCGAGGATCGCTGCATACCGCGGGGCGGGAGCGGAGCTTGGCTTCCAGTCGCCTAGGCCAATCGCAGAGCGAGGCGCGCTGACTGACAGCCTGCGCGAGCCAACCACTGATGCCAGTGGGTGGGACTCCGAAGACCCAAACTGAGAAGGCCGCGCTAACAGTTGCTAGGGATGTAGGAGGGTCCATCTACGGCAGCTCACAGGAGGCAAAAGAGACCCAGCGCCTCCGACAGACGGGGTCGTCTCACTCCTGATCCAGAAGGGAGAGTGACTCGGAGCTCGGCTCTCGGAGGCCTCGCCCGAAAGCCCCGCGGCTCAGGACGACTCCCTCACGGGCCAGGGAGCACGGCGGACCGTCTGACTCTCATGCCCTCTCTACCCCTCAAACCGGCGTCTTCGAGCGACAGACAGAAGCTGCGACGGCCGAAGTGGGTTAGAAACCTTCTGCCGGATGTCTGCCTCCATCCCTGCAGGCGGAGCCTGGCCGGCGCGCGCACCTGCTGCCCACCTACCCAGCTGCCCATCCACCCACCTGCGGCCCTCCTGCCCAGCTGCCCATCTACCCACCTGCCCACTCATCGACCTGCCACCCTCCTGCCCAGCTGCCCACTTACCTCCCACCTGCTGCCTGGTGCGGCGAGTTCACAGGAGGTGCTATTTAAATCTGTTTTTCACTTTAGAAGGGATATCTCAACTTGCCTACACTACTGAATGCCTACTAATTTCCCAGAGGCAGAAGGCCCCTGAATTTTTAATGAAACATTTCCCACACTCAAAGCATTAGAAAAAAATCCAACAACCTTCCATGTTAAAAAAAAGAACACTCAGAAAAGTATGAATAGAAGAAACTTCCTTAACATGATAAAGGGCATATTTGAAAAATGTTTAGCTAACATCATACTCAATGGTAAAAGACTAAAAGCTTTCTCCCTAAGATTAGGAACAATACAAGGATGCCTGCATTCACCACTACTATTGCAGTGGAAGTATATTGTAAGGGAAGTTTGAACCAGAGCAATTAGACAAGAAAAGGAAATAAGAGGTATCTAATTAGAAAAAGAAGTGTAACTATCTCTCTTCACAGATGACATTATGCTTTTTGTAGAAAATCCCCCCAAATCCACAAGAAAACTATTAGGACTAGTGAATGAATTTAATGATGCTGAAGGGTACAAGAGAAATGG